>VZTN01007943.1:343106-534184 GCA_013400515.1 Erpornis zantholeuca | reverse complement strand
GGGGCTCGGGGCTCCGCGGGGAGCCGCGTCCGCCCGGGAGCATCCCTCCGGCTGGAGCGGGAGCGCCACGCATAAGCAACACGTCTTACAGTCGCGGCATCGCTGCCAAGACGCGATCGCCTTCTGTCTGCCCCAACCCATTTTTATGTCTGTGTTTATTTACTTGCTTGCTGCTTAAAATAAGGCATTTTTCCAAGCCCTTGCTCAGAGTTTCTTCCCTGAAAACACTTGCTGGACCAGGCGGTTTTAGGTGCGGTACAACCTGCAGCCTGTTCTCCGCTGTCCTCCGAAGCGCTGGAGCTGCCTGCGAGCGAGGCTGAGCACCGCTTGTGTGGGCTTCAGCTTCGGTCACCCTGAAGCTGTGGAAGTACGAGTGAAGCAGCCTTCATTTTGTAAGAGAGATCATTCAAATAGTCCTCCCCTGGAGCGATCCTTTTGCTGGGAAAATAACTCAAATTGTAAAATAGTGTTTATATAACTCACAGGCTGTTGAACTTTTGAGGCTTAGCTAAAGAGTAAAGTCCTGAGATCCTCCCAAAAAAAGCTCTACAAATAATAAGAGCAAAGGTGTTATCTCATTCAGCAGATCAGTGAATTATAACGTTTTGACTCCTGATGGAGATATTTTCAGTTGTCATTTTTAATGTTGTTGAGGATGTAGCTGTTGCTACCAGTCACACAATGCTGGTTTAGATTTCAGTAGACTTTAGGAATACTTTAAAGGACTGGTATTAATTACAGTTGTTGTGTGGTGTTTACAGAGAGCCGATATTTTGCAAGTAATTTTAAATGTGCCGCTCAGTTTTATGGTCCTTTTCTACCATTCTCAGGAAGATGGTTACAGTCATGTTGCTTTATTGTGCTAGAGTTGTATTAAAGAAGCTGTTAGCTATAATCCAAATGGCAGAAATTTATCAAGATTTCCTCCAAACTACATTCCAGCTGTTCTTTAAACCATGTATGAACCTCCAAGAACATTTTTTGGAGACCTGGTGCTAATTTATTTTTAAAGCTTTTTTTTTTTTTTTTTTAGGGGATATGAGTTTCTTTTAAATGAAGAACAAAGAGCAAATCATGTACCTGACACCAGAGCCACAAGCATTACTGCTGTATTAGATAGGTTGCCACACTTTAGTTATCGTTGCCAGCTGCTGCAAAAGTTGTTTTAAAATTTGCAGTGAGTAATGTAGGTGGCTTTCATTGGAGATGAAGAAGGCAGACAGCATATGCAAGACCAAAACTAAAAGCAAGTTAATATATTGAGGATTATGGTATCTAAAAATAAGTTTGTTCCAGGTCCTCCAGACTCCACCAGTAGATTTATCTGGGTGAACATGTAGCCTAAGCCAAGTACGTGCCTATGAGTTTCACTTGTGAAGTCAAAATTAAAAGCTGTATTAGCTCAATCACATGCTGGTTGGTGCCTGTAATGGGGTTCTTAATGTTAGGAGAAGAAAAATGATGGGATCCACTCTGCAAATGTTAGTAAAGGCAGAAGTTTTCTCAGAATTGCAAGGGGAACACAAACCTGCTCTCAGCAGCAAAGAGAATTTCAAAGAGAGGTTTAGGTAGAGCTTCAGTCTGACATCCAGCAGTGAGGATGTTCGAGGGGCTCAGGAGTAGGGCTGAGTGGCCACCACAAATGTTTTATAGTA
The DNA here is from genome assembly GCA_013400515.1 of Erpornis zantholeuca. Lineage (NCBI taxonomy): Eukaryota > Metazoa > Chordata > Aves > Passeriformes > Timaliidae > Erpornis > Erpornis zantholeuca. The sequence continues at coordinate 532,529 of VZTN01007943.1, read as the reverse complement.
AATATTGGTTTAAATTGTGCAACTCTTTTGCTCTGGCCTTGGTAGATTTTTTTTTTTTTCTGTGGTCCCTTGTCTAAGTTCCTTCACCCCTTACGTAAAGTGAGCTTTTTAGCTGAAATACCAGGGGGCAAGTTTTAACTGCTGCACCAATACTTGCACTTAAATCCTTATGATCACAATGAGAAGCACACCCAGAATTAACTGATGCCATGTGATACATGAGTAATCTTATTAGAGCAACAAAAAGAGTAAATGTGGTTCACATACAAAAATCCATTTCAGTTAATAATTTCGAGCAGAGACTAAATTTCAGGAAATTTTAATATTTTTGCAGAATATGAAGGTTTTGACACAAAATTACACATAAGTTACTTGTTATACTCAGAAGGCCGTCAGTCTGAACATGTAAGAATGGAGATTTACTGCATTTGAAAGTCCATTCATTATTTATTAGGAGTAAATTTATGCTGTTTCCTCAACTATAATTTCTCATTTCTTGAATGAAAAGTCCCATTTCACAAATCGCTGATCCCTTTTCAGACTGAATAGAAAATACATCTGGTTTAATTATAGGAACCAAATAGGTATTTGGGAACTATCTAGTATTGCCTGGGGAGAAGAATAAGCTGAGAAGGGAAGACAAGAAAGATGAGAGTCATAAAAAGAAAATAAAACCAATAACAATTGCAGTCATTTTGGGTTGAGTAAGAACCCCGCATTATGAGCTGGTAAAACATTTATCTGGATCTTCATGGAATCACAGAATGGTTTGGGTTGGAAGGGACCTTAAAGCCCATCCTGTTCCACCCCCTGCCATCGGCAGGGACACCTTCCACAATTCCAGGGTGCTCCAAGCTGGCCTTGAACTCTTCCAGGGATCCAGGGGCAGCCACAGCTTCTCTGGGCACCCTGTGCCAGGGCCTCCCCACCCTCACAGGGAACAATTCCTTTCCAATATCTAATCTAACCCTGCCCTCTGTCAGTGTAAAGCCATTTCACTGACCTTTCTTTTCATCAGCCTTCTTGTTCCTGAGTCTCAGCAATGGTGTCTGAGCCACAGAATCACCCAGCCATGAGTACTGGAGATCCACCACGCTGTCCAGGCTGGGCACTGAGTCCCAGTTCACTTTCCCAGTTTGTGGTTGTTTACAGGGCATCATCAGGAACCAGGAGAGACCAAGAGCTGAGTCTCCCAGTGTCTCAGAGGAACTTTAACAGCCCTGATCCACAGAAGCTTTAATCATATCCACAGAGCTTTGAACCTACTCTTGCCTGTCAAAAGCAATAAGCTGATAAAAGACAAGTTTTTCAGAGAGATTGATGGTTAAACTTCAGTGTTTGAGTGAACAATAAACAATATGGTCAGAAAAGCATGACCAGGGCATGGTGATTACCTGAGTACTCTTCCTCATGAGCTATTCCTTCCTAGCCATAAGAGCAGCCTTCCCTGATGTGTCCTGCTGCTTCTGTGGGCATGAGCTTTCTCAAACAGCATGAAACACATTTCAAAATACAAATACAACTTGACTCTGAAATTGCAAAATCCTCTACAAATTTATACAAACAGACAGACAATTCTCACCACTTTGCAGTTTTAATAACTGCAGTGTCTAATTTAGTCATTAGTTTTAAAGCAGCCACTTTGTAAGATGAACTGTTTTTTGTCAAACCCAGGGTTTCTGAAGCACAAAGTTTACCATATAAAAGGGGAAAAAAACCACAACAAACTTCAACCACTGAAACACAATGCAAATGCTTTTTTCCCTTTTTAGGTAGACTGGAATTCTAAAATAAGCTTATTTATGGCACCCAAGCAGAGCCTTCTATTGGCCTAGACAAAAGGGGCAACCTTTTATACTCTCAGAATTTTTTGATGAGTGTACACTGATGCCATATAACATGCAAAATATGCCTGTTCATAAATTGCTGTATTTTTAGCTTGCTTTTGCAGGATGATCACAGGAGAGATTTGTGTGTGTCCTTATTGGCAAAAGAATAGCAATAAATCCTAAACATGAAGCGTGATTGCTTTCCAAGAACTTGGCTGCAGAGCAGTTGGAAAAAGGGCAGTAGAACAATGAAGAGCATATTTTGAAGGAAAGAAGGTGGCTGCAGTGACAGCCAAAACTCCATGGAGAATATGGTTATTGCAACTTCATTAACCAGTGCATTGAATGCAGAATCTAAGATCCCGTCCTCCATCCCTTGACGTAAATCCAAAATACTTTGTATGGAAAACATTGTCTCTGTAAGCAGAGGAAGCTTCCATGTGGTGTCTCAGTTTTCTTTTTAGAGTTCAAGAGAAGCTCACCATTGTAATGGTTTTCAAAAAAAAGTATTTCAAGAATGGAATCAGCCATTGCTTCAGATGCAACAGGGTGCTTTTGAGCAGTAGTTTAAAAAAAATTAGATTCCCTTTCAAGCCTGGAACCATTTCTTTCTGGGAAACAAATACCCAGAAGAGTCCAGGCTATGTCATTATATTTTAATTAAAGAAATTCAGAAAACAGGATTTTTTTAGGCCTTTGTGAGAAGAATATGTAAGTTGAATGACTTCAAAATTTCTTTTTAGAGAAGAGAACTAGTTCTGTATAGCCACACCTGGCTTAGGGCAAATGTGTCTGTGTAGAACTGGCTCAAAATATATTTCCTGTGTTGTTTATTGTATTTTTTGATAGCAGGGCTGATGCAGAGGAAGGTAGAGCTGTCGCTGTGCCCTTGGTGGGCACTCTGGGGTTCTCCCTGTGGCCAGTCACCCCAGTCTGCAGTCACGGGCAGCAGGGCTTGGCATGTGGCAATGCTGGGGAAACCAAGAGCTCTTCCATCCCAACTTCTTCCCTGGAGAGAGGACCATGCTCCTTCCTTTGTTGTTGTGTGGAGCTGTTATGGCCTGATTGTGATCTGTCTTGTTGGGTTCATAGGCATTTAAAAAATATTTAATACTGAGCCAGGTTATTAATCACAGAGAACCTATTATGTAGTAAAACTTTTAGTACAAATGTTAACTGTGGAGGTTTGAGTAGAACTGCTTACATCTGCTCCATTAATCTCATGGGATTGCTTTCCTCAAGTGCAAAATAATAAATCTAGGAAGAGACTGCCTGTCTCTGTTATCAGTATGTTCTTTTTCTGAGAAGGTTTTAACTTAGTGTTGCTGAGATTATCCACTCCAAAAAGAATTTTCAGTACTTATACAAGACATTGGCATAACTGTATGACCTTTTTTTTTTTTTTTTAATTAGTTAAGAATACTCTGAGAATTTAGTCAAAAATACTGGAAAGAGGTGGTCTTAGTGATGCTCTGCTGAGTGTTGCCAGAGCAGCAGCACATGGACCAAACTAACCCATGTGTCTTTGTGATAAACAGCACCAGAATTAAGGTCTCAAACACAGTTGTGCCCCCAGATGAGCCCCACCTGTCCGTGCCTTTGTCCCCAGTGAGTTTTGGATGGGCATGTGCTGTCCCATTTTGAAGGAGAAACAGCTTTAGAAGACTTCAGCAGCTCTGACTTTGCTGCTTTTAGGGCCTGAGGGTATGTTACACCTCTTTGGTGGCTGATATTGCTTCCTTTTTCCTGTATACCTGTGGACAGCACAATGTGTCACTCCTGGAAAAAATACACAACAAAGACCCCACACTTGCATCCTGTCTGACTTCTTGGAAAAAGAGTTCCCTTTCCAGGTACAGCTGTGCTAGCTGAGAGCTGCTAATGATCTCTTCCCAGCTCAGAGGATGAAAACCTGTGTGCTGAGGACTTTGATGCTTGCAGTGAAGGGTCTGAAGCACCAGTTGGGTTGCCAGACTTACTGCAGATGTGCTCTGATCCCCACAAACCTCAAAACTGACTGCTAGGATGGGGGCAGGGTCCTCCTGCATGGGTAGAGACAGAAATTGTGGTTTTGTTGTTTGGCTGATTCTTCTCCCACGCTGCTTTTCTTGCCAGTGTGAGTCTGTGAATGGCTTCTGGTTTGTATTGATCCAGGCAAAGCTACAATATCACATCAAGGATCCATATTGTTGCACTGAAAAAATTTAAAAGCAGATTGTTTCATCAGAGCAGTTACTGGGCTTGTGTAATACTAGACAAATCCAACCAAATAAACACAGGTTCTGGACAGAAAAATGGGAGTTGGAGATCTAACTTATGCTCATTTGAGATCTTCCCCTGGATCTTTATTTTGAAAATGTTCTGTGTGCTGTATGAGTTTTCTGTGTGGCAGTGGGGAAGAAAATAATTGGTTGCCCCTTATTTTTACTGGCATGTAATCTAAACAATAACAAGATGATATAATCCTAATATTTCTTTAAGACCACAGGATGTGAAATTAAATTAAAAGGCCAGGAAAATAAAGAACCCTGCAGTTTGATTACACTCAGCTGGATTATCTTTGTAATTATTTTCCTTGGAAGATTTAAAAATGCATAGGGCTTTGTAAAAAAGATTAAGCAGGGAAACCAAAATTAAAGTGAAAAATATAAAGAAAATATTGCAAAGGCGATGGGTATTTTACTTAATTAAAAAAAAATGCACAGAGTTGCCTGTTAAAAATCAAAGGATGGAACAAAGCACAGGTGAGGAGGAAGATGGATGAGGCTGTTCAACTGGCTCAGCTGCTTCTAGCTCATATAATGTCCTTTCAGGTACAGTTAAGAAACTGTCAGAAGCAGTTATTCAGGGAAGAAGGGCAGGCTGAAAGGAGCAGAATTACACACAGGTACTCCAGCCTCAATCCAGACCCAGCAGCAAATAATGCAAGCAGTGAAGGAAGGGTGGTTGTCTGTGTTTCAGGATGGGAATAGTTATTCACAGCTAACTTCTGGTGGTACAGCCAAGGCTGAAAAATTTCTATATCCATCATTTCCAGCACCTAGGGATGCGTTTGCTATGCATGAGTAGTCCCATGGACTTCACAGGGGCACTGCTTGCTGGTTGGAAATGCATGTTGTTTGTGCTCAGGGATCTGCCAGTTCTCACTGCAGCAGAGCTGTTCCAGGCAGTAAAACCACATGGAGAGAGCTAAAGGGAAACTACTGGAAGCATTGGGAAAGGCCTACTACATCATCTTCTCCCTGGTCTGCCATGTACTTTTTAAGGTATGAAACATTTTGGTATAAAAATGACTCCATTTATGGCTCTGTCTCTCTAGATTTTTTTTTTTTAATGAGCCCAAGAAATCTTGAATTTTTTTTTTTTCTGGTTAAATTTCCCTTACTCCCATCTCCTTTACTCATGCAATCCCTTTTGTACAGTTTTCATTTTTCCTGGTACTTTCTGTTCCTCACCAGTTACGGTCTGGCCAAGTTGAACAGGTTTTGTTCTTTCCTCCTTTCCAGCCTGTCAGCTTGGATGGCCCAGCTCAGGTTCTGTGCATTCAGTTCGAGTTCCCTCGTGCCGAGGCACAGATTGGCCATGCAGGGAGGCTGAACCTCCTCCTCCTCGCCCTGCCCCACCTCAAAACCAGCCAGAACAGCTGCTGTGGTGGGGCTGGGCCCTGGGGAAGGGGCAGGACCACACTGGGTGTTTCATCAGGGTATTTCTGAGCAGTTTCCCCCGCTGAGGTTGCTGGTGGAGCTCCCTGTTGTCCCCAGGATGCCGGAGAGGCAGTTAATAAGCTGGAGCAGCTATTTTTTGCCTTGGTTGAGTATTCTCTTGGGTCCCATTGAATGCATGATTTCACTGTGAGCCTGGCTTTTCCTGGTAGGCTGAGGGTTATGTTGCAAGTTCTAGAAGTTACCGTATTTTTCATACAATTCCTCTTCTGCTTCACTACTCAAAGAGCTGATCTTTACCTTGTGTGGGTGTGGAGAGCAATGACTTCTTGGATGCTGTTTGCTAGTTCCCAGTTCTCCTGAACCCATCCCTTTTCCCTAGCATCACTCTCCCAGTAAATAAATTTGTATGATTTTATTTCCTCTCCCTGTTGGAGTAGTCTAAACTTTTCTAGACCAAAATTCCCATATTTTGTTCTTCCCACTTCTCTGTCTAGTTTATTTTCCCTGTCTTCTGTTTCTGACACCACCTTTGAATTTGAGAAGTCTTTGATGTACTGTTTAAAGCACATTTAATTGGTTTGGATTAAATGTCAGTTTCCTGGCCACATGTAAGGCTTTATGTATTTACACTCTCCTATTATCCTTGGTTGTTCTTTGGTCAGTGTTTAGTCTGTGTGACAAGGCTCCTGTCTAAAATTACTGAAACTGTTCTTTTTTTCCTCTCCATGCATGTATTATGGGAGACCTTCATGGCTCTCTGGGAAGTCTTTATTTACAATGGAAGCTTTGGACTCTGCCTGCCTGAGAGTGCTCCCTCAATTTTATCTTGTGTGTCCCAGGAAAGGGCCTACCTGCCAGGAGAATGGAGAATTTCTGTAACATTACAGCGGTGTTCACTTGGCAGCATCTGCAGAAGGCACTGATGGAGGATCTCAACTAGTGGGGAAAAAAGAAAAAGGTTAAAAAAGGAGAGAAATGCAGCTGGAAGAAGAGGAGATTCTGAAACAAAGGGAAGATGTCAGTGATGCCAAGTGAAAACAGCACCAGTGAGTCCTCCGTGACACTTCCATCAAAATATTCCTGTAGGCAGTGCAAGGGAACTGACACCTTTAACAAGCAGATGAGTTGGAAAGAATGGATGCCAGGCTAAATCATCATTTAGCCAAGGCTGCCAAAATATCTGTGGAAGATACATGTATATAGATATATATTCATTCATACTGGTGGTGTTTAATGCTTGTCCTTAGCTTTCTGCTGATTTCATCTTCCTCTTGCCTCTTACGTTAGATTTTGTTTCTTCCTGGGAATGAAGGTTATATTGGCAATCTTTTTCAGCCAATGCTCTCTCCCATCTTCTTCAGTTTTGGTTGTTAAAGGCTTGGTTTCTTTATTTTCCCAGTGCTCTGGGTCTCTGTGAAGGAGGAGAGGTTCTAGTGACAAGCACTCTGGAAGTCAGTAGGGTTGCTTTTTGTAGGGGTGATCTTGTTACCTGCATGGCAAACCTTTTCTCCAGCAGAAATCAGTGGAACAACAACTACTGTTCCTCTTTTGTTAAATGCAACTGCTCACCCTGCAAGTTTTGTAGAGGAAATTTTGCTTGGCTATCAGTTATGGAAAATTAAGGGAATCTAGACAATCATCCTTAATCTTTCTATGAGAGGAAGGATAGTTGCTCAGTGCAACATTTGGAAGCTGAGAAAAAGCTTACAGATACAGGAGTTTGGACTAATCTATTAATAAACCCTTTCTGTCTCCCTCCTTAGCAGTTCCACATCTACATTCCATCTTTGAATCATGGTTTTGTGTTTTCTGAGGATGCCAAATTATAAATCATATGTTAACTGAGAATTCCTCATGAAGCACACATCTGGGAAAGTTTGTGCTTTGTTTACTTCAGCAGCAGCAGAGTTTTAGGCAGAACTCTCCAGATGATTTACGTATGATGCAAGGTTCTCTCAGGGTTACCATACACCTGTCCTGGAAGCCTTGTGTGTTTAGTGCACATCTCCTTTCACTTCTTGCTGGATGAGAGACAGGAATGGTTCGGGAATGAAAAGGAAAACCACAAAACTGTAGCACTCTGGTTTGGGGAGCTGGTGATAGAACAGAAAAACATTTGAAGTAAATCTCCTTCTTGTCACACTGATGGACACTGAAGAGCAGCAGGTGCCTGTGGAAAGGCATGGATAGCACAATCCTTCCTCAGGCTGGTCTTTTCAGCTTCCCACTTCAAGGGACTCCCTGAAGGTGGCTTTACCCTGTGGAACCTAATAGAGGGATCCATCCTTTGTGAATTTATTTAATCCATTTTTTGGATCACATTTCTGCTTTTGGCCTGAGCAGCTTTCTGTGGCAGTGAGTTCCACCATGTAAAAAAAGCATGCAAGCTTCCCCACATGTGTCCTTCATGAGGGACTTGGTCAATGTATGACTTACGTTTTGGCAGCCTCAGAAAGCAGTCATTGTGAAGACGTGGAAGTGTCTTGGAGGGGGAAGAAAGGGAATTATCCACAAATTAATCAAATATTTCTGGGGTTTGCTGTGTTGGTTTGGTTTTTATTTTCTTTAACATGTCGATTTCATTGCTTTTGCAATTTCTATTAGATTTATAACCTTTTATCATGTCCTCTAATAAATCTGTCTCCACACAGAAACATCCAAGTCTGTCATCTCTGTCTCTTTGCATCTTGTAATTCTGTGTCCTTTTTGAATTGGGTGACCAAAACTACCTGGCACTGGTGTGCACTGTGGGCAGTGGCACAGTAATGCTGACCACTTCATACTTTCTTCTTGTCACCATTTTAACTTGATGTTTGTTTGCGTTTTCTCCCCATTGCCACAAGTATTCATTACTAGGCCTGTTGCTGGTGACCTCAGAAATTTGTCTCCCGAGCTGCAGTGTTTAATTTGGAGCCCATTGTTTGGTGGATATAGCAAGAGTTGTTTTCCTTCATGTGCAATACTGTGCTGTCTGAGACAGAATATAGCTTTTTTTTTCCCCTCCTAATTTTTAAGTGATTTAGTACTGCAAAATACTCCTGCAGCTCTTCGCAGGCTGTTTTTGTTACGACTGTCCTGAAGAAATTCATCTTGGCAGCAGATGCCAGCTTGTTATTTATCTCTTTTCCAGACCATTTATAAATACACTGAATAGTCCTAGTCCTGTTGCAGATCTCTGTGGCAGCCTGAGAGCAGCCCTGCTCTGCTGTCAACTCCTTATCCCTGATTTTCCATCTTGTCAACTGCTACTGACTCACAGCAGGGTCCCCTCTCCACAAACAGTTTAGTTTCTTAAGAATAGTTGGGAAAGGTCACTGCCAAGAAAATCACTGCTCAAAAGTGTCAAAATCCACCTGCCCAGGCAGCTGTGAGTACAGCCAACTTCTTCCAGAGGTGGGGAGGAAAAGGGAACGAGAAATGTAGGGATTTGCCAGCTGATGGCAGTGTTCGAAGGAGCCGTTCCTGCAACAACTGAAGATTGGCAAAGAAATCAGGGTTGCACCAAGGGCCGAGGGCCAAGGTCCCAAGTGAACACTCTTGAAATGGGCACTGTAAAATGTACCCATCAAATCTCTGAGGCTGTTGTAAGGTCAGTGATTGCTCCTAATGCTCCAGAGGAGTGTGATACCTGCCAGTGGGCTGCCTACCACGACACACTGAAAAATAAACCCAACCCAAATCCCACCCCCCATCCCCAAACGCTGCCAGTCCTGGGAAAAAAACAAAACCAAAAAAAGTGCTTTCAGGTAATTATTATTCTTCAGGACCTGTACGCTAAATACTTCCCTCTGTCCATGCATGCATGCACAGGATCAACCTCTTTCATCAGACAGCCTAATCCAAAATCTCTAGCAGGTCTCGGGACATTTGTTATTCTGGCTCACGCAGACCTCCAGCTGCAGAATGTTTATTTGGCTGTGAAAAGTCTATGAAGTAACAATCTTTGATGGATTCAGCATATTGTTTTCTCTTCCTTTTTTGGGATGCTGTTTGCCTCCAGCTCTCATGGGGAACACATCTCTCTTTTCTGTGTATCATAAATACCAGAGGCCACGAAGGGCTGCGGATGTGGCACAGGTAGGAGCCTGCGCTGCACAGAGCTTGCCTAAAAGTAGTGCAGTAATCTGACTGCACAACGAGTTAATGGTTAACCCTGCCAGCATTTCAGGTTGCTAATAATTTATCCTTGCTTATTAGCAGCTTATGGCTTGAATAATACCACGACACTGGGATTGTTCATGGAGGCAAGTGAAGGAAGTAAACTCTGGCTCTGTGAGTATAGTTGGGAAAGCAGATAGGGAAATTTATTATTTATTGAGTGACCTCGCCAAGACCTTAGCGTGGTGGTTGATATAAACAACCTGGTAATTGCAAAGAGTGAAATAAGTAGAAGGCAGCTTTTTAGAACTTATGGGTGTGCTGTGTAAATGATGCTTCCAAGACGAAGCTCAAGTCTATATGTTACAAATCTTTTTCAAAGGGATTGTTGGAATATATTTTTAAGCAAACGTTTACCAGCTGTGTGAAGGCATGAAGCTTGTTTAGAAGCCCAGAAATATTTTACAAGGTGAGGACAGAGCATGCCTTTGTTCAGAGTCCCTGGCCTAAATTTTAAAAAATACTTAGTGATTTTTAAAGAAAATATATTTCAGCTTTTAGATACAATGAGCTGAGAAGGAATTAAAACAGGGAATTAAATAATGGATCTTAAACTCTGTTAAAATGTGCATTCTGTGCAGGGAAGAGGTAAATGCTAGAAGTCTGGCATGTTTCTGGGGCCAGACACCAAGAAGGGCAGACAGCAAAGCTTTGATCTCTGCCCTTCGTTCACCTCTGTGGTCTGGTTATTGCTCAGATCCTGGGATGCAGCATCACATCTTGAGAGTGGGAATGTAGAAATGCTGCAGTGAATCTGCCAGTGCAGGTGCCAGCTGAAGATGCCATTGGATAAACACTGAAGCAGGTAATAAGTTTCAGACGTGAACAGTCCCACAAGGTGAACAATTTCTTGACAGAGGCAATTTGAGCAGTTGCTCATCAGTGAACGTAAATGCTTCACATTCTTGGCTCTTGCCTTCTTGTGTAAAAAAAAAAATCCCATTTTATATAAGTAGTTAAGAGGGCCTGATGCCTAATTCCAGCAGATGATTGTGGGAAGACTGTTTTTAAGGAGGTTTTACTTGTTTCATTAAAAAGGTGATGAGATTTGCAGATGCTTCTGTAACACAGATATGCACTATTACTGTTATCTTTTCATCTGGACTGATTGCAAATCACCATGACTGTGTTTAAAAAAACACAAACAACTGATGTATTAACTCCTCTAATATCTCATTGCAGATGAAGTTTCATATGATCTTAGTAGATGATGTTCAGCTGGAGTATAAAGCTAAGTTTTTAGGATTGCAAAGTTTTGTCCAGGAGTGAATTTTGCTTTTTATAAATCTTACCATTTTTCTCTAGGGAGGCGGAAGAGGGAGAGAAGTAGCTTGACAGGAATCAGTTGTTTTGATTTAAGAGAATGTGAGGAAATGGTATCTTCCAATAAATACAGATTTTATTAAAGTTGAATACTGTGACAAATAGTTTAGACTTAGAACGTCAGATTTGGTATGTAAGCAGAGCAACTCCACTGAGAATTGAGTGCACTGCTAAGATTAATGAAATATACTTTGTAAAGAAGGGCAATGATTCACTAAGTAAAAATAGGCAGCATCTTAAAGACCTTGTAAACACAGCTATTAATTTTACGACTAGAATCTTACACTCTTTGTCTTAGTGTGAGAATAATGCCACTGCATTCCCTGACACTATTCAGTGAGTAGAAATTCAGCTCTTAAATAGACTTTTAAATAGATTTTGAAAGTGGCCACAGTTGCAGTTTTGTTTGCATGTTTTGTCCATGCTTTGGAACAGCTTCATGATACTTCTACTGTATAAAATATTAATCTCTTCCCTCTTAAGCCATCACCCACACCACAAATCCTGCTTGATACGCTTGCTGCAGACACTAATAGCAATTCAAAAGGAGGCACAACTAACATGCCCTTACTTTTCCACCTTCTTACTTCAGGATTTAGCAGTCTAGAAAGTACTCCTTGGTGTGAGGCACTAAGTCCTCCCCTCTTTTGATTGTGCTTAATGCTTAGTTTGATGCTGTAGTTCATGTTTGATTTGAGGGAAGAGGAATCTCTTCCCTCTTCTCTTTCATAACCTCAGGTCTTGTAATTTTTATTCATTCTTTTCAGTGTGAGAGAGAAGCTTGACACAACTTTGTGTTGATCTTTCCAACAGCTCCTGTCTTATGCCACTGTCTTGATATTCTACATGAAGTGTATATTTGTTTTCTTTCAAAAGAAGGAAGCCTCAAAATTGGGCAGGAGTCAAAGGCACAATTCAAGCTCAATGGTATTAATTTTTTATTTAAAGGAACACGGCAAAGTCACCATCACTTTCCATTGAACCCCCTGGCCTTGAGTGTCTTTTTTTTATTTTTTATTTTTTCTTCTGTGCTAAAAATCACAAGAAAGCATATTTGGGCACCATTTCCTTTAACTTTGGAGAAATAAGCCAAAGGCTCAGCTTAGTGCTTATGCAGGAATATTAGTAATCACTTCATACCAGTGGGGTGAGTGCAGAGATCACAAACACAATTTATTGAACTCTGTGAATTCTGTAGGGTTTTTAAAATTTTCTGCTCATCTTTGCAATTTGCTGTTTTTACTATTCTTGCAGGGTCCTGAACTTCTATTTTTAGACTAAAAACAACAATCCAGTAATTCATCTCCATGCAGGAAGAATCAGTCCAACTGACCAGGCTGGTATCTGGATATTTAAAACACAATCAAATGCTTAGGCTTTCATGTCACTTTGTAACAACTGGCACAGACCTAGGGGTAATTCGTGTTCTGACTCTACCTCGGTTTTAGCAGTGTAGGAGTGTTACTTGACAAGCAGTTGCTTTTCTGGCCAGGGTAAACCTCATACCAACCACTACAATGTAGTGAGAAGTGATGGGACGTGACCTGTGGTGGTGAACAGGTTGTCATTTATAAATGTTCCTGTCTGTGGCTATCTACATTTGCATGTGGTCTTACTATACATGTTTTTCATGAAGACATGATAGTACTTTTTGGGTCAAGCCCCCTTAGAGGGTGCTGTAGCTGGGTTTTTGAGTGGTGGGAGTTTACTTTCCCTCTGCTGCATCCCAGCTGTGCAGTGCCATGGGGCTCAGCCCCTCTCCCTGTCAGCCTGGGAAGGGGCAGAGGGAGAGGGCTCGGGGTATGGCCCCTTCATCCAGCCCCTGGGAGCAAGAAACTTCCAGGCCTAGGAGACATATCAGGGACTCACAGCTGTTTTAAGAGGGGTCTGGGATCAGTTAGAAAGTGAGCAATTTTTCTGACTGTGAGTAAATCCTGCACCTGGAGAGAGGAGAGGACTCAGGAGACTGAAACTGGAGTGGGGCAGGCCACCAAGCACCATTCACAGTCATGTATCCCAGCACTGGCATCGAAAATGGTTTTTTTCTGCCTTTTAAGTTGTGATAGATGAGGCCGAAGAACAGGAGAATGGTCTCTACCACCATGTGCATCTGAGCCAACTGTTTCATCTTTCATGGTCAAAATCTCTTCTGCAACCAACCTGTGTTCCGTAAAGCAGCTGAACTTAAGGATCTAATAAAGGAATATTAATGCAGGTGTCTGTGTTACATGGAAAACAGAGCATGCAATGACGTTCCCTTCTGCCATGGAGCAGCATGTGGTTTTTATTTTGTGTGTATAAATCAGCATAATTTATTTGTTTTCTAGTAATTTGTAATACATGGATCAGTGTGTTCTACAGGAATTTACACTAATTATTCAGGAATGATCCCCATATAATTGTTAGGACTAATTTTTCAGCCTGGTTCTTCAGTTAGCTGTGCCATGTAAGCAAATTTTAAAAAATGCATGTCATCATCAATTATCTTATAGAGGAGTCATGATTAATGCCACCCTGATGTCCAGGCAGATCAAGGAACATTCCTACAGCTGACACCCAGGGAACATTCCCTTTGAAGTCACTGTAAACTTTGGTTGATTGAAAACCTCAGGACTATGTCCTTCTTCTGGTCTTTCTTCTCAAAATTAGTTAAACCAGGTGAATTCTTTTTGCTTTTTCATGACATTTTTTTGAGATGACTGCATATCATGTTCTTTTTGAGGAACCAAGCATACTTCACATTTTCTTAAGTATCTGTATTTGACCACCAAAATTTGTAATTTTTCTTCGTAGGAATGGCTTAATGAAATTCTTGGAAGTTTTCTGAAAGCTTTAGAAAATCCTGGTTTGCTTTCTCAGTTTGGGGCAGCTCTGTGCTGACATGTGAAAGGGAATATGCACATACCTTATGAGCTTACAGTAAGCTCACATATATTGAATTCAGCAACAGTTAAAAGCATATAGGGATGGAAAGCCTTATGTAGGCACTTAACCTTTCCTCACAAAGTTGGCTGCTAGAGGCTGTGTCGACAGCTAAGTAATTTCAGAGAAGTGACCATTAGTGTTTCCTGTCCTCCTTATGAACTTTAGAAATATTCAGTGTTTACCTCTGATGATAGGAGCACTGCAGATGCAGCATCCTTCAGCGCTGCTCAAGCACAAGGAAAGATGGTGCAGCCTCTTCCCTGAGCAGCATAAAGCTGAACTAATTCATGGGCCCAGGTGGGCAGAGAGTAGGGTGAGCAGCAGCCTTGCCCATGGTCCCACAGAGCCTCTGGGCAAGAAAAAGCTGAAGCAGAAGGTCCCTGGGGGCTGCTGATCACGACACTCACAAATCTCAGCTCCCCACTGTAGCAGCCTTTTGCAGCCCATGAGGTTCAGTCATGTTGTTTCACCTCACCTCTTAGCTGTAACCAGCAGAGAAAGTTGTCCTCTCATGCAGCTTCAAATTCTTGCAGCTAAGAATTGCAAATAGTTGTGCAGCTGGGAAAGCATTCTGCCACGGCTGCCGTGAGGAAGAGAAGTGTGTCGGTTGTGGGGCTGCTGGTTTCCTTCAAACAATTTACCCAAGCAGATTAAGATCTGAGATTTTCCAAAGTACAAGTGCAATAAAATACAGTGGAAAGCAAGAGCTCCTGCTATACTGTGGCTACCTACTGAACTCACAAGGGAACCGAGACAGAACGTGCTGCCCACCCCATCTGACAGCAGTGGCATTCAAATCTTGGTTTGTGTCAACACAGTCTTTTACAATAAAAACAAAATAACTGTTCTGGAAAGCACTGAAGAAATAACTGTTTTGTGGGAAACCCACAGCTTCTCGGGGGAAAGAGTAGAAAGAAGGAAGAGAAAATGCTGGGGCCTTTGTTCCCAAGTGATAAAACTCGAGGCTCCACGTGTTCGCTGTCGGGGAGGTTCAGCTCAGAGCAGTGAGTGGGGCTCCCTCTGGCTAAATCCCTCTGCAGCTCAGTGCCACTTGTGTGTTGCTGCCACACTGCCTTCCCTCAGGCTGCAAAATAGTGGTGACAGAGAGTTTTATTTGCAGCCTGCTCTTTTCAGTGGAGTTTTCAGGCAGTTCAGCAGAGTTAGGGCTTGGCTGAGCTTTACATGCACACAGGTGCCTCCCTGGGATCTGCAGGGGCTGTGAGTGAATGGCTCCCAGCAATAATTGCTGCCAGTGAAATATGGAGCTAATAAATGTCTGCAGTTAGCAGCAGACTGAATAACATATTTTAAATAGTAAGAATAGTGTTTGAACTCCCCTAAGTGTAACAACATGTAGCTGTAGACTTTGTTAATGAGTAATTACAGTGCAAAATTAAGCATACGGAAAATATTTCCATTTCTGTTTTCTGATTTATAACTTGGTTTAAACACTTAGGGACAATGTTCTTTCCTGCAAAGGAAAGTGACTGGTGTATGGACAGGTTATTAAAGATATTTGATTTTCACCTCTGAATATGACTTTATTCCCCAAACCCTTATGTGCGGGGAAATGTATATTTGTGAATAGCTCATCTTGCTTCAAAGTAGAACACATCTGGCTTCAGAGTCCACCTCTGAAAGGTGACTTGCATGCAAAACCTGTAAGAATTTCAAAAATTCATCTTAACTCTTTGTATCATTAGGCAGTCATCCCCAAGTCAGTTTGCTTTAAGGTCTAGTCTGGGACCTGTTTCCAAAGTATATGAACACCAGTAGGTTTTGCCAGTTGGCAGCCTGGGACCTGAAATATCTGTTATTACTTAGTGCAAGTACACCATGCTACAGACTGTGATTTAGAAGGCTGGTGTTTGCAAATAGTTTATGAAAACTTTCTTTTGTTTCATCTTGTAAAACTTTGTAATTCAGCAGCTGCCCAGGGTGTTGTTAAGCCTGAGGGTATTAAGTGTTGCAATGTTTCTGTTTTAAAATCTCAGTTTTAATGCATTTTAGGAGTTTCAAACTCCAAAAGCATTCTCAGAACACTGAACATTTCTCATTACCAAACCCAATGCTGAAATAAACGAATTTTTTTTTTCAAAAAGTGAATAACCCAGCTTAGTCTGTGGTGTCCTATAAAACCTTTCAACATGGGGGATGGAGTATATATGTAAGTAACAGGCTCCCAGGCTTAGGACAGGATGTTGTGATGCTCCTGATGCTGCAGAGGCAATTCTTTCTTAAATACTTCAACATCAGTGTAGCTGGCATTTTGGCACCTCTGCCTTACATCGCTCCATATCAAGTCAGGGTATTACTTCATTTGGTTTAGGAAATGTGTTTGTGCAGCTCCTGTTTATGAATGATATCATAGACTGGGTTCCTCAGCCTAAGACAAATACCAGTGGAATCTGATGGAAAATGCACAGCCTTAATAGATGTGCTGGTATGCCCTGTTGAATTTTGTTGTTGTATTTATTTTGCTCGGAAAGAGAAAACAAGTAATTAGCCAAGAAAGCTCACAGCTGCATAGCACACTCCCCTCTCTCCTATATACACACAGTCTATTGGTGTACACAAAACTGGCACTAATGAAACATAAATAGATCCTTTTCCTGTGTGGAAAAGACTTTTAGCATTGAAAGGGAATGAAAGCAATGGGATTCTTTGGAAATCCTAGCTGTTTGGGTTCCCAGTTTGGGTGTTAGGCTGTAAAGCCCTCTGTGGTTCCATACATGGTACAAAGTCTTCCTGGGTTTCTTGGGGTTTCTATTTTTTTCTTTATGTGTTTGTTTAAACCTGTTGGGAGATGGGATCCTTTTTCTGGATTTCTCTAGCCACGTTATTTGCTGCTTTCAGCACCAACCCCTTCTTCCAGAATCAGAGCTCCTCTTCCACCCAACAGCCATGGAGCCTCCAGTCATGTTTAATGACATTCACCCGTGAAACAACAGCCAGGTCCCAGCTTCTTTTGGTGTTGCCTGCCCCCATTTTAACTTTGTGCCTCAGTTCCTAAAAGCAGTGCTGTGCAGGAGGCTTGGCAGCTCTGAGCAGTGCTGTTCACACCCTGCTGTTGCCCTCGCTCTCTCTCAGGCTAAAATAGCCCCACTTGCAGACCTGGCTGTACACCAGGTCTGAGCCACTGCCTGCCACGTCTGCTCTGTCCTCTCCTGCTTCTCTGAGCAAAATGCCATCACGTCCTCAGTCCTTTCTTCACCTACAGCTCCTCTCAACATTATTGTTTTGAGAAGCTCAGCAGCAATGTAATGAAGTCATGGCACTTATTTCTAGGCCTCCCTAACATTGCTGGTCAGACATGCCTCACGTTCCAGGAATAGTAGGGTCTGCACTGTGGTGCTCTGTGCTCTTCTTGGAAAAAAAGTCAAAGAGAAATTCTGCATTTTATTTTGAAGGGGGAAAAGGTGATCTGGCTTCAAATAAGACAGGTTGTATTCACTTTCATAGACTTCATGAAACGTGGTGGGATCCTACCCTTCAAAACCCTCCTGGTAGGAACAAGCTAATGAATTCTCCATTACTGTTCTCATAGAGCAGCTCACAAGTAGATAGTTTTCTCCTTTAGTGAAACACATTTCCTTTTGAAATATGTGCTTTCTTAACAATTACTTTTCTGTTCAGGCAGTCCCTTGACATCAATAGAAAACCTTCTCTGAACACCTTAAACCTTCTCTTTGAATGCCTCTGAGAAGTTCCTGCAGTTGGTTAGGGAAGTGCTAGCCCAAGTTCAGCCCCATCTTTCCTGTTATCTAGCAGAAACCCCTCATTCAGACTTTCTGCACGTTGCATGGAATTTCCTCTTCTGTCTGCCTGAATTTTTGGAGAGCCTTAAACACTGGCAGTGGCTCTGCAAAATTTTTCAGAGGGGCATGGTAGAAGCTGAGCCGGAGTGGTGAATTATAACCAAAGTAAAGACCATAACATCACATAATTTCCCAGGAGACTCAGCTTCTGCTCTCACTTTGCCAGCCTCGTGGCTCTGCGTGCAAACCTGGGGCTGCTGGACCCTCAGCTCCTCAGAGCTGCTCTCAGTGAGTCCCTAAGGGCTCTTGCAGCTTAAAAACCCCTCCTCTTTTTCTCCGGAAACCTTCCTTTGCCAGTATGTACACGGGTAGACTGCAGCAGGAAGGTGGACAGTAGCTTATAGACAAAGATAATTTTTCAAGGGGTTTCTTCTTCCTATAGGCAGAGGTGGCGTATACAGGAATAACTTAACTCCCCCCACCAACTGTTTGTGTTTCATGGTGACAAATTCGAAAGGTACCAGTGACTAAGTTAGATAAACTTTGAAATGCCTAATTGTTCTGTTTTTCAAACGCACCCTCGCAGTAATGTTCAGTGCTTTAATAACAGTTTCCTTAGAAAGTTCAAAATGTTTTACATGTCACGATGCCAGAAAAATCGGCTCGTAGGGAAACAAAACAAATATGTAATTCTTAATGGAAAAGGTCACTTTTCTATCCCTTCCTCCTACCTGCTGAAAAGAGTTATTTAACTGTGCGTGTTTGGCCATCTGAAGCGGTGCCCCCTCAAGCTTTTCTGCCTGCGCCTCCCTTTTGGTCTGAGGAGTTTCAGTCTCTTATCACGGCTCTTGGCTCCTCTGTGTGTGTGGAAACAGCTGTTGCCACGACTTTATCCTGAGGCCATGAGCAGCCCAGCAGCAGCCAGGGGAGCCTCGCTGGCCACAGCAGATTGTGGCACCGCTGGGGCAATCCTGGGTGCGCTGGTCCCCGCAGGCTTAGGGAGCCTTATCTGGCCAGGACCTGGGCCAGGCTGCACAGAGCTCTGGCTTTGTTTTCCCTCCTCACAGGGCTCCTGTCCCCACCAAAAGCGTGGCCCTCAGCGGGCAGTCACGTAAGAAAAAACATCAGGGAAATGCTGGAGCGGGGATAAGAAGAGGACGTAGGCTGGTGATGAGGTCTGGATTGTGCGTGCTTGGCAAGCTGATAAGGTGGCTGAGCCTAATCAGAGCCTGGCCAGGCACTGTTCGGGGGGACAATCGGTGTCCCCGGGACACAATGGGAGGGGAACCACGTCCTCGCACGCACACAGAGGGAGGAAGCCTCCACTTGACAAAGTGGATATTTTAACTGGAGTTATTTTCTCCAGTTTCGCCGCTGCGCGCTGGCAGAGAGGCTGCTCTTTCAAAGCAGGCAGAGGAAGTGAAGTTACAGAAAAGGATCAAAATGGGTAATCACTGAGTAGCTGCGTTTCCATCCTGTCTTTGTATGACACTTGTCGTTCTTAGATACAGGCACAGGGACGTGCAGGCAGCTGAGTGACAGCTGCAGAGAATTAGTCCCTTGCACCAACGCCTGAAACCACCCAGGATTTGTGCAGGAGATGCCAACAGTTTCTTCCTGGCTGTGATTCCTCTCCTTTTGCTGCAGCCTTTCTTGGGACTCTCAGCTGGCCTTGCTGTGATGAACTCTTCCATTTTTATCTCAAGGTCCACAAGCTCTTCTGCCCGTGCCATCACCCCACGTTTGCCTCATGGTACAGTCTGACATGTACATAACCACTTTACTTGCTTTGTGACATTTATAACACTCAATTCCCACACAAAACCCCTCTTTCCTTATTTCCCCACAGGAGTCTCTTCAGGGTACAATTGTCTTTTATCTTCTATCACTTGATACATTCACAATTAAAAAAAAAAAAAGCAATGTCTTGCAGAATGCTACACAAGGCCAGAAAGCTTTAGGACCTCTTGTAACTGTTTTATGGTAAATACTGCTCAACAATCCTTTGAGCACACCTGCTCTACATCTGGCTCTCCAGTGAAGGCTAAACTCGTTTGCCTGAGTTACTTTTTAATTGCATACATAATTTGGACTGTTTGTATATTATATTAGGCACTTAAGAATTGTAGGCAATTTTGCCTAAACCGGAGTCACATCTTGGACTGCATTACTGGTCTCTGTAATCTGGATATTTTCTGTGACAGTAACTAGAGCCAGATGACTGAGGAAGGCGTAATGCTTTGACTGTCCCATAATAAAATATTTGGGAAAGGCTTTTTTTGTTGCTAGCCAGGGATCACTGGACAGCTGAAATCTGATGCTTAGCACTGATTTTTGATGTGTTTGACCCAAACACCCACACATGCTTCCACAGGCTTCTTAATAATTTGCTGGAGGTACAGCCCAGTCCTGCATTACCCCTCTGAGAAGCTGAACAGCCACACCAAGTGATCTTCTGCAGGCACCTGGACAAAGTAGCTAGAGAATCAGCTAATCCTATTCTTAGCTTGGCATGCTGGTTATCTGTAAGAGGACAGCCTGCCAGAAATGTCTGGTGACATATTTGTCCAAGGGAGGGAGGCCTGTGCCAAGATGCTGTGGGTGCTGCTGAATGGAGTGGAGTTTAGGAAGAGAAAAATCTGTGAAATGTGAACTCAAAAACACAGCTGTTGTTAAAGAAAATGAGAAGCTGTTCCCACCAACACAGATATATTCAAGATACAGATATTTTTAAAAAATTATTTTTTAAGTATCAGGAAATTAAACAGTAAATGCTGCGGTGTCAGCCAAAGTTAACTCTACCTAATACTTTTGGCTTGGCCACCAGAGGTGGTAGCAAGCTGTATGCGCAGTTAAATGCCGTTTTTATTTCATTTCATTTTAAACTTAAAGCCCTTTATGCAGGTTAAACATTCTGGGACTTGTGCTTGACTGTCACCCAGCAGTTTGGGCTGCGTGTGTGTAACCCGGCGGTGAGTACGTGTTACAGTCCTCCCTCTGTGCCTGCTCTGGAGCAATTATAAATTTGTTAGCAGCTCCAGCAGCAGAGCCTGGCTGCACAGCTTGCCCAGGAGCAGCCTGGGCTTGGGGGTCTCCCTGCAGTGCCTGTGCTGGCTCAGGGTGGCAGCTGCTTAGGGATGCCCATCAGATCGTCGTAAGCCACTAAGGATAAAAAGCAAAGCAGCAATTCAGGAGCAATCACAATACCTGGCAAACAACTGCTCTCTGTTGTCTGAAATCAGGGCTGCTTCTCTGCAGGGCGTTCAGTCTGCCACAGGCTCTGCCAGGCATCCTGTGAGGTGCTGTGGAGCACAGTGTGCAGGCACCCTCCCCACGCTGCTGGGTCCTGCACCAGAACTCCCTGATGGGAAATCTTGTTTGCTCCGTGTGTTTCCAAAGACCCCAAAGTCAGATGCTTAAATCAGGAAGCCTCCCCTGAGGTGCCTGAGCCCGTTTCTGCCTACCTCCCTCTGTCTGAGTGTCAGAGCCTCCTCTCTTCCCCTGCTTCTCTGAGAAGAGACCTCTCCAGTGGTAGCTCCACAACATGGCTGGGAATCCTTTTTCTCCTGTATTTTTCAGCAGTGAATGCCAGGCAGGATTTAGGCTAAGGCTGTAGTGGTCAGGATGACTGCGGTGGGCACTGAAGAGGATTTGGCTCTGGGAGTCCCTCAGCACTGTCTGGGCCAGGGCTGACCCTGGCAGGATCTGCTTCTGGAGAACCTCAATCTTTCAGTGCCCGAGCTGGAAACCTCCAGGTACTCCTGCTACAAACTGGTTGGGATTTTGGTGCCAAGAGGACACAGATCTGTAGCCTGTGGTGCCCTCTGAGAGAGCATCAGTGTGGAGACAAGAGGGATGGTGGCTTCTGAATTGCTTGCTCTAATCACCAGCAAAGGTGGAAGCTGATCCCTGTGGACAGGTTTCAGCTGTGCTCATCTGTGCCCTGAAGAATAAATTGCTTTGAATTCCTGAAGCCATGAATTTAATATGTGAATATAATATAAAAAGTCACTTCAGTTCAGAAGAAAAATATTTGGACTCATGAGGCAAGGAATTGTTTTTTATTATCTGCATCTTGTGTTACAAATCCGTTTTGATAAATGCAGACAATACCAAGTCCATTGTTGTTGGCACCCAAATATAACAGATAAGTTGTCTTGGGCAGTTCTAGTGGATGATGTCCAAAGATGACAGGCTTTTGCTCCTGATAAGTTCAAAGTAAATGTAGTTTTTTAGGTATATAGGAGAATTGTTGTTACCTCTGGGTACTGAGTGTTCCTAGTGCAGTTACGTAAGAGCAAACAGTGACGAAGTTGGCTTGAAGCCTTCTTCAAGGTTTATTTGGATCACAAAGAGAGTTCCCTACTCTGTAAAGAGAGAAAACTGGGTTGATTTCACACTTGAAGCCATTCACTATGAATGCCTGTAGCAACACCTGGCAGAGGTCCCACTATCACAGAATGAAGGCACCAAACTGTGTATCAAAAATACAAGAAGAGCAAAGCAGCCAGGCAGGACATCTCTGTCAGGGAAATTGATGTCCCATTCATTCAGCCCTACAGTATGTTTTCTTTAGACATCCTGTGCCTCCTTCAGGGTTTTAAAATGAACCATAACAACTTGTTCCTGCACACAAAGCCTGGTACTCATTTGTTCTTGCCAGGTCAAGCTCTTTGGTTGCATGAGGGCAGAGACCCTCCACTGAATCAGCTTATTGCAGAAGGAGCTTCCCAAGTTAAGGCAAGGTTTAAGAACTGCACTCCTGCTAATGCACAAAAATGAAATTTAATGCCAAGTGATTAGGCTGTGCAAGTCACAGGCTGTGCTCATTGATGAGAAGTTGTCAGGCAAGTGGCAGTTTTGGGTTTACTTTTGCTGTGGTGAGGTCTCATCTGGGGCAGTAATTTTGGTGTGTAGGGAAGGGGCTGGGGAGGGGCTCGGTTCTGTTTCATTCCCAAACTCCATCAGTGTCCTACTGAGCCTGTAGCAAAGCCTCTTGTCACATTGGCCTCTGTTTCTGTTGATAAATGACAGTTTCTCACCAGGATGAATGCATCATCAGGCATTTAAGAAGTGCTTTTAAGATGTTCATAGGCAAGCTTTATTCTACAGAGGAATAAAATGTGTTTACTTCTGTATGTGGTTGTTGCTGTGATATGATCTTCAGCTTTGTCTACCTCTCTTATGCTTTTTCTAGCAATCCCTGCTCGTAGCTGTTTCTCCTGTATATGTCCTTGCAGGAAACAGGGCCATTCCACATTTGACACTCATTCCCTTCACCCAGGAGTTTATATGCAGTTTAATTCAAATTCAGTTCACCTGTGCTTGATCTTTGCTTCCCTTCCACTCAGTATTGGTAAGGCAGTGGGAGGTGAATGGAAGATGCCTTCATCTGCATAGATTATGAATGGAAACTTCTGAAAGCAGGTGGCCAAAAGTGACAGGGTCAGGAGCAGGTTTGAACACAACAAGAGCTTGAAGGTTCTTTGTGACACCTCAATAACAACAGCTAATTGGCATTTTTGCTCCAGCCTTCAAATGTGCATAACCTAGGGTGCAGAGACTACTCCCCTGATCTGCTGTGTAAGTGCTGCAGTATTTGTGGCCAATTCTGGTACCCACAGCATCATCCCTCATTCCAGTCTTGTGAACATTTTTGGTGATTAGCTGGCAGAGGGAGCCCTGGCTGGCCTGAGAGCTTTCCCTGCCTGTTTACTATGATTATAGTAAGATATTTGACCCATACAATAACGGCATTAGTGGTGGGTCCAAACCAAAATCTTTGGATTCTAAATGCTCTAAACTTCGGGACATGGTCAGACCCAAATTTTGTGGCTTGGCACAAACTCTGAATGAAATGAAACCAAACATGCCTAAGATTAAAATGCCTTTAGAGTCAGAAGCCTTAGTTTCTTTTGAAAGAGTTTGATCTCTGTTGTTTGAAGTGTTTCTTAAGGCTTTGTTTCTTAAGGTTTCTCTACAGTTCTTTTCCCCCCTAAATCCTTTCATATTTGTGGATTATTTTCGTAGACTTCTAATATTATTTTCCCCTTGATTTTTGCCTATGTTTTCATCTCTGTAGTGAGAGGAAGAATTAACACAATTGTAGCCTTGATGTTTATAGGCTTCAAGCCTTTTTTTTTGATGCTGCATAGTTAGATGTACACTTTTATATGCCCTACTTGGAAAATGTACTGGTGATATGGTTTTAATTTGAAATTGGTCTGACATCTGAAACTAAACATCTTAATTGTTTATCTAATGCTTTCCCTGTGTCCATCTAATGTCTTCCCTTTGGAGACTTGTGTGCTATTGAATTTTTGATAACACTGCGTGCCAAACTCTGAATGTTACAGAGAAATCCTTGGATTAGTGCAATGCTTAGGGAAACCTTTGAATGCTACCAGATCTCTAGAGAAGGCCTCGAGGACCCTGGGCTGAACTTTTTTGTTTTGACACTGGTTTGTTACTTGACAGATGCAAGCCTGATTTTCCTGACTGTTTATTTTCAGGAAGAGCACGAGCATTTTCAGCACTACTCTCAGTAATTCAATTCTGCCTTCCCTAAAAGTCAGATCACAGATCTTAACCTTTCTGTTTACTCCCTTTATAAATGAGGATTAAAGGGACCTCCCTGGGAAGTTGAAGTTTAATTCCTTTGGGGAGCTCAGTGACTGGATCTGCCCCATGGGGAGGTGGCGTGTGCTTGCACACCTCAGGGACGTGCGAGGCTGGCACAGAAAAGGAATGAATGGGGAGTTGATTCTCCTTTCTCCTGCTGGGTCTGCTCATGGTTCCTCTTCCCTGTGCTGAGCAGAGAGCCTTGTGGATGCTCCGTGGTCAGCAGAGACCACGGGGCTGCAGCTGGCGGCCTGTGGGTTGGACCTGACCCGCAGCAGGGCTTGGCTCTGTGCCTGTTCCTTGGAGAGGATGGGGAACGGGAGCTCGGGCACAGCAGCCCCACTGCTGCTTGCTTGCAGCAGCTGAAGACCTGGCCTGGATAACTGGAAGGAACACAAAACATTCCTGAGCCTGGAGGGGTTCCATTGCTCAATCTGGGGCTTAGGAGCCTCTCCATACTCTTTATTTCAGTGTTTGTGAGGTTTGTATTTGTATTAACTTCAGAGGGCTGTCAGGAGGAAGCCAGATCAGCTCAAAAAGAGTGTGGTTAGTGCTTCTTGTAATGCTGAATCCAAGTGCTCGAACTTCTTGTCAGTACCAGCACTGAAATAAAAAAGAAAAAAAGGAAAAATGAGCAGAACCCGGAGTTTGGTGCATTGTGTTGATAATGTGAGCATGGTAGACATCCATAGGCATACATTCTAGACATACATTTATATGTCATGCCTGAGGAGAAAATTATTGTAAAAGTGTGCTTCCTAATGCATCATCCAGACCTTGCAGCCTGAGCAAAACAGCGAGGGCTTACTCAACTAATCTTCTCCTAAAGATAATACCGTGATATTTCACATCATTTTGGGGTGTTTTTTTTTTTTTTTTTCCTAGCAAGATCTGTATGCATTTATCATACATTAAAAGGCTAAGGTAAATTATTTTCCTCTAGAAAATGCCAGCTGCAATAAATCCTCCCTGCTTGCCACTCCTGTAATGGAGGGCTTGGCATTTTAAAGCTGTTGACTCACCTTGCTTAGAGGAGTCCCCTTCCTGCCAGCTCAGCTTCCCAGCTGCTCTGCTGCTCCACTGTCTCTGCTGATGGTCCTGGGGTGCTTTTGTAGGGACCTCTCCTGATCCTTCACCTGAGGCCGTGTTCCCATCCCTGTGTTCTCCAGCTGATCCCCACTAGCATCCAGAGGGGTATCTCATCACTTACAGCTATTCAGGGACCCAAATTAGCATCTGTCCCCTCAAGCTCCTCTCTCATTACCTGCAGCCCCTCGAAACCCTCCTTTCAGCTGAATGGTGCCTATTTGAGGTGCAGGCTGTGCTGTACCCAGCGAGTGCATGGTGTGTGTATGTACCTTGTGGTATGTGCTGATTGAGCCCGGCACGCTGCTCTCTGATACTGCTTTATGACAGCAGAAATGTCTGCTTGTGTGTAATGTCACGTCCTCGTTGTCATGTTTATTCTGTGGCCAGCACTGCCAGTGGGATCCAGGCTGCACCTACAGAAGTGCTTTATGCATTTGTACATTTTAAGAACCGAGGTTCACTGCTGTTTTTCCGTGTCCCCACGTCTCTGCCCAGGTCTCAGTGGCCAGAGCTCCCTTACACAAACCTACCTGGCGATCCAGGCTCATATTCTTTCTCCAGACTGGAAGCAAAATTCCCAACTCCTGTTTTTTGAGCCACTTGCCTGCTTTCTGTTGCTGCGCTGGCTGAGGGTTTGGTAGCGCTTCATGAACTCGCCCTTCCAGCTGTGGCTGGTAGGGACATTTCAGCATTACGTTTAAAAAAAAAAAAAAAAAAAAAAAAAAAAAGAGAGTGGGAGTAAAATACTCAAGTTCTGCAGCGAGGCTGCACTGACAGTTTTAAGTGCTTATTTGTGCTTTCTTGTGCTGGAAAATGAGAATGTGAGGGTGGAGGAGAGCGCGGCGTCGTTGAGCGGCACCGCCTCTGCAGCGGCGGCTCGAGGGATGGGCACGGCGTGGCTCTGCTGTGGCTCTGCTGTGGTTTAGCTGCTGGGTGTGAGTGGCTTGGCCACCACCAGCCCCATGTTATGTAAAGGTCGTCTGGGCCAGGGTTGATTCTACTGCCACCAGACTTGAGCGAAAGTAAATACGCGCAACGTTACATAACCCGAGGGGAGAAGTAGGATGAAAATTATGGT
Organism: Erpornis zantholeuca; assembly: GCA_013400515.1. Taxonomy (NCBI): domain Eukaryota; kingdom Metazoa; phylum Chordata; class Aves; order Passeriformes; family Timaliidae; genus Erpornis; species Erpornis zantholeuca. Next base: position 506,083 of record VZTN01007943.1, on the reverse strand, counting down.
GCCCACAGATTGAGTGGGGAGGGTTGTGGGTGTTGGTAATGAGTAATTTAGAACATCTGCAGAGTTTTTATTATGACCTCTTTTTTTTTTTTTTAGTGTTTTCCATTTCCCTGCTTTGTGGTAGCACCTTCCTTAAAAGGGCTGTAGGCAATGTTGTATCCAGCAAGAGGTGGATTTAAAGGCTTGGGTGCCTTTCATTTAGGTTAGCGCTGAATCAGAGCTCAGAATCAGAATCCAAATGTTGCTTGAATAATCTCCATTTGCCAAGTCTATGAAGAAGCTTACCCTGCCTCTTCCCAACACCTCCCCTCCTTGTGTCCCCCAAAGCTGGGGTGTTTATATAGGGAGAGATCTGCCATTTCCCACGTCAGCATTAGCTGGCTCGTGAAGTGTTATCTGTTCCTTTGTGGCAGAACCACGGTGCAGTCACTGGGGTGGACACCTCTTCCACAAGCTGGTGTGTTCAGACCCCCAGTTTCACTCTCTGTTGATATTTTTCTCCTCCATCCTCACAAGCACAGTAACATCTGTAGCACTTGCAGTCTCCTTTCCATCCAGGAGTGGTTGTGGGTTTTTTAGGAAAGCTGTAAAAAGACTAATCCTCTGCCTCCAGATATAGATCTTCATGCTAGTCTGGATATATTCCCCATGCTTGGGACAGGGGGCCAACTGGACCTCTTAAATGTTCAGCTTTCCCCCCCTTATTTTTTTTTTTTTTTTAAATCTGTATTAGGTATTTGAACATTTCATTCCTTTGTTGTTATATTTCTTCTTCCACATGCTCGGTTTAATCAGAGGGCTGAAAATAGGTGTTTAGGGATTCCGATGTTATTTATTTTTCCCTATTAGGAAATGAGTCACGAGTAAGTGACAACACTGACTCCAATCAGAGGGAGTCAGAGCTGGTGGATGCCAAGGACTTGTCTGCTAATGGTGACTTTTAACTGCACAGCCTTTCTCTGAACCCCACCCTGTTTCAGGTGTGGCTTTGGCTTTTTTTTCTTCTTCCTCCCAGCACACATTTCACTCTTAGTAAGTGAGCACACGTCCTGAGAGGTCCTGAGTGCTTTTTCATCCCAGTAAATGGAGGGGGTGTCACAGGCGGTCAGCACTCCCTCAAGTACATCACAGAGGCATCTGTTGGCAGGAGCACTCACGAAATTACCCATCAATATCTCTGCCTTTCAGCTGTCACATACTCACTGCACTGACAGAAAGTCATGTGTGTGGGCCAGACTGGGATGGCTTTACTGGAAAGATAGCTAAAAAGTCATTTCTCTTCCCTGGGAGACAGGGAGTGCTCAGGAAATTCTGCTTCATGCCTGTACCACTCACAGACAGATCTTCAAGTCCTGGTCAGTTTATCACACCTCTTAAAAAAGTATATTCCAAGTGCTGCCTCAAGATGCTAAATATTAAAATTGAATGAAAAAAATAAAAATGAATGAAAAAAAACCTCCTGTTTTATTTGTTGCTTAGGACCTTTGCCTCAGTGCTGTAGTACTTTTTGTTATGGTATTGCTCTGATATGAAGTAATTTTCTCTCTTCAGTGCTAAAAATTAATTACTTTTAAGAGCAGAATGAACTTCATGTTAAAAAGCATTCACTTTCTACATTAAAAAGTACAATTGGCTCTTAAGTCCAGGGGAAAATTATGTTGGCTTTAGGGGAAAAGAAGAGTAATTACAAATAACTGTGTGCAAAGCCAGATGAGATTGGCTGGATTTTGAGGAAAATGTGTCTTAATCTCTTGATTTGACAGTCGACTGGCAGTCAGAGCAGGAAAAGAAAGTCACTGAGGTTTCTTTCCATCTCTGTGAGGTGGGAAGTGCACATCCAACTGAAGAGATGGAAAAGGAACAAATAACTCTACAGGGCAGCATGACAGTCACACACATGTTCTTTTCTGGAGAAGCAGCCCATAGTCAGGGTATTCCTGGTTTCCAGTGACAGGAGTATCACAGGCTGAGTCTCCTCCAGATCTCTCGTGTGTGTTTACATAAGAGCTGTGTTAGTAAATTATGGAGGGTTTGTTTGGGGTTTTTTTGCGTAGTGTGTTCATCATAGCTGTCACTCCAAGACCTAAACAAAACTGGAACCTTGCCATCCTGCTGCTGTGGCAACACAGGAATAAACTGTTTATGGCCAAATAGATTGAAGCCTGAGACAACAAAAAAAGAAGAAGAGGTAGAGGAGAGGGATAGGATCCATATGTGCTTTATGTGCATATGGACATGCTTTGTTTGCACAGAGGAGGAACAGAGGCATTGTAAATATTATCCTTTTCCTAATTTTTTTTTTTAATGTTCTCAGCATCCAATGGCTTGAAACCATGGCAGAGCAAGGTGTGACATTGTCCTCTCTTCAAATCCCAAAGCACTCCTTACCATTCTTGTTTTAGACCAGTTTCTAACTCCCTTCCCCCCAAACAGGGGATTGAATTGAATCCCCCCAGAACAGGCTACAGGCACTTCCAGATCCTGGCTTGCTCCCACAGAATTAACAAACCTGTGTGTGTCTGGGGGCTACAGAGCTAATTGCCACCTCCTAAAGCTTCTCTTCCTCTTGTAAAGAGCGAGGCTGTGGTTGAGCTGTAAAATAGCAGCTTGAACAAATGTGTTCGAAGTTTCTGATGTGCATAATAGTGGCTTATAGAAACACCCTTAAGGAAGACACAGGTTTCCAAAAATCAGGGTGATTGACCTGGGATCCTTTCCTATGTAGCTCAAGTCCACAGCAGCCTAACCCCATGAAAACAAATCCCCCTTGGGAAGGTAAAGAAAAGCAGAGCTGGGGGCATTCAGAACTGGTTTTATGGGAAACAAAGAAATGGTTTCTAGCACACATAAAAGCCATAATATATAGCAAATGGAAATACAACATGGAGCTGCAGGCCAGTGAAGAAAGAGCAAAGGTGCAAAAGCATGTCAGCAAACTTATAAAAATGACCTCAAGGGCATCTGAATGCAAGGAAGAAGAAAAAATCAACATGAATGGTATATTCCTGCTGGGTGAGGGATGTGAGTGATGGGAATTCACTGAAACACCCCCAAATGTCAGAATGAAACCTGTGGCCTTGGGAGGACCCAGAGACAGGGAAACAGACAGGATAGCACCAGGAAAGAGAACAGAAACTCAGTGTGTATATAACAGTTCACACTGTGCTGAGCAGGAATATGAATTCATTCTTTTTCTGTGAGTAAAATAAAATTGAGAAAAACAAATCTTGACTAGTACTGATTAGGGTCTTAAGACTTCAGTTATTCTAGCAATAAATATTTGATCTTTTATATACATATGACATATACACATACATTTATATCTATGGTGTGCTTCCTCTTTACTGATAAAGCACGATTTTAAATGTACCAAAATAATGAATCTTGTGACATCACCTTTCAAATGAAGATTTGGGCTGTAGGATTACAGCCTAGAGACAATAAAGGTCCACAGTTTAGTGTCACACACATCCCACCTAAATTATTCACACGCCCTTCAGGCTGGCCTTGGCTGCCCTCAGGACCCTTGGACGTGAATGCACATGTTGGGTCTCAGGCTGGGATAATTACATGTGTGACGGCTGCAGGGGGGGAAGTGTGAAAACAAAAGAGCCTTGAGCCTTCCAAGAAGGCCCTGGGACCACGCTAGGGACGTCTCTGTGCTCAGGCAGACTAACTCTCCTGAGGGTCCTTGTCCCCAAGTGAGGTCTGGATGATGTGTTAGTTTCCCTGCTTAGAGTGATCAGAATAAATCCCAGTGTATGCTGCTGGTGGGTGTGAGCTAGGCAAGCTGCTTGTGCTTTCATACCAGATGGGTTAAATATTCCCCACCCTAAGGGCTAGTTTTCAGCAGGGCAGGCAGCACAGGAGGAGAGGGAGCTCAGCCAGTGCTGTGGGAACATGCAGAGCCATGGAAAACACTGGTATTGGGAATGGGGATCCATCCATGCTTGCTGCCTGTGGCTGCTGCCGTGTGTCAGACTCTGGCTGTTCTCACTTCCCCTTCAAGTCTCCCACAGCTAAACAGAAAGTGGCACAGGCTGAGAGGCAAGGAGTGGTTCTCCTCCAGCAGTGCTGGTTTTCCATGCTGCTGGCAGGTGGGGATCTGCTCAGGGCCTTCTTCAAGCAGAGAGAGTGACTGCAGAGCCAGCTCACTTTGGCACACAAATTAGTTGGTCACCTCTGTAATTCCATCTCTGAGGAATCTTGTGTTGGTTGTGGAGATGATTACAGTCGTGGGTGAGAGGTGGAGGTGGCATCTCATACATCTGAGCTTGGAGAGACTTTCTGCATCCCCTTAGGTAGCAGGATAGGACAGATGGCACTGGCCACGGCGCTGGGATTCTCTGGGAACGCAGGTCAGGTGGGAACCAGCCTCCTTCCAGAGCAAGTGAAGGGTTCCCTTTGGCTTCAATACACACATTTTGGGGCAGCCCTCCTCGCTGAGGGCAGCCTGATGCTCCCCTCCAGGGAAATCTGAAGTGCCTTAGCAAAGTGCTCAAGCAAACCTTTAACAGTGGATATTCCCTGTCTTCCACTTCTCCCAAGCTTCCAGCTGAGCAGAAGAGTGAAACTCCTGCTGTAGTCTCTGAAGCAACATCAGTTCAGCTTCTTAAAATTCCCTCAAGTCTTTGCTTGGCTCAAGTCTTGTCCTAGATGGCCATAAAATTTTGATGTTTGATTTTGTGTTTGGTTTTTGGACTTTGGCTACATTATGTACTGCCAGACGTTGAGGTCCACGGTGACTTTTGTTCACTTACTATGTTGAATGTTAAAAGGAAATAAAAATTGTTGTGCTTCAGGCTTTAAAATATCCTGTAATGCAGGAAGAGAACCTCAGGTACATTTAATGCATTTCATCTACCAGAAATGCTTTTAAATGATTACTACATTAAAAATATTTCCTCAAAATAAGGTAGAGAGCATTGGATATTTATCAACAAATAAAACCGCAAATAAAAGAGGCTGCTGGTTCAAGGTTTATCTCTGAAAATTACTGAAGCATTTACAGAAAGGTTTTGTCAGGTAATTTGCATATTCATGAGCCATTTCTCCAGTTGCTGTATTTAGTTGATAATGCCTTTTTTTAATACTGTAATTAAAAAAATTTGATCTAGGTTACACTTCAGTTGTTTGCTCAGATGCACCAAAGCAATTGGTGTTTTGTTTATGGGCTGTTTTAGATACAGCTATTACCTGTAAAACATCAGTTGTAAGGAAAATTTTCATACCTGACAAATTTCTGGGAGGACCTCCCAGGTGGTTAGACTCTGGACACTGCCATTTGAGAACCCCACAGCTACAGAGATGTTTCCAGGACAGGCAAGGGAAGGATGGAGGAAGAGACAGATCAGGAGGCAAAAGAAGGATAAGAAAAGATGCCAGGAAAGTTGGCTGCAGCAAAGCCCAGAGCCACTGATAAGGTCTGTCTGTTCTTCTTTAGCCTTGAGGCAATGAAGATTTATGTTTGTTTGTGAGGGCAGCAAGAGAGAAGTTTCTTCATTAATCCATTCTGCAAACGTCCCTGGCTGGTAATCCCACACTCAGGACTGCAGGCTGCTGTCATCTGGCTGGAATATGGAAATCTTAGTCCATGGGCAGTGTTGAAGCAAATGAGATTCCAATTAGGACAAGTACAGAAAGCTGTGAAATTTCCCATGTGCAATTTCCTTTCAGAAAAGGTTTCTCCTTATATATAATATATCACTGAGACTGAAATATATAACTTTCCACTTGTATCAGCTGGTGTCGAGTTATATGATTCTATAATAATGTAGAAATCTAAATCATGAAGCTAAGATGATGCATTTTGACCTTATCAAATAGTAGTATTCCAGACCAGTCAAGTCTGAATTACCATTTTTAGTGAAAATGTTGACAAACTGTGTATCTTCTCATGGAACACTTGAGTTTAATGGAAGCATCATATCCCAGTGGGAAAATGTGCCATTAAACAAAATGTCAACAGCTGCTGGGCTAGAGAACATGCAGTGGACAATGGGAGGGGAGGAAAAAAAGACACATGTCATTGACACACACATACACAGTTGATGAAATCAATTTCAATTTACTCAAGTTGTTCTAGCATCACTTTCAATTACATATGCCAAGGAGAAAGCTACAGCATCCAGCTGTGGGAATCAACAAGACAATTGTGTGGCAGTCCTGAAAAGAACAGTCAGCAGAGAAATGATTTGCATTTGCTTTTCTTGGCAGCTGATATTTTCCTGATAAATTGCTGCCCTTTGTTGTTCTAGCTGCTTTGAAGAATCAGCCCACTCAAGGGGGTGGTAGCTTTGCCCTCATTCCTGGCTTTCCATCAGGTTGGGGAGGAAAACAGGTGACTGAGACAGGAGGAGGAGGTTGCAGACCATGTAGCAGAGGTGAGGTTGGAACAGTGATTAAGGACGTGCTCTGGACAGGGTGCTTCTCCAGCGATGGTGTTGTCCAGAGCTGGCAGTGTTAGGGAGGATTTGGGCAGGATTGGTGGTAGGAAAGACACTTTCATGGCTTGGTGTGAGCTGGTGACCATCCAAACAAATAGGCCTGTGAGGCTGCAGGCTGCTGAGAGAGGCAGAGGCACTATAAAATCAGACATCTTCTGCCTGTGGAGTGTGGGTTTGTGCCAGTGAGAGAGGAGGACAAGAGAGATTGTCGAGGCAGTTTGCATTTAAGCTCCAAACCATGCAGCTGTGCCATGGGATTTCCTCCCTTAGCGAGCCCCAGCAAGGAGGAGGTAGAGGGAAACTTTGGCAGCAGGATGTGCAAAAGGTGCCCGTATAAAATATGCAAAATTGTTCCCCCAGGATTTCCCTTCAGTGGGGTCATATTGTTGTTAAATGGATTGTTAAATAGGATTTAAGTAGCTTATTAAGTGGGGTCCCCAGCTGGGTGACTCTTAGTGGGCAGACTGTTCCAATTATTCTGGATTTGCCCTCTTCCTGCAGCAGCCCTGCCCTGTCTAATCCCAAGATTTCAGCAAAATTCACTTTTGCAAGAATGTTATTCTATCCTAGGATCTGGGCCAGGCCTTTATTTCTGTTAATTACAGATCAGTCATTCTTTTTCTTTTCTAAATGTTGAAAAAATGTGTTTTATGTGCAGGAATGGCTGATAAGTGATACACCCACAGGAACATTATATTTTTCTAACATCCGCCTCTGTGTTCTTTCTCTAATTTGCCTGCCACTGTCTTTGTAGAGGATCTGTCTCCTTCCCCTAGCAGGAGACAGGTCCCTGTTCCCTGCCTTTTAGATGTTTTCTTTTTCTTCAGCCACCCTCAATTCCTTCCACTGCCACATCACAGTGGTGATGCTTTTATTGCTTTTTAGTGCTTGATCAGTTAGTGAGTGCGAATTTTCTCTTTAGTTCAGGCATTCTTTGTAGCTCTTCACTCGGTGCTTAATGGTAAGACCTCACCTCCACCATTCTGCTTCGTGGTGGGACCAGGGCAGAGCCAAGAGTGACAGAGCAGGAGCACCACAAGTACCATCTAACCCCTTTCAATAGGTGATTCTATTCTTAAAGCCTGTTTAAGTTGCTTTTTTATGTAGGATCTTCCAAGATATCTTCTGTTTATTTCAAAATAACATCTTTGGCCACCGAATGAGACTGCTCTGAATGCTGAAGTTGGCACCAGGGTTTTCTGCATTACCCTGAGGCAATAGAGGAGGCTCGGTGACAAAGTGGTGGTTTGCCAGTCTGAACTGGCTTTATAGTGGTGAACACGTTGTGTGTCAGCACGGGTGGCCCTGACTCATCCTGTCCTCTTGGGGATAAACTTTGAGGCTTTGGGCAACATTTTCAAAGCGCCTCTGCAGGCAGGGATCCCACATCCCCTCCTTGTCACCAAGGTTTGAACTTCAGAGTGCCAGAGTCACCACACACAGTGCCTGCATGGAGTGCTCCTTGCCCTTTCCCATGAGTTGATGTTTGTTGTGGTGTGAGGGCTCTCCTAAAACGTGTGCCTTTTGTGCCGGAATGCCATGCTGGGATCTCAGCAGGTGTTGGAGGCACCCAGCCTTTGTCTGGGTCCTGTTCCTGCTGCCATACAGCAAAATGAGGAGCCAGTCTATCTCCTTGGAGTCCTGAATCCACCAGCAGAAGTTGAGCTGTTTCAACACAGCACAAAGCTTCCATTTTCCCCTCAGTCCCAGGGATGGAAACAGAGCTGGAGGGAGCAGGGACACCAGGAGAAGCTTGTCACACTCTGAACTTTTCATGTGGGAGCACTGCTTTGTTCCTTAGGCTTACCAAACTGGCAGAACTGATGTTCCTTGTCCAAGATGGCTGCTGAGGAGTTATTTTCTTAAGTTCCACGTTTGAAAACCCCCTATTGCCTGGGAGGTCTGAAGACACATCTCTCGATGGCATGACATGTATTCGTTGCACGTGTGTGGAGGAAGGGCCATTGCTGTGCTCTGCTGTTGATGAGGAGCTGTCTGAGAGGAGCACTCTTGGCATGCCTGGCCAGGAAAAGGCCTGGAGCCAGCTCCTGACCATTCTTGACAGCAGGCCTCAGCACAGGCTGCCAAAAAACCACTGAGGAGTGTGAAATCTGTTTTCTGGGGAAGGAGCTCACACCTGGGACTAGGAACACAGTTCTCCTTCCCAGTCATTCGTGGCTGGGGCCCATCACATGTCTGTCTGAACTCGCTGCTGTCCAGCAGTGCCTGTGCCAGTCGCTTCTTCTCCCTCCTCTTTTATCTGGGCTGCAGGGCAAAACTGTCTTAAATTCTTCACTGGGCTCTTTGAGCTTGCTGTGGGAAGTCTCCCTTGTATCTGGCTGCAGTGAGTGTGGTATGGAGACCAACAGAGTGTGGAAAACTACTGAGAGCTTCTGGGAGGGAATGGTACACCACTGCTTAACATAATGTGGGACTAGATCCCTGCAGAGCTTCCAGCTTCTCTCTTGTCTGTGTGTGGTGCCCACACCTCAGAGGACAGGCTTGCATGAATCCACTCTGACCATCACTTGGCCAAGGCAGGAGCAGCACCAGAGATGGGTATGGTGCATGGTGTCATCTCCACATTCAATAACAAATAAGACCACAAAAGTTCTCGAAATAGCCCTCCTTGGGTTTGTGTCAGGGCATCCAGGAGAATGTCAGCCAGGGACAGGTTATGGAAGCTCCCTCACTTTGCTGACCAACATCCTGCCTGCAGGATACAAAGAGCTCTCTGCAGAACACAAGATGCTGACTGGTAAAGGATGAACAGGACAGTCACAGGAGTGCAGTTAGGTTGCCCTGCTGGGTTTCACACAGAGATGCTGTGAGAAGCATGCTGGCGTGGCTAGGGAAAGGTATCTCAGCTGAGGGTTTTTGGATGTACACCTCTGCACTGGTCCCTGAGGCACTGCCCCTGGAGCAAGCCCAGGAAGGATGTGGAAGGGGCAGTGCCATCTGGAACACGAGCCCTTGGGCAAGGGGAAAGTGACTGACCATCAGCTTTGAGCTGTTTTGGAGACCATCGCAGTGTCTGTGTCCGAGCTCCTTGGGAGTGTTGGAAGGTTGTGCTTCTCAGTGTGTATTAGTCAAGGTGAGTTAAGAGAATCCTTGGAAGTACCCAATACAAGCATATTTGATTCTGTACACAGGCCCATCCTGAAGTGCTTTAAGTCCTATTTCCTGAGGCACTTATTTCTTGGTTCCACAGCGCTTTGGTTTATGGCAACAGGAGAGAATGAGTCTGAATTTCAGCATCTGGCTTTTGGAGGCCTGAGAAACTTACATGATTCACAGAGAGGGTTTTCATGGTCAATACCTGCTAGTCCCTGACCAGGGCTGGGGGGCAGTTCTGCCCTCTGAAGCTTTTTCCTTCTGTATAGTGGCTGTTCAAACGTGGCCTTCACTCTTCCTTCAGCAGGGACTTCTCCTGGCACTGGCCAGTGTGTCAGGAGAGAAGCTGGGGAAACCCTGCCAGGATTTGCAGTTGGAATACAAAAAGTGTAACCAATAAAGCCATCTACAGGATTTCTCTAAATCAACAAGGAACCCCTTTAACATCCCATTTCTCCAGCCGTCACAGTCTGCCTCTGCCATGTTCTTGGGACTGTGACTGAGGGGTTTTTAAAGCAGAAGGAAAACAGTGGAGGTGGCTACAACATGGATTCAAAGCTTCCCCTCCCTGGATCTGCATTGTGCTGATCCCTTCCTAAGGAACTAAGCACCCCAAGGGCTGCTGTGCCAAGGTGTGCCTGAAGCACAGGTCTGATGGCTGGGGTGCAAGGAGGGCAAGTACCAAAGCGATGATGCTGTGCTGCTGTGAAGGCCCTTCCTGACATCTCCATACAGATTTTTCCACTCCAAGACAAGCCAGCTTTTGGGCAGCTTCTTCCTGTGCAGTGGCACACACACTGCCCTGCTTCAGGGGCTGGCCCCAGGTTTCTAAACGTTGGAAACATTCGTCTTTTATTTCTGTCGCCGTTCAATATTATGGGAAAAGATGTTATCACAGCTAATCCGTGTGGTGTCTCTGGAATTTCTTGGCCTGTGAGGGTTTATCCTGCATTCATGTATTCCATGAATTGGGCACAGGTTTTGCTTCCGACAGCAGGAGTTTTTTTTCAAGGGCATCCCAATAAGATGAAAGTGTGGTCGCTGACAGAAACCACAGTGTCAGACTTACGGTCTTGAGGATGTTTTGAATGGCTCTGTATTTTAATTCTTGATTTCCCCTGGCATTTAGACAACCAGCAATTTATTTGAAATCCTAAGGGGAGAGGAAAAAGAAGCAGAACTGGAGGAAATGCCTTAATTTAATTGATCAGAATATTTTGGAAGTTCGCATGTGCCCTATTTTTTAAAAAAAGAGATAAGTAGAGAATAGAAAAAAATACTGTGGAAAATCATACTGAAGCTTTAGCATATTTTTTTCCCTTGTTTTGGGACTTCTAATTATATTCTTTTATGCTGGAAAGGTATAAAATGATACCTAATGACTAGAAAAAATAAAAAATGGGCATAAGGGCGGTCAGCCTGGGGAGCTCACTGCTGCAGCTTTTTGGCAGAGTCACATTTCTTGTAGGAAGCCTTTGAAAAACCCTGGTACTATCACGACTATAAAGTTTGTGGTTTTGCGTAGGAAGAGTAAGAAAAAGAAAAAGAGATCTTGTACGTCAGGATATGATCTATCCTTTGTCTCTTCCCCAGCTTCATATTAAACACTTCAGTAGGCATTTTCAAAGGTTGCTGTGTGAATTATCAGGCAGAAACAATGACCGAATGTTGTGATCGAGGCTGGGAAACCTTAACCAGTAACTTGCAGCTGCGTGTGTGAGTTATCTGCAAACCACATCAGCATTGTCTTATGTATATCAAAGCTGATCATTTCCTATATTGTTCTAACATACCTGCCCTGCTCTGTTGAGGCTGCAGGAAAACAGGAAAGGAGGAGGGTCTTGGCTGTAAACAGGTATCTTGTTCTTCCTTTGTGAATGAGGTTTGACCCTGAAGTAGGCTGAGCTGGTAAGGAAATTCATAATTCTCTGTCCATTCATGTTTAATTCACATTGTTTACCTTTTCTTTAAACAAGGGGGTTTTGGTTTGTTTGGTTGTTTGTTTTTTTTTTGCTTTGTGGAATATGATTCAGCCATAAGCCCATAAACCAGCCCCCCTCCCCAGTCCTTCCAGCCTGTGACAGCATGGGCAGGGTGAGCTGTGCTGGAGTGTAACAGCAGAAAGCCTGAGAGGTCACACAGAGGATTCACTCAGGCTTATAAGTGTACAGTCACTAATATTTCTTAAATTCTGTAATTTGATACACCATCTCCACAGAGGGGCATCACCTTCTTCAGGTGTCCTACCCAGACCTCGTGTACAGAAGTTCCTATTACCATGTTCCCCCAGGTATAACAGTCCAGCCATGAAGATCACTGGCTGCCTTGCTGACACACTGACAGCATTCCTTTCCCTTCAGATTTTGGTGCAGAAAGTTGGCATTTAGCTACTATGCATGCATCTTTTCAAATGTCTGTTTTCTCTTGCTTTTGACCAAGACCTGCTGTTGGTGTGCAGCCATTATCACTTTATAGCTGCAACACCTGCAGAGGTGGCACATGGTAAAGGAAGGTAAAGCATAACCAACCAATGTGCTGCAAAAAAAAGCATAAAAATAAATGTGAATCAGCCTTGTGCGTGAGAGTAGGGCAAAGCTTGCACACAACTGCAAGCAAATAATAATGCAAATCAGATAATCCTGGTTAAATGTACACCGTGGTGTAATCAGATTGTGCTCTTGGTTTGTGTTGTTGTAATGGTATTTGTAATAAGCAGCTTTGCTCAAAAGCCCGGTGTTCCTGCAGAGTGCTGTCCTCTCCAGGGGTGTTTCTGAGGGTGCTGAGATGTGTCTGAATGGGGCAACTCAAGGTTGCTTCCCAGTTCTGGTGTGCCAGAGGCCCCGGGAGCCAAGTGAGGCTGGGCAGCTTGGCCGCAGAGGAGGAGCTGGTGGCAGACAAGGCTGTTGGCCCTTTGCTGACCCCGGGCACATCTGCACAGGGAGCAGAGCGTGATCCCAAAGTCCCTGACCCCATGGTGAGGGTTTGCTGCGGACATGTGAACAGCAGTGCCACGCTGGGGTGGCACCGTGCCCAGGCTGGCTGGGCAGGGGCTCTCAGCTGGTGTAACCCTGCTCCCAGGGAGCCTTCCCAGTGTCCCTGCCCCGCCTGCCCTGGCTACTGACTCACAGAGAGCTCATCTGCAGCCCTGTGCTGATCCCCATGGACAGCCCCATCTTTTCCCTCAGGAAACAAATGCCTAAGGCTGGCTATAACAGCCCCCCCCACCTCCAATTCAACCTACAGGTCTGCGTTGCTTAAAGCCCGCACCACAAGCGGGATGCAGGTTTTCTAAGAGCTCCTCAGAGCTCACAGGTGTGAGATGCCATACAGAGGGGAGTCAGCAACTCCCCTCTGGCACGACCCTTTCTGTGTCTGACGTGATTTTTTCGGATTATGGTGGTTTTTGGCTTGCCCGAACAGCCAGGATGGGTTAACAGCAGAGAGCCCTGTGTGAGACAGATTTCCCATAGCCGGGGCTCAGCAGCTGAATTTGTGAAATAATCCCACCCGCTTTAATCAAGAGAGGAGACTGCAAGAGGCTTGTAAATTCCGACAGCAAAATTCTCATTCACGAAGCAGCTCCTGCCTCCAATATGCTTATCTCCCTCCCTCTGTGTGCAGAGCCCTTGACGTCAATGGAAGATTCGCTCTTTCGGGGAGAGCAGAAGACTGAGGTCACGCTCCTCCCTGCAAACAGGAGAATTATGTCCCTGGCATTGAGGCGAGAAGGCTCCAGGCTTTTGCACAAAAGCAAAAAAGACTTGAAACAATGGCGTGCATAGAAAAATAAAAAGGTAGACGGAATGCAGGAGAAGCATCTGGAGCTGTATCAGCAGGCGGTGGAAGGATGCGACTCTCGGATGCATTTAAAAATGTGCAGTTTGTCAGCCATGAATGGTGTGGAGGATTTTCATTCATTCTTCTCCCTCTCCAGCTCTGGGAAGGGACATCTGTCAGCCCTGAACCCGGGCAGCAGTCAGTGGCTGCAGCACGCTGTGCTCGTAGCCCAGCACATTTAAATCAGCAGCCCAGAGGTTAAACTCCCCAGCTCAGGCACCAGTGGCCTCAGTGATATTTATAGATTGCATTACATTTGCTGCAGCTTTTGTAAGCAAAAGGTGCTCCTCACGGTTAAATCATCAGAGGTTAAGTGTGACCAGTTGTAGTTAACCTCATGATGGATGTTGCTATTTTGATTTTTTTCCTTGTATTTGAGAGGACTGAGCATAGGGATTTAGGAATCTCTGAAGAAAATATATTTATTGTTATTACCAAATTGCATTTATAAAGCTGCTTTTGCTGAGGAAATGCTTTGCAGAAATTAACATTTTACCTAGCTTAAACTTTGGAATAGTGTCCAGCCCATGCAAATTAAACACTGCCATTCCCCTCAAAGAACTGTTTATTTCTTCTCTGCAATAAGGGAAGTGAGTTCCTAACTCTGCAGGGAGCTTATCGCTCTGCAGATGAGGTTTGTAGCTGCACAGAAATTCAGCCTGGTTCACCAAGGCCAAAAGCCAGCTGAGGTGACCCAAGCCAGGAGAGGTGTCCCTGGGCGCTCCCCGTGGTCCTGGGAGGGAGGAGGGATGTCTTCTGCAGGACAGTTTCCTCCCAGGGCTGGAAGTCAATCAACATGTGGCTCACGCCGCGAAGCCGGGAGCGTAAACGGGGAGTTTGTGTTGCTTTCATCCCGTCTCATGTTCCTGCCGAGGCTGTTATTATTCACCATTTACCTTCTCAAAATATTGAGCCAATTAGAAAAGCAAATCTCTCTTTTGGTGAATGCCCAGGGGTGAAGCTGTAACGATGTGTGCTCTCCGCAAGCCCTAATTGCGGGTGTCGCAGTTGCGCCTGGGACTGCCGGGCTGAGCAAACCCAAATTCCTGTCTGATATATTTTACGCCTCAGCCAAGCCACACTGAGTGGCTGCTTTTGTCCAGCTTTGTAAGCCGGGTGGCTGAGGCTGGTCAGCTCTGGGATGGGAAAAGCAGCCACGGGGAAGGAAGAGATGGCTCCTGGGGAACGTCATCCCGAGGCAAGGGAAGGTCCCAGCTGCTGGATCAGCCTCTGTTGCTTTTACAGACTGTGAACTGCCAGTGCATTTTTTGAAATGGGGGCTGTAATCCCGAGTGTGAGGCACAGAGAGAAGTTTCTGGGTTTTTTCCTTGTTAGTTATCAGACAGGTGGGTTGTGAGTGTTATTAATCGTAATGGAGAGGGGACTACTCCTGTGTGCCATCAGTTAGATTAGATATGAATCTAAGGTCCTGGTGTTGCAATCCTGTACTTTTATTATATTTCATTCCTTGTGGTGAATTAAGTGGCATACTCTAAAGGTTTGCATGCATGAGGGTGTGTATGTTGGGTGAGAGATTTCAAGCGTAGGAAGATTTCAGTGTGGAAGTCCAAGAAGCTGCTGTACTTCCTTTTACTTGCCAGGATTTTTGCCCCCCTGCATGATGAGAGCAGTGCTAACTTAGTGAAGCCCTTTATTAAACTCCTCTGATGGCTCAGGCTGCCTGCCATTAGTGCTGTTTCATACATGATAAGTGGTATTGCTAAGCTTTCTAAAATGAGTCTAACAATCTCACTGGTGCCCAATGGGATATCCATCTTGTGTCTGACTACAAGGAATAAATTATGCTCTCACACTGATAATTGCTCATGCCTGGGTTCGAGGCATGCAGTCCTGCAATGCTGATGATTAGAACTGGTCTCCCTCTTTTGTGCACAGATGCTCCCTGTGATCCACTTCAGTGTCTGCCTCGGCTTCTCCAAATTGATTGCTCTTTGCAAAAGAAGGAAGACACAATTCTGCAAAAGCTTTGCAGGCAGCTAGGACCTGATTTAAATTCTGAATATAACTTATGATGTCTTCTAGGTAGTTTAAAGAAGTATTCTTAGATATATTTTGTGGGTTTTTAAATAGGGTGGGTCATAGAAAAAGAGCATTCAAAAAGAAATACCTTCAGAAAATACCGAAGTATTCAAAAAACCTGTAAAAGTTCATGTAAAGTTAAGTCTGTTCTGAATGGAAGAAGCAGAAATAACTGCGAATTTTTTTTCCTTAAAATAAATTCCCCGAGCTCCTTAACAAGACTGGTGACAAAGCAACGTACGAAGTTCTGCTCTATGCTTCACTGCCTATTTTCTCACCCTCGGCTTAAAATAACAGCACTGTAGCACCTTCTGTTTTCTCGTGACGTCTACACTCACTTTATGAATAATCTTTAGGGGGAACGCTGTGCTTGATCTCTGATTGGGATTTTCCCGTCTCAGCCGGTGTTGACTTAACCCTGCTTCCAAGAAGTCAAGAGTAAAACGCCCATTGATTTCGGTGCGAGCAGATTTTGACTTTTCAGAAATGCTCAGCCATATGTGTTCTCGTTTTGGAAGTATCATGTGGTTGCATTTGGCCCATGTTGTGTTTTAGTCGCTCAGAAAGAACACGCAGAGTTCCAGCCTGTCCTTACCTGCCCTCAGGGCTGCAAGAGCTCAGGGCCTTTGGGGAGGTTTTGAGGGCCAAAGGTTTCGCTGTTGTCCTGTTTTGGGGTTTTTGCTTGCATGTTTGTTTTCCTTCCCAAATTTCAAGAAAACATTTCTATTCTAAGACAAAGGGAATGCAAACATTTCTAATGTGCTGTGAAAGATAAATGTGAGGGGAAAAAAAAAAAAAGTTTGAATCTAGCCAATAAGTTTTATTTGTGAATGAATGGTAACAACTTTATTCCTTGTGATATAATGTAGTATTTTAAAAGGAGTAAAAATAGTTTGGAATCAGAAGTTGGAACACTATTTTAATCTTACTGGAGACCTTTTAAATTTCGTTAATTTAAAAATAAAATGTTATCAGAAGTGACACATCTGTGAAACATTTACTCTTGGCTGATCTGTATTTTCTGAGGGAGAAATGTTTCACTGAAAATTTCTATCTGGCTTTAGAGTTTCTCAGTCTTTAATGTATTTACACCCATCAATATCAAAGGGAGGCTTAGGAAATGCTCTTGGTTCATGTTATGTGCTGGGAACTGATAGAGGGCGAGATGAAAGGCTCAGAGCTGAGATGCTGTGGAGCTTTAGGTGGGATGAACCTGCAGGCATGCATCAGAGCCCGTTGGGATAATGGGATTTTCAGCAGCTGTGAATTAGGAGCACAGCCCATTAAACCTGCTGTTCTCCAAGGGTAATAGTCCCTGGCAGAGGGGCTGGGTGAGCAGACCTGTATCTGCCATCTCCGAGTCCATCTGTGATCACAGAGCCCTTACTTTCCCAAGGTGTTTACACAGCCTGAAATAACGTGAGAAATCTGTGCTAGAAGAGGGACTTAAAAGTAATCCTCCCTGGGTCCAAGGTTAATGTCCTTTCCCCTGGATTGTCTTTCCTGGTGCCATCCCTATCCTCCTGTCTGCTTAGCCATCCGTAAGGTAAGCTGAGCATGGTGGGGAGAGCTCCTCTCCAGCCAAGGGTGTGAGCAAATTAAGAAGACAAATGCAATTAATCTGTGCTTTCTCCCACATTCCTTGTGCCATGTCCTGCTGTCACCAGGTGTTCTCCACTGTAGTCACTGAGGGATTTTCATTGGACATGGTATGGCATTTGAGCATGTTTCCTGATTTAGATCTGCTGGTTAAAGGATTTGCTGTCCCCCTCACATGATGATGGCACAACCATCAAGGTTTCCCATGACTTCGTGAAAAAATAATTCCAGTCTTAGTGTCATATGGTTGTTCTGGTTTAAACGCTCTGGTTTGAGCAATGGGAGTTGGAAGGGGAACCAGCCTGTGACTTTGAAAATGTGCAAATCACCCAAAAGAAATTTGTCTCAGACGTTTTTATGGTATTTCAGTTGGAGTTCCACGAAAAGTACAAAAAATAACACTTTGCCTAAAAACAAAGTCCCAAAACAAACAAACCCATAATAAATAAATGCTTGCCAAGAGTCATAAAAATCTTAAACTGTGATTTAATATCCTGTCTCTCTTTTGTCTTAGTGGAAAAGGTCATATAGATGAAAGACATCTGCTGTTGTATCTCTCTTGGATTTCAGGGCAAGACCAAAAACCTATTCNGGGGGGGGGGGTGGTGTGAGCAAATTGCCATAAATTCCTTTTATTCAGTTGTCTCAATGTGTCAGCTGTTGAAGAGGATGAATAGGCCTATGGCCAGTGATTTCAAATGGAAAATCCCATGTGTTTTATGCATGCCTGTTGCAGTCCATTCCTAGAGGCTTTTCCCTGGAAGAGAAGAGCAAGAGGCTCCAAGCCCCTATTCCTAGGGCTGCTTTCAGGAGTAGGAAGGATGTGGAGGGGTAGCAGTTCTGAGTGCAACAGGTCAGAGACAGAAGGTGCTGTCAGAGGCTGGTAGTCAACGAGAGGTGAAAAGAGGGCAAAACTGGAAAATAAAATGAGTAGTTAATGCTGCAAATGTTAGAGATGGGCAGAAGACAGAAAGACAAGAGGTGTCAGGGTGAAAGTGAGGGAAGACACCTGGTCTGACTTGCTCTTAATTTTTCATTGTTCTTTCCATCGTCATGTTTTTGTTGAATCTGTTTGAAATGCAGTCAGCTCTGGACAACAGTGCCTTTACAGTCCTTGATTGTTCCTGGCAGCTTTTAATGTTTTTT
Organism: Erpornis zantholeuca; assembly: GCA_013400515.1. Lineage (NCBI taxonomy): Eukaryota > Metazoa > Chordata > Aves > Passeriformes > Timaliidae > Erpornis > Erpornis zantholeuca. The sequence continues at coordinate 487,901 of VZTN01007943.1, read as the reverse complement.
CAGTAATACCACCCCATTTTGAAAAATGGGCCTTCCTCAGATAGCAGTTGTGTTGGTGAGTGGGAAAACTGTGACCCTCTGCAGCCACAGGGGATGAAATCCTAACCCTTGCTGAAGGCAAAGGCAGCATCCCCAGTGACAGCAGCGGGTTCAGGATGTCATGGGGAGTGCTTTTGGCTGCCGTACTGAGCTGGAAACTCTTCGGGGCTGGGATCTGTGTTCATGTGTTGCCTCATACAAAGAGGTCCTGAATTTGTTGGCCTCCAAGCACCTCGGAAAAGCAAATGCTAAGCTGCCCTGTGAGCAGTGGAAGTAATTAAACATGGGTGCCACTGGGCCCTCGGGTGTCTGGTAAAGGACGAGTGTCAGGCTTTTCTCAGCAGATCTTCTTGCTCTCTCCAGCTCTTTGTTCTCTCAGCAGTAGGAAGGTGATGTGCAACCCCCTGGACAAGTGACCAGCCTTTTGGAGTTGGTGGGAGGGAGCCACACCTGTGTGCTTTCTCTCTCCAGAGCTGGGCAGCTCAAAACAAATTTCAGAGTGCTTTTCCCGCTGGCATCTAGCAGTCCTAGCTTTCTTTCGTCCTCTGACAATATCAACTGGAAAACTTCTCAAGAAGAATGGGTCTGGTTTTATTTGGGGTTATTTTCCCTAATTAAAACTGGGCATTTCAACTGCCTGCGATAATTTCTTTTCCCAGTTGCACATGTGGAGTGTCTCAACAGCACTGTAAAAGTCATGCTAATTTATGTGAGGGCAAAATTAATCTTTAGGCTGGAAAAGCTTTCACTATTTTTGTTTGCAAAATGCTTTTATGTCTTTAAGTAGAGGGCACTGCTGAAAAGCCAAGGGTTGCGTTGGTTTTATTATTTTTATTAATATACTTTAAAAGCAACTCAGAAATATTTTACTTGATATCTGAAGCCAAGGCAGCAAAGTGCAAACAGCTTTGTCATCTACTAACTTGGAAAATGTGAAACGAAATAGATGCACCTTCCACTGCTTTCAACCCCCCCTCCATCTTTGTTTCTCTGCCTCTGCAAGATAAACATTTCCTCTTAATAATGTAGAACATTGCCTTTTTAAGCATAAAATACAAATAATTTATTTTTATTTTTGCTATCACTGTAAGCACTTTTCTACATCTCCCACCTTATACTCCCATGAAAATCTTCCACACCAGGAAGCCTTGGAAAACAGCACTTACTCCAGAAATACTCTTCACTTACAAATTTGTGCAGAGGGGACTCCTCAGTTAGGGTCCTTACCTCTCCTGCTCTGAAGGGCTTGCTGGAATTTGTGGTTCCTGATGAAATCAGCTGGAGTTGTAGGTGCTGGACTTGAGGCTGTTGGGATTGAGAACTAGTTCTGCTCTTGGGCCACTAGTCAGGCTTTAGGGCAACCACAGCCTGCATTTCAAGAGGATTAACTATAGAAAAGCATAGAAAATAACCGAAGATCCTGGTAAGACTGAAAGTCAAGCCTTTACCTTGGAAAAAAATCCTGTGCCTTCATGCCTGTGGAGCCGCTTGCATGTTTGCTGGAGACAGAGGGAGTTGTTAAATCCAGTCATCCCATCAAAGGTGGAAAGCACAATCAGGATGATGCTGCTTCCACCTTGTCCCCTGACACCTTGTGTCCCCTGTTGCTGTTGGAGAGGCTGAGGGTGTGTCTGTGCTGTGTGAGGTGCAGCCATGTCCACAGGCACACAAGGAGCCGCAGGAGCCTCCCTGCCTCCTCTTGTTTCTGCATGTTTTTTCCCATAAGCACTGTTTTCAGCTGGGGTCCTGTTTGTGGTGTCATTTTAAAATGTATTTTGGAATGCTAACTTCAGCCAGCTGAAATTATTTCCTTTTTGCCCCCTTACTGAGAGGGTTTATAAATATCGAGTTACACAGGAAGCAAATTCTCCCGTTATCAGATTGTTCTGTAGTCACTTCTCTTTTCCTCAAAAGCATAATGGTGAACTTTATCAGCGCTCAGTCATTTGTTTCCTATTAAACACGAGTGATTAAGATGCTGTTTGGCTCACTGGGAAGAGTTGCTGACCTGTTTTGTCTGTAAATGTATCTTTAAATTAGGAGACACCTGAAACTGGTAGGAAGTGGGTATTAATTGGGTTCAAGTTCCATGAGCACAGATTGCAGTTTCCCAGTGGGATGTGGTAAATAGCCGTCACCAAGATAATATTAATTACATTATCTCCCAGAATGGTCCCAGGAGGTGCTAAAATAGCACATGTGCCACTTGGGCTTAGATGCTTAGACATGAAGATCAGTGTTTGCTGCTGTGTTGCTCAGCACAGTGCGGAGCATGTTGCGTCACTGGGGCAGTCAGATGAGATAAGGAGCCTGGGATTTTCTGGGCAGTTGCTTGGGGTTTTTCTCTCGTGAGTTTGAGAATCAGAATGTTATCTAAAGCAATAGCTGAACTTCTTTTTTTTCTGCCCTGACACCTGACAAGGCATGATGATAGCAAGCCTAAAAAATGGATTTCATAAAACACCCGAATAGAAAGTGTTTCTTGCTGCAGAGATTGTGTCTTCCTTGTAGATCTATTCAGCTCCAGAGCGACTCCAAGTGCCACACAAGCAGTACACAAACCTCATTTATCAGAATCACCCTCCATGCCACTGACTTTATACCCAGGGATGCCCCTGGCACTGCAGTGCTCTGCCCTGTACCTCCAGCACTGTTACAGGTTGTGTGCACCCTGACCACTGCCCTTTCCAAAGCTGCAGCTCACAGGCCTTTGCTTCAAAAGCCCCTCTGTTTGCTCAGCTGGTGGGACATGGGCCATGGGCCCTGCAGGGACAGTTGTCTGTCTGGTGCCCTCATGAGGGTCAGACCATCCTCACACTGGAAATGCTGAGCCAGAAGCCTCCCTTAGCCCTTTAAGTTAAGTCTTTTTAGCCTTTGAGGACCCAGCAGCCTTCCTTCCCTGGGTATTGATTCTGGGCAGAAGCAAGAAGCAAACAAATACACTGTTCACTGATGCCTGTTTGTGAATTTCTCCATTGGCAATTGAAGTTCAGCAAGCTGGATTCATACAGGATGGAAGCCTGGCACTGGAGATGATTTAACTCTGACCTGATAATCAGGCTCTTCTGTCTGGGTTGGAAAAACATGGACCTGGTGGTTTGTTAGGGACATGCTGGCAGACACTTAAAGACAGTGACACTAAAGGCACCATTATAATTAGCTCGGCCAGAGACTGAGCACATAGATTGACTTGAAAACCAGTGTGGCTGTTCTGTGGTCGTCGTGACCTCTGTAGAAAACACTGCTGAGAGAATACTTAGACTTTAGTCACCTAATTCAGTGTTACACATCCTTGTTAACAGAGTCGTATGTTACCACTGTTAATTAAAGGTATCAGCATGCCCCATAATGAGGGAATGGCTTACCACGTAAGAAGTCACGTTATGGTTCTCAAAAACTAACTGGTAGGTTGACACTGTGTTTTTCAATATTCAGAAAGTGCTTGTTCCTTGTTTATGAAGCTTAAATTAAACACCAGAGGGGTATATTGAGATGAAGGGGAAAGATGTGCCCTACAGTCTCTTTCACAACAGCTCAAAACTAACATTACCACCTTAAAACAAAGGGAAGCTTTCATCCTTGTTCCTACAGCTACACATGAAAATCTGAATTTAAATGAGATTGAGCAACAGGAAGAAAATAAATAAGCAGACCTCATTCTTCCCTGTGGAGGTTGTTTCAATAGAAAAGTATTAGCCAGCTTTGGGAAATGTCACTAACTGTACAAAAGTGGTCCCCTTGTACTTCCCAGTTTCCTTGCTTCTCCCATGATGACAGTATCCACTGCGAGATGCATTGCTGAACCAGGGTTGTGCAGGACAGTGAAAGAGGAACATTTTCTGGAGAGGGAAAATGTAAAGGAATTTTTTGCTTTTTGTAATATGTACTGGTATTATTTTAGTTCCTCTTGCTACTTTTCTTCAAAATGAGAGGAAACAAGCACAGGCTGACTTTTGTGGTGCAATTCACGCTACTCCAATTTTTTTTCTTTTTCTTTTTTTTTTTTTTTTAACACTTGTATATTCAAAGATCTAGATCTGGTTTTTTTTTTATTAAATGCAAGCAAATAACTTCCTTTCCGAAGTGAGCAGGGTAATCTGTGTTGCTCGACTGGGCCCAGAAGGTTCTGGTTTGTGCTGGAGTCAGCAGCAGTTTCCTACAGTGACTTCGTTTGACCTGCGCTGCTCTGACAGGCTGGGGCTGGCAACAATCTCAGCCTCAGCCATCAAAACATTCCTTTGTAGCCAAGTGTCCTTCTGCTTTCTCTGAAATATCTGGTGTCAGTTTAACAAGAGGGGAAACAGACGTTCGTCACCATTAATTCACTGGACAATTAAGCCGCTGATCTCTGACCTCCTGCCATTATTGGCTTTCAGAGCCAGGGTAAAGACCCCACAGATATCTGTTCTCTGTCATTCCCTGCGAGCTGTCCTAGTATTTTATTTACTCAAAAGCTTAGCTCTTGCCCACCACCAGCCAAATGTATATGCTTCGTAATAAAAATTGCTAATAAGCTGTGCCAGGCAGTGACATTAATCTCTGAGTGACGATAACAGCAAGCAAAGGGAACAGCTGGCTGTCAGGAAAGCATGGGAGTGGGAATCATACATTTATGTAGATCTATGTACACATTAGAAGTGTCCATCCCTGGCTGCAGCTGCTTTTGGTTCTTTGGGCTACCTTGGGCATCTGGACCAGAAGCAGGGGCTTTCTGCTGGGAGGTGTGGGTGGTGTGGGATTGCTGCATGGTGCTGTTTGTTCTTCTTCCTTCATCTTCCAGGCTATGACAGTACTTAGCTTTTGCTCTCTCCTGCAGTCCCTGGTGGTAGGAGCGTCGCTGCCACATTGCTCTGGGGGTGCTGATGGCCCAAATCAAAACCTTGTTTTAATTCTGGCCACAGGGCTGCAGTGAGAGCCAGTGGAAGTGCAGGACTATGCGAGCAATGAGGAAATAGTTAATCCTTCGCTGNGAGAGGCAGCCGAGCTGGGCCAGCTGCTTGCATCATCTGACGCTTACACCATGCAACCCTCAAGCCTCATTTTTCAGTCAATGCTTTTGAAGCACTTCATTAGCTAATCAGAGAAACCCTCTGCCTTTGCTCTGTAAGTTTCCTTGGGTTTTGTCTTCTACCTTCTAATTTTCTTTTTTTTTTTTTTTTAGTTCTGCTTTTTGTGCCGAGTCCTTCAACTGGTAGCTATAGTAACACCCATGAATGAGTGACTGTAGTACACTTTTCTACAGCCCACTCCCCTCAGGAAAGCTGTGCCAGGCTGTCACACACCTGCAGTGGCTTGGCACCCCTTCTTTTAGGGGTTTCTCCAAACAGCAGGGACAGTCTCAGCTTGGGAGCCAGCTCCATCCCGCTCGCTATTTGCAGCTGCAGCCCACAGTATATTGTGGCAGAACGAATGAGTCACTGGCAGAGCAATCTGTTGCATCAGATAATCACAGATTACCTCCATTAACCCAAATCCCTTCTGTAACCTTTTACAAGAATGATCCCAAAAGCTGACGCATACAATACTGTTACCATCACATCTTGGGCTGTCAATGGTTTTTAAAGAGGATGTTCTCTGTGGTTTCAGGGGTGATCTAGCAGGCTGTGCCAGCAAGATCCACAGAAAGCAGCTGTTGGTACCTTGTTGCTGGACAAGATGCTGGGGCCAGAGCCAGGCTTTGTAGCTAAGGGGGAAGTCTCCCCTAAAGCTGGCCATGTCCTTTTGCATCAGTCCTGTGCACCCCCTTACACCTTTTCCCTGGTATCCACAAAGAATCTCCTTCCTCCAAATCAAGATCTGTGCCCACACCTTTTCCCCTCTGCCAGCTGGTCACTGCAACTGGCAAATGCTTATTGTAACCAGGAATTTCAGGGGGGTTTCACCCTCTCTCCACATTGCCCCTATGGCATGTTTGCAGGCTCCTCATATATCTAGGGTTTAATTTATGCTTTATGCATATGTCTGAGAAACTGGTGTATTATTTGACCATGGAGACCAAAGAAGATGGTACTTTTCTGCTTTTATGGTGAAGAAAGGTGTGTCTGATCCTGATCCCAAATAGAAAGTGACCCAGTCTGAGCCATGTTATGATACTGTACTTTTCTTCCCGGCTGACTCTGGAAGCAAAGTGTCACAAAAGGGAAGTTCCCCTTGTCAGAACATCCTAAGCTTTACCAACTCTACCAATTTGGTGGAACTAATAAATCAGCCAGGCCTAATAAAACAGCCTGTCTCAAGCCATTAATTTTTCGTGACATTTACTAAACTTCTTTTCTTTAGTCTTGTTGGTAAGTTTATTTAGGTGAGGGAAAAAAACCAGAATAGAACATAATTCTCAGAGCTCAGCTACAGACTGCTGATAGGAACACTTGAATTCTCACCTCCCCTCCAGCTGGATCTCCTCCCCACACTTCAGAAATACTCCTTGTAAGACTCAAATGTCAGGATCACAGAGGCTAAGTTATTTTTTTAGATACTGCAGAACTATTTGCAGGAGAAAAAGCCCACACAGCTCTTTGACAGGGACAGACAGAACCCACATCGTTTCCTGCTCAGGGCTGGGTTTTTGCATGTTCTCCCTCTGGAACTGGCATCATATTTTTCAGGAGAGCTGAGCCCCACATATTTGCCTGTGCCAGGGCCAGGTCTCCTTGCAGTCCTTCTGCCTGTCTTGTTTTGCATGTTGTGCTGTTGTGTTGCTAAACATCAGAACTGCACAATGTGGATCAGCAAATCAGCAGAGCTTTTTAGATTTCTTGTCATTTATCTCAGCGTCTAACCAGGACCCAGGAGTCCCTGTAAGGTGTTTTGGGTTTAGGGGCCAGCCCTAAGAACATTTGGGCTGTTTGAGGAGCACAGCTGTACACATCCTCCTGCATGGTCAGTGCATGGTCTGTATGTGGGTGATGGGTTCATAGACTCACAGAATATCCTGAATTAGAAGGTACCCACAAGGATCATCATCCTAACCACGCACAGGACCACCCCAAGTTGCATTTGCAGGTTTGGGTTTGGAGGCATCAGTTGGTAGCTGGCACGGATGTTGCTAAACAAGGCAATTAATATATAGAACAGGTCATAAATTTAAAAGCCATTGCTTAAAGAGGAGTTCCTTCCTGGAAAGATGTTATCAAGCCCTATTCAAGCAGGGTTTCTGGAGCACAGATTTGCATTCTTCCTTGGGAAGAATGGGAAGCAGGTCTCTTACAGTGTAACTCACAGCTGTGCAAACGAGCTCAAGGGAATTGGTGAGAAATGTGGGAATTTAGAGTCACTCGAACATTCAGCTGTGGGGAGACCACCTTCCTTGTTTAATTCCTGTGTACTTCAAAGCATGTGACAGTTGAGAACATTTCTGACAAAAGAATCTTCCTTTCAGAGAACGAAGTTTTGTCAAAAATTAAAGGGTTTGAAGGAAAGTGTCTGCTTAAAAGAAAAGATGATTTGCTTTTTCTGCCTTCTTATTGACAATATAGAAACATCATTTTAATAAAGTAAAGAATAGTCAATTTACCATACCCATTTTGTTCCAGTGATACAATCTCTTAGTATTCTATTTGATATGTTCTATGATAATGTTTTGACGTTAGAGAACTGAGATGACTCAAATGTTATCACAGTGAGATGGTTTCATGTCTTTTAATCAGAATTTTGTAGAACTTTGAAATTTGGCCTCAGCTCCAGTTTGGAGAAAAGGTCCACTGAGACATTTAATACTTTCAGTGGGGTGATAATCTTGAATCTCAACAACTCTGTTCAAAAGCTTGGTCTCCCAATAGTAATCATTGATATGGAAGTGTTAAATTTTTCCTTTCTGTTATCTACACTATTGATGGAGAACATCTCTCCATAGTTCTCAGACAGCCCCCCAGACATGTTGAACCACCCAGTACCTGGCAGTGCATTCTAAACCCAGCAAAACTGCCTGGGTTTGTGCCAGTAGCCTTGCTTACTTTGAGGTCAAGAATAGGAAATTAAAATTTTGGGCTCTTCTTAATTTTACTGTTTTAGATTATAGTTGGTTTTATTTTTGTAAGATTTACTGTTTGTTTGGGTTTTTAATAGATTGTAAATCTTCCATATACTTTGTGTCTTTTGGATTATTTTTGTTTGTGGCATTAAAGCCAACGATCTCTTTTTGCTCATTTATCAGCTGCAGATAAACACAATGCAGTTAAATACAAAGGTATAAAAGAGACAGACACCATAATAGACAAACTATAGGTGTTTATGTAGGGGGAAATTAAACTGCAGCCAGGGAAATTTGTGACCCAACAACTCCCTGTTAGCACAGCAGTGAAATGTAAACCCAATATATGTGGACTGGCCCACAAAACCCAAAGAAAACTTGTTCAAATAATCTCAAAGATGCATTAAAAAATATCCAGTGGAGGATGTAGGCAGAGTTGTATGGAGAATGCCAGAAATTGGGATGCCTACTTAAGACTAACAGAAGAAATTAAAGGCCCATTTTTTAAGTTTAGTTAAGTCCTTTCAATGTGCTCTGACCAGGCATAAAGGTAGCTTGCATAAAGACTCCTTTATATTCCATGGGTAGTAACAAAATAGCCTTGACATATGATGGTTAAGGCCTGAGGATCAGTCTTCAAAGACTAATCCCTTAGCTTTCTCTGTCCCTTCAGGGCAGTGGATGTTATTAAAGCATAATATTAACATTATTATTAACATTACAAATGTGTTGTTAAAGTCGTGTTTCAGCCACTCATCATCGACAGTACTACCTGACCTCTTCTTTGAATCATAGGTGGATATTCCTGCAGTGAGTGTTTATCAACACTGACTCCTGTAAGCCAGGGTTAATAGGACTTTAGATGCCAGTTGTATACAAAATATTTTGCCCTCTGGTCCCCTGGTAACCAAATTGCAAAGCCAGCCTGGCTCTGCTGGGGAGAAGCTCGTCCTTTTGCTTGTGGAATTCCCATCCCAGTGTGGTTCTGGAGGCTTAAACGTGAAATACATCTGCTCCTCGTTTCCAAAAAAGCAGCGAGGTGTTTGACACAGTGGTTGTCAGGCTTAGGTATTTGTAGCAACAGTATGAGCAAACGTGCGTGTGGCAGCAGGGGAGAGATGGGCACAAAACCCTTATCGTGTGGCCTGTGACTCCTCGGAGCCGCGCTCGTCAGGGAAGGCCGCGGGAGATAAAGACAGATTAGCGTTGATAAGAGGAGCTGTGTAACATGATTCTCTTCTGAGGGTTTGCAGTGGACTTTTTATTGTATCTGACAAAACACAGCCTCTAGAGGCTGGCCTGCAGAGGCACTGCACCCCAGGGGATGGCAGACACCCACCTGCTCTTGGAAATCCAGCCCTCGTACCCTTCGCATTTTCCTTGGGCTCACAGGGGTTCCTAACAGTCTTGTAAGTGCTTGTTTTAAGCACAGGTTAATCAGGAGTATCACCTAAGATCTTTAAGGAATAAAGGGGTTTTTTTCTGCTTTCCCAGAGAAGAAGGGCAGGGTGAAGGGTGGAGAGCAAGCAGTGTCTTTCATTCTTTGAAAACAAGCCAGTTTTATTTGCCAGTGCAGCTGAATGTAGGTGGGACTAACATGAAGGGAGAATAGTGAACCTGGGAGAACTTTTACATGAGCAGGTCTAATAAGGGTGAAACTCTTTGCCTTAGAGGCTGGATGTATTAGACATGAAAAATTCCTAGGGGAAAATGATGGCCTGGTAAGTTGTATTCATGCTGTCTCATTAGGACGAGGTTCTCTAGGACAACAAGATTAAAATTAGTATTCTTTTCCTTCACAAATACACAGTTAGTTGTTGGTATTCACACCCACGTGAGACATGAGGGCATTCAACAGTTCAGGGCGTTTACCAGGATCATAAGAACAGCCTGCATCTAAGTAGCATAGATACTAAAAAAGAAAAATAAATTGTTTGGAAGCAATACACCTTCATGTTTTGTTAGCCATATCCAATCAACAGAATATGGAACAAATTTAATGTTTTTCAAATACTTCAGGATCTTCCTCTGAAGCTGCCTGCAGTCCATCCTGTACTGGCCAGACCTTACTCTAATGTGGTAATTCCATATATAACACATAGCTTCAAATACCTCCATGGGAGAGAGTAAAGAAAGGGTGGCAAGAGGAAGAGGAGAAGAAATGTAAACATTTTTTGAGTGGAAATAGGCCACTAACTGTGATTTTTTTGACTTTTGATGTTTTTGGGGGGTTGTTTCACTGCTTTCACTGTGTAATCAAGGCCTTCCATCCCATATAGAGCTCTGTACTGCTGTTGGGAAGGCCTTGGGTGACAACCCAGGTACTGTTGTGAAATGGAAGGTGGAAGCTGTAGTCATCCTCCAGTGATCTGTGGATTAACTAGACTGTAGTTAAATACAGCTGAATTAAACATTTGGCTCTCTTGGATTAGCCAGGCCTGGCAGCATGGGGTGTGCTGCTTGTTTATCAACTTGGGCAAGAACAGAGCAGCAGTAGGAAGCCAGCTTATCCATCCTTAAAATCCACCTTGCCTGGTGGCATGAGGCACAAATGGAATACAGGCACGGTGCTGGAATAAATTCATCCAGCGTTTTACTCTGTGTTGTGAATAATCTTCAATCATCTGAGCAGGAGCGTGACTTGATGCTGTCTTTAGCAGAATTAACAGGCTCAAAGCCTTGGCTTCTTCAGCTTCATCTTCGGCTCTGTCCTCTGATTTCTCTGGTGATTTTGGACAAGCCACTTAATATCTCACTGGCTTAATAGTGTGCAGGTATTTTCCTGTCTGCTCTTGGTGTTAGGAGAGTAAGTATAAACTAAATAATGGAAGGGGAAAAAAAGGTAGGCACTTTAAGCTAAGGGTAGCTCCCGCTGGCAGATGTTTTACATGTGTGCCTCTGGTTATGTCTCTCTCCTTGCAGGCAGAGATCAGAGCTAGACTTGCCATGCAGCATCACAAGATGATGTGAAAAATGCCATGTATTTTTCAGTAGGTAAGATGTCGAGCAAATGCTTTTGTTTCCTGCAGGACTGGTTGACGTGTTAGAGAATGAGCTTCAGCCCTGAGTTTGCAGATGCCGAGTTGCTGAGTGCACGCAAGGAAGCAGGGCTGAGCTTTGGTGCTGTTGCTGGCAGCTCACCTCTTGTCGTCAGCAGCAAAGCGAGATTTTTAAAGCAGTCAGACCCTCCAACATCACACGGTGGAACTTACATTTAAAACATGGCACGCCTGTCAAGTCCTGCCCTGAGAAGCTGCCTTGAAGAATGCAAATCCTCCTGCACGGAATAGACTGTGCAAAGGCAGCAATCGAGGCAACGTGTGAAAAGCTTCCCTCTGCAACCTGCACCGTGACCTATTCAGAGAAACCTCCCCTTTTAGCTTCTAGCTCCGCTAGACAATTTACTCTGTCTCAGCTGTCTCACTGCATTATGTCCTTCAAACCCCCCCTCCAGAATTAACATTTGGAGCCAGCAAACACTGCTGGCTCCACAAGAAAAGCTGAGAGCGGAAAGGTCAGGTCGATTAAAGCACTTGATCAGAATCTTTAACATAAAGACGTCACAAGCAAAGCAGTAATGCTACTTCACGCTCAGCTAAGAGCAAATGATTCATCAGACAAGGCTGCTTATTTTTGGAGGATAGCCACAAAAGAGGAGAGAACATGCTGGCTGCATCGATCACGGCTTTAACGGGGGAACCACAGAGCCCTTCTCTAGTTTTGATGGAAATTTAATGTCAGAAATACATCATCCAATGTAAATATATCAATATATATATTTTACATTGAATGGATTTTTAAAAAGTTCTGGCCCAGCTTAGCAGAATCGTATCACCCCTGCACAAATCTCAGAGCTGTCATTCAGAGGAAAGGGCTATTTTGCAATATTCTGCATTGTTTGATGCTGCTAAAGGTGCAGCCTTTTGGGAAGGACTTCTGTTAAGGTGGCTGGAGGAGCAGGTGTGCTCTGGAATCTCTACTGCTTGTGCCTGAGGGTAGTCCTTCAGTGGCTGAGGATGTCCCAGTGCTGAGCAGATGCAGCGTGAAGGATAGTTTCATCTGTCTCACCCCCACTGTCTCCTGTGTCCAGAAGTGTTTGGAAATGCTGTTGGAACAGGCACTGCTGCCCAGGCTGCTGCTCATCCCTTAAGCAGAGAGCTCCTGCCTGCCCCAAGCAGCAGCTCTGCCTGACCCTTGGTAAGGGCAGAGCTGGTCTCTGCAGTGGCAGCAGCCAGAAGTGAGTTGCATGTGGAGGTTTAGGTTGGGTATAAGGAAAAGGTTTTTCACCCAGAGGGTGGCTGAGGACTGGAACAGGCTCCCTGGGGAAGGGGTCACAGCACCAAATGTGCATGAGTTCCAAAAGCATTTGGTCAGCTCTCCCAGGCACATGGTGTGTTTCTTGGGGTGTCCTGTGCAGGCCCAGGAGCTGGACTCGAAGATCTTGATGGGTCCTTTGCAGCTCAGCATATTGTAGGATTCTGTGATTCTAAGGTAAGTGAGTGTGAGGAAAAACACAAAGAGAAGAAAAGTTCAGGGAAGAAATGGTTTGGAGAAGACAATGCAGACAGAGAGAATGACTGGAAGAGAGAAGGAAGCAGGACTTCCTGGTGGAAGGATCATTTTCCCAGAGGAGTATGTGAAGGGAGGGTGCAGGGAGAGAAGTCTAAGTACAGTGTGATGAGGCAAAGCGGCCAGAGCACGAAGGAAGATGCCCTTGGGAGAGAAGGAAAAGAGGAGCAAGTGGAGGTAGCAGCCTGGCATGCAGGAGCTGCAGTGCAGGACCGCAGGAATGGGCTTTTGGGGACATGAAAGCCAGTGAAGACCCTTAGCCCTGCTGAATCCAACCCCTGTGGCCTCTGGCAGCCAGAGCAGAGCCATCTGTGAACAGATGTGCTCCAGGAGTTGGTGAACAGATGATCACAGTGTGATCATTTCCCAGCCCAGAAAATGCTCAACAGCACCTGGTAGCCCACCTAAGGCAAGACCAAGAGAGCAAGACAGGCTCTCTGATGCTGTGGGCAGAGGGATGGGAAAGGAAGTGGCTTCAGCAGCAGTGACTGGGATGCACTGGAGAGGGGAGGTTGAAGCAGAATTCATTTCAGACCCAAGGGTTCTGTGTTCCATAATGCTGTGTGGTGGGGAGGCAGTCTCAGCTCTCCCTGCTCTCCTGCAGTCCAATTCCTGGACAGGATAGCAGGGCTGTACTTCTGAGGGTCCAAACAAGCCAGTTCCTGTATGGCCAGTGCAGATATCTCTGCTCTACGTTGCATACTGTAGAAATACAATCTGCCAATAAGAAGTTTAAATAAGAAGTTTAAAATAATCCAAGGCAAGCTCTATGATGGCAAAACCATCAAAAGCAAAGGAATGAAAGGTGAGGTGCAAAAAAAGCACTGCTGTGCCAAAGGTGACACTGTGTGATTAGAAATGCCCCACAGAGAGCAATACTTGTCATTTTTTTTCCGTGGCTCCTGTTTTCTCTCTGGTGGCCTGCTACCTTTTGAGTCAGCACTCTCCTAATTTAGCCTGCGAGGACCCAACACACTCCCAGTCTGCAACTGTGACTCTACCAACCCTCTACAGAATTAACTCAGCTCTGAATTAGTCATTCAGCATGCCAGTGCATGTAAAATAGACTCAAGTGAATCAGATTCTGTGTGCAGGGACTGAATTTCAGTAAATACAGTGGCTCGGAGAATCCCAGTCTGCATCTGGGCTGTCATGTCCGGAGGGATACTCCTCCTCCACTGACTGCACAGCCTCTCCAAGCAGAACAGAAAGAACCAATGAGGGATTTTTTTTCCTCACGAAGCTGTTAATTTTCTCCCACAGCTCTCCTGTGGAAGCAGCAGTGACCAGAGTGTGTAACAGCAGCAGTAGTGCCTCACAGGCAGGAGGTGTAATGTGAGGGGTGGGAGGGGATGGCGGGAACTGAATTTTGGTCTTCTGTTCTCACCACTTCTTTTGGGATAGACTCAGGGCTTGTCCCAAAACCAGAAGGGGGATGGATATCTGTGTACAGGAGGTGTGAGCTGTAATTTTACAAGATTGTTTGGTTTGTGTGAAGTGGCTGTTGGTGGGGGCAGAGAGGTAGCACTGTCATCCAAACTGGACCTGGTGGGCCACAAGCCTGGACTCCCAACTTTCAGTGAGCTGATCTTCTGCCAGATGCCACCCCCTTGGTCTGTTCTAAGCCCAAACAAGCTCAGATTTGATCTGTATCATAGAATCATAGAATAGTTTGGCTTAGAAGGGACCTTAAAGGTCATCTAGTTGCAAGCCCCCCACCATGGGCAGGGATATCTTTTGCTAGACCAGGTTGCTCAGGGCCCCATCCAGGCTTTCCTTGAACACTTCCAGGGATCTGCCTGTGCATCAACCCACAATATATCAGCTTTACTTATTAATGGTATCCATAAGAACTGTGACGGGGCAGGTAAACTCCAGATGGGACTGTGGAACTATGCCCCCAAAGCAATCTAATCCTGGTATTTCTCTCTCTGCAGGAGGTGGAGGGAAACGCAAAGGCAAAAGCAAAAAGTGGAAAGAAATCCTGAAATTCCCTCACATTAGCCAGTGCGAAGATCTCCGAAGAACAATAGGTAAGAGCTTTTCCCTTCTTGGGAAGTACTGCATAAATACAGCATTCTGTCAGAGCTGGCTGCTTAGAGTGGCACTGCAGGTACTCACAGGAAATCACTTTACAGTGGGCAATGCAATGCACATTCCTCCCATGGTGCTGCCGTGCAAGCTCAGTGTTTTCTGTTCCTAAAAGGGGCTGGGGCCAGGCAGGAGAGACTGGAATGATGCACTTGGAAGGAAGGGCTTGGAGCTGGCAGCCTCCAGGCCCTTTGTTTTCCATACTCAGGCTCCAGGACCCAAAGGGGTTTCACAGCTGGACAGTACCTGGCATATGGGACAGGGGCTTTCATTCAGTCTCTGCCAGGGCCAGTGTGGCTGTAAAAACACACTCAGAAATGAATCCCCTCATCACATCCTGCATTCCCTTCTAATAAGTATCTCCTTATCTGGGAGGAAATGAGACTTGCTGACTGTAGGTGAAGTCAGTATTAATTATAGTCTGGAAGTGATGTTTGAAGCAGCAGCCACTGCTTCTCCCAGGCAGGTTTGTTCAGCAGTGACATCTTCTCTTCACAGCCACAACACTGCTTTGTGGAGGTTTTCTACGGGACATGTAAAAAAAAAATGAATTTTAAACTTAATTTGTTTTATTCATATGGGCCAAATGCTGCAGATTTGGAAGGGAGCTTGCAATGTCCATTTTCATAGCACTGCATTTCTCCTGCTCATACCTGCCAAATTTCAGCATTCTTTTGACTGCTGCCTTGGCAGACAGGGCTAGCAGCTATCTCCCTCTGCATTCTTCACTGGAAAGCCCAGGATTACTGGTCTCACCACAAGAGGTTAACTTCGGCATTTGAGGCTCCTTTTCTCCCCTGCACATAAAATCCAGCCACTGGCAAGGAATGAATGAAAGGCAAGAATCTGTAACAACTGAGATAACAGGCAGCATAATTTGTCTGACTGGGGTGAACTCCTGGGGTCTGAGTGACAGTGCCCTGGCACTATTTACATTAGAAATCCACAGCGTGTTTATGCAGAGAAAATATGTGGAATGTTTTGAAACTCTTTTCATGGTCTCCTTCAGTAAAATTTTCTTTCCTCACCTTCTCTTGTGGAGCTAAAAGGAGGTAAAGGAAAGAGGGGAGGCAGGAGAACAGAGCATGGGTTTCCCTCAGTTGACAAACATTCAAAGCCTGACAAATTTCTGAAGGTACTGAACCTGCTGGAAGCAAATATGACTTCAAATATTGTAGTTTGCAAAGGGAATTCTCCCCATTGTTCTGCCAGCCTTGGTTTCTAAAGGGGAAAATGGCTCCAGATAAAATGCTCTCTTTACAAAGGTGTGCTGTCCTAAAACGAGTAGTCTTAAAAAAATTGTCTGCCAACTATTTCTGCTTCTGAAATGCTATTTCTGGCTTTTTGTGTGTGTGTGTTTCAGCTTCATCATAATGTAATTAGTTTTGCATTTTTTTGGTGAAAGATTTGGTGATGTAACCAGGCAAGAGCTGTTGTGGGATCTCTGGGTGTATTTGGTTTCAGTCACAACAGTGATTACCTGTTAACTGCGAATTTTAGCAACTGCCTTTTCCACAGTGGGAAATAAGGTCCAAATCCTGGTTCTGTGGCTGATTTTTGTTGAGTCACTTTCCCACTGAGCTGGATGTGATGGCACAAGGAATGAGGCACTGCTCAGCCCTGAGTAAGATCTCCTGTCCTTGCTGGCTCTGCCATTTTCAGTAAATCTCAGAAGTTGAAACATCCCAGACAAACAGTTGTCCAAACTTCTCCTTGCCCATACAGTTGCCCAAACTTCTTGCCCACACGTCTTGGATGGGTGGGTGGGTCTGTAGCATTAAGTCATTTTCATGTGCATGGTTGATCCAAGGTGCTCAGGACAGATCCACTGCAGATCCCTTGCCCTGGGCTCTGTGTTCCCTGAGCACCCAGAAGCAAGTACTGCTCACTGCAGCCTGGCCTTAAATTGCTTCTTTTACTGCCTTTGCAGAGGAAGAACAATTTCCCTGGCTTTAACCCTCCTTCATTTGTTATTTTCTGCAAGTCCTTTAAAAGGATCTCAGGAATTCAGACAGGTGTCTGCACAGGTACAGGGAATGTACTGAAACATCTTTGTTGGCCCTTCAGCTGAGCTGCTCTGGGACTTGCAGGGGATTCAGAGTCTCAGGGTGTCTGCCCATCAACCCCTCCCCTAACAATTTCTTAACCTACTAGTCAGTGCTAGTAATGAAATAGAGAGCCCAGGAAGGCTTTTTCCTCCAAGGCCAGGTTGGATGGGGCTTTTAGTGGAAGGTCCCTGCCCATGGCAGAGGGAGTGGAGCTACATCTTTCCAACCTTCCAACCCAAACTGTGGTTCTAAACTTTATGCAGGGAAAGGGCTACAGCCTAATTCAATTTGTTTAGAGATCAAGACAAATACAGGCAGGTTCTGCTGGCACAGACCTCTTTGCTGCCTGTCCTCCTCCCAGCATTTTCCGTCAGACAGAGTCTTGCCACTTCAGTTGAAAAAAAAAATCACAGTGAGTCTTAGAGGGTTGGATGAACTGGAGCACTAGGCTGTTGAGGTTTTGTTGTATTCCTCTTTTCTGGATGCTTCCCAAGAGCCTCCAGGGAAAGGCTAGAGGTAGGAATGGGATGGACTTTTTGATTTAGAGCAGTCCTGGACTGCACAGCTTAGTTTACTGCGGCCATAAGCAATGGATGGAAAATGCTGCAGTTGTAATTGTGGCAGTACAGCCTACATGTGTGTGTAGATGCCCACATTTTGGTGTAAAAACGTGTGTGCTTTTGCACCCCGCTAAGATGTACTGAAAAGAGTCTGTGTCTTTAAAAAAAATAGTGTAGTGTGAAAAGAAATCTGTGAAAAACAGGAAGGCTGAAATAAACCAAGGGTCTGCGACCTGTGTTGACACAATTATGAGTCAGTTCATACCTTTTGGTTACCTCTGTGTTTACAGGAGACTCTGTGTTTGACTATCCATCATCTGGTGTCTCACTGAAAGACTTGCTTAGTAAAGCCCTTTTTTCCCCTCCTTCTTGTGCACAGAAATAAAAATCAAAACACCCGAAAGAAACACTGCTTTTTGATAAATAAACAAACACTGGAAACATCTTTATTAAAAGTGCCATTTAGCCAAGGAGCTATTTTTTTGGACTGGACTTAAAAGCGACTTCTTTTCTCCTTTCTTTTTTGTCCAAAGTACACAACACCTTTTGCAGGGAAATTCAGTGGCCTTCATTGTGTGCTAATTAAATCAGCAAGGGAAGCAGGGATGCTGCACTTTACTGGGCTCTGAGAGAGGCTTGTATACTATAAATGGCTAATGCATGTTTCCATTTGCAGCCCTCTTCCTGGCTGCAGTTAATTGTATTAAAGCAGCCGGCCCTTTCCAGGTTGGAAGATTTCCATGTTGGCACCAGAGGCCCAGTCAATCGATAAAAACTGATGTTTGAGGCACAGTTACCATGACTCATGTGATGGATGCTGCTGTAGATGGGGTTCTGCTGTCTTTAAAACTCAGAGATGACAGCTTAGCAAAAGAGAGATGTTTCAAGGGAAGAGAAGAAAATAGCAAGGAATAGCTTTAAAAGTTCCTACATTTGACTTGATATGAGGAGATGTCACAAGTTAGAGATACCCAACAGTTTAAAGGACATCAGTAAACAAAAATCAGTAAATAAAAAGTTGTGATTTTAAAGGCCAGAGCGTCTTTTTGATGATAAAAGATTCTGGATGTCTGTAAATATTTCTGAATGACGCAAAAGGGTCTGTTGGTTGAAAGTGTGGAATTTTTATTTATTTTGCTCAGACCCATTCTGTGCTTTTTTCTTGCATAAAAAACCTGCCTGGGTGAAAGAGTTGGTTATTCTGATCTTTGGCAAATTTTCATTCACAACTGTCCAAATGCTATATAATAAATCAAGATTTTTTTTTTTCCCCCCATAGATTGAACCTTGTGGGGAAACTGCCACAGAACATGCCTGTGTTTATTGCATAGAGTGATTTGTTGTATTATTGCAGAAAACTTTTAACTCCTTTGGTAAAGCAGTTTCTGGTTGTGCACGATGCTCAGGTAGAAAAGAACTCTCAGATTTCTCTTGTTCAATATTTTTATTCAGTGAGATTTCACAGTCAGAAAGGTCAACCCTGTTAATACTAATTTGGCCATTCTTGGTTTAAAAATTACAAATAATCCTTCCTTTGCCATTTAACCTCTTCCATGGCATTTGCATGCCATTCACCCAGAGTAAAAGCAGCTCGAGCTTCCAATCCTGGCACATTATTTTCAGTATTGTTAAAATTACACTTCTGTGTGAGAAACACTTTGTAGAGCTGGCAAACCGAGTAAGTGGGACAAAACTGAAGCCACAGAGTTCACATGCTCACTTTTCACAAAAGCTGGCTCTTTTCTCCCCCACCTCAGTCTCTTGGGTAGTGCACTTTTTCAGACATGATCAAGACCTTCACCTACATGATTTTTTTTTTCTCCAGTCACTTTGCAGTCTATCTGCCTGGAGGCACAACAGGCGGTGCAGGCTCTGCTGTGGGATTCAGACGCTTGTGGAGCTTCCTAGAAATGCTTTGCAGCCTGCACTGAGCTCCATCCTGTGGCAGAAAGCCTCCTGCTGTACCCTTATTGTCTCATTCGAAGGTAGCTTGGATGTCCCTGCTCTGCTGCACAGAGATCTGCTGAGAAAGATCTCTGCTGGCAGATCTTTCATGAATTCCCACCAGCAATCCTCGGGTTTCTTGCATCCAGAGGCTTTCCAGCACTGCAGAGAGAAACTCAGGGGTGAGGGGTCTTGCAAAAGCAAAGTGTGAGTTTCAAGGCTTGCTCAGGAGGGAAGCTGTTCCTGAGAGACTGAGTGACAGCATGGCCTGGCAGTGTCCCTTGTGGGATAACTCTGTGGCACCCCGTTCCTCTTCACTGGGAATGGCATCACCCCTGGGGCTGTATCCCCTCAGGGGATGGAGATGGAGGCAAGGAAATACACTCCAGGTGCAGACCCCAGAGCCTGAGACCTCGTGGTGGTGTTGCATATAAAGCTCAGGCACTGGAACTGGGAAAGAGAAGGCATCAAAGCCCAGCCTGATCAAAAACACAAAGAAGCAGCCAGTTTTCTCTCCACCAAATTCTTCACCTCTGATGTTTACAGTGATTAAAAAGCATGGTTGGGAAATGTAATCCTGAAGCCAGCAAGTAGATCAAAGGAAGGAATTGCAGCTTGCCTTCCACTGTAAATAACCAAGCTCAGCTGGTTATAACTTCTCTGATTGTCTTGTAGTATTGGTCTGAATCCTACACCTAAGGCTGCTCTCATGTTTTTGGCTAAAACTAGAGTTTAACTTTTTGAGAAGTATTTTTTTGGTAGAAAGCATGAGCTTTCCTTGGAAAAAACCCTTACATTTTTATTGGAAATAGTTTTTCAACAAGCAGTCAGGATTCCATGGCATGCAACAACCGCAAGGGGAACCATCTCCTCTTTTCCTTCCAAATCTTTAGGAATCAGGGTAGCTGTGTTGGGAAGATGCTGGTGGGGGGTGTGTGTGTACAGCCAGAGCTCAGTACCCAGCACAGAGCTCTACACCACTTCTGGGAGGAACTGGGTTTTCTGGAAACCTGGGGAACTAGAATTAGTTGAGTAGAAAATGCTGTTTAGTAAAAATATTTAAATAAATAAATAAGACAACATACTGTATTATTGTTACACAGTTAATCGAGATATATTCCTAGAGAAATCCATATCATTTAAGGCCCAAGCTGGTAAACATGTAGGCTCAAAAAGAATTTTTTAACCACACAGGACATCCCTTTAAATTCAGTCGATGTCAGGTTGGGGGTTTTTAAAGAATCAGAACCATGCCCTGTATGAAAAGCTGTTTTCCCACATTGGTGCCCTTAGATACATTTCAGGCACTATCAGCAGCTGCAAAGGGATGTCTTGCTGTTGTTGTCACATCACCCAAGTGTCAGCCCCTCACCTGGGTGTTTGTTCACAGCCCCAGTGCTCAGGGGAGGGAGTGGGACTGCTGCAGGGGCTCTGCATCCCCCCCGGGGTCACCAGCTCCTGAAGGCTTGTTGTGGATGATCCCATGGATTCTGGAGTGGTACCTAACAGAAGATCTCCTGGGATGAGTTATCCTCCATGGTGGTTGTCTGCAGGGCCAGTAGAGAAAGAGCAGAGAGAGGAACCCAAGAAGGACTGAAAACAAAGCTGGAAGGACTGCTGAAAGCTGTGGATAGGATTTATTGCTCTGGAAAAAGTTATGCAGATTTTTTTGGATTACATTAATGCAGAAAAATACCTCAAAGTGATCCATTTCTAAAGGAGAAAGGAAGTCCTTCCCCTTGACAGTGCCCACTCCGTACACTTCCCTTCCCCTTGCTTTCTTTTCTCCTTCTTCTGCAGTGGACACAACTTTCCCCTCTCTTCCTCAAGCCAAAAGGTCTCTGTTGCTCCTTCGAAGTGCAGCTTAAGCAATCTTTCCAGCACAGACCTTCCTGCAGAGCTACCCTGTAGTTTCTTGGACTTAACATGCTGTCCTGTATCGTGAACACATCTAAATTAAATTAGATACTCTTCAGGGGCAGGAGCTGGCCACATGATAGAAACAGTTCCAGCACATGAAATGATATGGCTGACGTCAAAACCATATTGTTTGTTTACAAACCCACAGTTGGTTCAGTTCCTTTCTTTAAAATCCTTCAGATTCAACTGTAATTCCATCATAAACATAGGTTTCTAGTGCTCAAATGTGGACAAACAGAGCAATGTTTGGTGCCCTTGCAAGATTAGCTGTATCCAGTTTATAGCTATGGGTGAAATTGAGAAGGGTTGGGTTTTTTTTTTTTCTTGCAATTTTTTTTTAATGCCATCACAGAAAGTATGTGAAAAACAAGCTGTTTTATGCATCTAGTGAGACTCAAGACTAACACTGGGAGAACAGGCTGCTTGCAGGCTGCTTGTGCTTGACAGCTTCCAGGACGGGAAGGGGACGCAGGGGAAATGAGTTGAAATGATCTCAGTCCACGTTCTATTTACAGAATTTATTTCACAAGACTTAATCCATTAAGTATTACCTTGGCAGGGGCAACCCAGAAAGAAGGCAAGAAAGACGTTGCTATTCTCCATAAAGATCGGGAAAAAAAAATCCACGTTTCCTTAACAAAAAGTTAAGCCCACACCAGTCATCCTTCAGTAGAAAGCCTCCTAAGGAACAAATGTTATCACTAAACCTCTGTATTTGTGTTTTGTGGCAAAGACTGTATTAGCCTTTGCAAATTGAGAAGGAAAAAATTGCCACGACTTGCACACTTTGAATTACTTTGCAACGTTTTTACAGGGATATGCAGGGAGGGAATTAGAAGAGAATATATCCTTTTACAAGATCCATTTCATCTCTCGCTGAAAACAGAAGTAGATATTGTGAGCTGCAGGGTTTTTCATTATCTCATTAGGTAATATGAGTCATTAAGGCTAATTAATACTTATGCAGTGATTTGTAAAATGCTACACCAGTGCTCACGGGTCCTGTTAAATAGTAGTACTTGGTTGTTAAGGAAATTTATTTTAAAACCAATTCAGCATTTGCTGGGTATGGGGAATGAGAGGTAGGGTTGCATTTATGGTAAAAACTTGCTCTTATCCCTGCAGGACTCACTTGGAGCTTTGCTCCTGGTAGTGATGGGAAGGTGGTGGCAGGACAAAGCTTGGTTGGCTCTGCTCAGCTCTGCTGGAGCCAGTGAGAAAGTTTCCCTTAAATTAAACTGTACAGGAGCCCTCTTATAATGAAAAGAGGGAACTGCAGGGAGGGAAAAGGGGGAGAAAAGATCTACCAGACCTACTTCATAGGGATGCTGTGAAGTGAGCAGCCTGAAATCCTCACCTTTGGATTCTCAGGCTTTTAGGGAGGGATGGGATTAGACAAAGTTAATGCTTCTTAATTAGGAAAAGAACTCATTTGGAGTAGCTGGTAGAGGAAGTGTTACTTTGACTTGGCTTCTGCTGGTTACTACAGAGGCCTCTAGGATTGTGGCTGGGCTTTGTTTTAGGCTTTTCTGGGAGCAGTCATGCACCAGGGAAGGTGCCCTAGTGGAAATATGGCTTCTTATTGTCCTTGTGCTCATGGCTTCTGGCTTTCAAGGAAAAGAGAGGTAGAGTGTTTTTAAGATAATCCCACACCTATCTTTTAATTCTGATTTTAAGACAGCATGAGGGAATTCACATGTGGAATGTTACAAGCCTGATTTTTCAGTGGTTTGGCTGAACCCCTGAAGTCGTTGAGAGATTCCTTTTATTTCTCAGGTGATTGCTCTGTGCTGCTTTGAAAACACTTGGAGGTGATAATTTGAAATATTTCTCTGTGCTCTGTAGGTGAGAAATCAGGACATGGCCATGAATTCTGCTAAATATTGCTATTAAAATAGAACCCCCACTCGGCAGGATGAAAGCAGGAACTCTAAGGCCATTTCTGAACAGAGCTGGTTGTGCCAGTAGTATTATTTACTTATTAATCACATTTTTACCATGCTAAACTAATGCCAGGGAATTCTAAGACAAATAAAATAAAATACTTTCTGCCCTAAACTCCTGTCTCTTAGCTGAACTAATGGAAAAGATGAGTGAAAGTCCAATGTAGGGAAGGGAAGCAAAATTACAGAGCAGGATAGTATAAGGCAAACTATGAAAAAATCTCCCAAGTGTGGGAAGGATGGTAGACTGATATTTGATTTTATTGAAGGGCAACTGCCCTGTTGTCCTGGCAGTGGTAAAGCCAGTGCAAAAATGGTTCAACAAATAGTCTGAACTCTTAGAATCCTTAAAAAATACATTATGGACCAAGACATTTAAGTTACAATTCAATTTAGTATATTAAGAAAAACGTGAATAATTCTTCTATCCTTGATTAATTCCAAAAGATGGGAAGTCTCTGTAGTATTAAATGACACACAAAAATGTAATCTTTGCAGATGGTTACAAACTTCTTTGTACCTGCCAGATTTCGCCATCCTCCAGCCCTGCACCAGCTTTCTGTTTGTGCAGTGGTGCTTTGAAGGCCTCTCCATGTCACATTGATTTTCTGAGCTCTCTTGGACAAGTTAGGTCAGTGTTGACAGATTGGTGAAGGCTGTTCTCATGAGCAACAGGACCTGGCTCGACTACATACAAGTATTTGCAGTGTTGAAACAGCTCTCTATAAGTAAGTGCTTTCAGGCTTTCATAACTCCTGGTTCAAAATATTTTTGGCATTTGTAAACATGGCTTATGGAGAAACATGAAGCACAGGAAGAATTTGGTGTAAGTCACTTCGGAGCTATTCTGATCAGTCCAAACAAACAACATCCAGCACTTGAGCACCAGGTTCATCGCATTTGACCTTTTGGTGTGGGTATAGTTTGTTTCATGAGCAGTGACTTCAGCACAGTGAGCTTCAAGAGAGGTCTAAAAGGGAAGCAGGGACACCCTCGAAGGTACAATACTGACTCTATAGCGCAAAAGAGAGAAACATATAGTGGGGAACTTACTGAATACCAGGGAATATTTGATTTAATGTAGCAAAGTATGCAATGTTTATGCTCTCCAGCAGCCAAAGCCAGCTGGCAGCCCTGCCACTTCAAGCAAGATCTTTTTCAGATTTCCTTTTCAGATCTCTTCAGCTGAACCTGACCATGAGTAACTAGGTGGGGAATCTTTGGGAAAGACCTCTCTGCTGGTGAGAGGCTGGGACCCTCATGGGAGGAAACAAACCTGGCCTTGGGGTGGGAACAACAGCACTGTTGGCTCCTGGAGGCCTCTGTGCCTGAGGAGGATTAAGAATGGAGGACAGGAGAGTGGGTGAGCCAGGGGGAAAGAGCTGTAGGTAAATAGAGATACATCCCCTTTGTACCGTCAGTGGGAGTATTCCCAAGGCCTGTTCTGCCTGTGGGAGGAGAAAAGCCACTATGAAAAGAGCAGCTGTTAAGCAGCCCCAGTGCTGGGAGTGGACCTCATGACTGTCCTCAGCTCCATGGAGGCTTTCTTCCCTTAAGGTAGGAACTCTTTCCTTCTAAGACTGCTTTCATCCCTGCCCAGGAGACTGTGGGTGTCCATGGGGCGCCATAACCTCATTATCTTTTATGGAAAAAAAACCCCAACCAACTTCTAAAAATATTGTCTATGTCAGTATTGTCTATGCCAGTGTGACTATGAATCAGTGGTCAGGGCTGCGAGGGAGAATTACAGCCTTTTCTCCCTGTCCTTTGCCATGGACAGCCCCAAGTCCTGTGACTGGGACTCAAGTCTTTTTTAGAATCTACTTCAAAGTCTCCTCAGGGGCCTTTCTTACGAAGTTAAAAATCAGCTTGTTTTAGGTGAGATCTTCAGGAGTGAAAGGAGGCAGTGCAAAGTTTCAAGCTCGGCAGAGGAGCTGCCAAGGCAAAGGTCACCCAAGGTTGTGGTTACTCCCACTGTGCTCTGCAAAGGGCTCTGTGCACTAGCACAGACCGGGATTACAACAGGGCCAGCACAGAGACAGGGAAGACATGGATCCACCCTGCAGCCATGTGGTTTTCTCAAGTTTTCTGGCCCTCACTGGCCTCTGTTCTGAGTCCTAGAGGAGCTCTGATGGAGACCTGCCATCCTTGTTCAAAAAGAAGGGGGTAGGATTTTGCTCTCAATAGCACCGTTGAGCTACGTGGAAAGTAACCATCACCCACAACGCTAGTAAAGCACTTACAGACTCTGAAATCTATGCAGTGCTCCATTAGGTCTTGCTGTAGCTCATAGCATAGGTAGGATATTCCTCTATTTTCTCTTTGTTCGTATCATGTGAGAAAACTTGTCCTTCTCCATCCCCAAGGACAGATTATAGTTTTTTCCTACACCCCAGTGTTCATTGCAGGGGGTTGGACTAGATGACCTTTAAAGATCCCTTCCAACCCAAACTATTCTATGATTCTGTGATTTTAGCCTTCTGTCTCACTCGTTGCTGGAGGCTGATGATGCTAAATCACATCTCCCAAAAAGCCTTTATGCTTTGTGTAAATTAGCTGATAGCTTCCTTCTACTGATGCAAGTCAAAACAATGCTTTAGCTGGCAGAATTATGTGGAATTCTGCCTCATCTGTTTTTTGCCTCCCATCAACAAACTCGTATTTCCCTAACAAGTCCTCATATCTGGCAGTTTTCCAGGGTTTCCCTTTTTGGTAAGCAGCAATAAGGAAGGGAATCTCATCTTGCTGCCAGCTCACCCACTTATAGCATGCACTGGGAAGGGATCAGAAAGCCTTTCCTTTGACTGCCTCAGAGAGAAAGGGCACTGGGAGTTCAGCTGGAGGCTCTACCTGTGAGATGTGGGTCATCAAGACAAATTAGAGAGCAAGCACACCCCTTTGCTTTTCTTCCTGCCTTTTTTACCCTTCATTTAAGCAAATCTAAGTCCTGCTGACAGGTAATGCACAGATAGCCTTTGAAAGGGAGATGTCGTGTCTATCTCCCAGGCAGGTGCAGTCTGAGTTCCCTCTCTGTGCTCTGGTGCAGGGTGGAGGTACAATGGCAAGAGAGGGAATATTCCAGTGACCATGATTGCTCGCCCTTGGCCAGCTCTGCCAGCCTGGGTGCCAGTTGTGGTGGTGGGTTCTGCATAGCTGTGGGTTTGATACCAGGCTGGCTTGCCAACTGGCAGCATGAGCTGGGTGACTTTCAACTCCACAAATGCCATGCCAGCATCTGTTTCTCATCCTACAGCATTTTAAATAATGCACATTTCCAGCTGTCTTCCTCTTCCTTCCCCGTTCCAGAGCGCAGTTTGCTGGTTTCATGCATTGCTCTGGGATGCATTTCCAGGCTATGCCTTGCAGTTGGCAAGGCAAAGCTGCTCTGGGGGCTGCAGGATTTGATGTGAACTGTCCGTGCCCTCATCCTCCAGCACGGATCAGAAGAAATCCTCAGCTGTGAGGAGTCCTGCAGCTCGTGAAATGTGTTAGTTAAACAAGAATCTCTGGAAGAGGTAAAGTGGTAGAGGTCCTCTGCAGATAACTTGGCAGCTCCCTAATACAGCATTCATGGCTTCAGGTCTCTCAGGAAAAAAAAAAAAAAACAGCTTTATAAAAGGTTTTTTAAAGCCCTACTTTCCAGTAGGAATGTATTTGAAGAAAGTAGTGAAGGCTGTGGAATCATGCTGCTTACAAGCAGAGGAAAGATTAAATTCCAGTGCTTTGTTTGGGGTAAATGGCTGACCTTTGTCTTCAGCATTAAAGCCATCTGAAGAAAACCATTCCTAGCATGCAGCAGGACGAGTTGCTTTTGCTGGATTCTTTCCTGCATTCAGTGTAATGGTTTAATATGAATATAGCAGGAAACAAGGAAAATTGAAAGCATAATTCGTTTTGAATGGCGTGATGTAAGAGGTGATTTCTTTTAAGGAGCTAGAAGGCGGAGGGATCAGCATCGAATATTTTAAGTAGGCTCTTGGAACAATTCTGTAATGGACTTCCCCATCCCTCCCTCCTCTTAGGACTGTAAGGTCTATGTTTCTTCCTAGTTCTCTTTTTTTATTTATAGACTTTAGGCCTTAATCAGAACAGTTTTACTTATCAGGTTGTAAAAATCCTTGATTTTCTGTCCCAGAAAGTCAATAAGTGTTTGCTTCTTCAGCTCAATAACAGTTCCCTATTCTGCTTTCTGGGCAGATTTACTCAATATCACTTCAATTTCTACCCACTGAGCCAATGTCTCTAGGCACAAACTCTTCCTGCTGCATTACGACTAAGCCTTTTCTACAGTGGCCTTACAATTCCCCAAATTTCTCCTCCCCATTCAGATGTCAAGCCCACAGGTTTTCTCATCAGCCATAAGGAGAAAAGCACTTGGCAAATCCAACCCAGCCCTGAACCTGAGTGACAGAACAGCCTCCTTCAATCTGGCTTCTCATAAGTGCTGACTTTTTCAGGGTGTTCAAGTAAATCAGTTTTATTCCTCACCTCAGGCTCAAAAGCTCCAGTTAAATCTCTGAATGCTGCTGGACTGGCCTGTCACTCAGCTGCCCCAGAGTGTATCCAGTGCTATCCAGATGTGATGTCCTGTCAGAGCTCTGCATGTGAAATAAAGATAGGGATGGTGTGGATCTCCCATGGAAGTCCTTGGGGTCAGGGAACCAGAGCTTGGCATTGCTCTGCAGTTTCTGTTGCTGAAGAAGGGGAAGGCCATGTGGTCAGTGTGCTGTAATAAATATAACTGACCTATCTGAGAGAATGGCTGTGGGCAAATAGCTATCTGAGGCCTGGAGGAGTTTATCAGTCAGCACAAGGAATGTGGCCTCTGGGTCGTGTTCAGCCCTGGAATCGAGCAGATCGGGGTTAAAGAGTCTGAGAACGACAGAGCTATGGCCATGGCAAAAGATCTGCTCTAACTCAAGGCAAGGAAAAGTGAATACAAAAACTAATCTCCCAGGCAGCATTAGATGAGTAGGAAAACATTAACACCACCATAAAAACCCGTCGTCAAAAGGCAAGATCAAATGGAGAAGATCAAAACCAGCACTACAACAGGCGTTCTGGTTTTGGACCGGTGGAAGTTCTCGTGATCTCTTGACTGAGCTAACAGAAGTTCTTTGCCCAGGGCCCTTGCCAAGCAGTCCATGATTTACTGGTGTGATTGCACGTGGTTAATGCAGTGGGCATGGGAGCAGCCTGAAGAGAGTGGCAGCACAGACTTGTGAAGAAGTAGCAGGAGCAGCAAATGTTTCTGAAAGGTTTCCCCCAACCTGAAGAGGAAAGTTCCAGGGTGTTTCATGCTCTTGCCCATTGTAGCTGGCATAGCCTCGTAGGCATTTGTTATTTCAAAGTGTGCATGCACTGTCATTTCATGGTGTTGATCTATGCTGCTTTAAAATAGAATGCTTAGAAAATGGATCGTGCTTGGGCCTCCTGGTCTCTGATTTGCAGCAAGTGAAATTTATGCCCCCATTAATTTTAGAGAAGGGTTGTTTTAAGCATTGTGTCAAGCATTTATTCTTATTATTAATGACCTACTGTAGCTCTTCGAAACCTCTGCTCTTACCCAGAGAGAGGTAACTGCCAGCTCTCATGGACAGTGAGAGTTGTGGGATCCAGCAATGAAGTCAATGCTGCACAGCTGGACTGATGTAGAGCTGTGAGATATGATCTGATCCCAGACACAAGTAAAAGGTGTCTCTGCCTTAACTCTGGGCAGTAACAGAGTTTATTAATCAGTGATTTCTTATCTTCCCTATTTTTTTTTATGAACCCGCATATATTCCAACTGAAATGTGAATACCTACGTGAAAATTTTAAAGCTCTGGCCTTGCTTACTGAGATTTTCAAAGTCATTGAAAGTCTGAGCACATGCTGAAAGACGTGGTCTATTCCAGGTGTTTTCTGTTATTTAATCAGAAAATTATGTGAAGTCTGGAGTGCAGAATACAGAAAAATCTGATAAAAACTTAGGAAGATAACAAATTAAAATGTTGTCTCACAAGAATGCTGAATTGGGGAAAAAAAGCGAAGCAGACCATTTCAATTATATGAATTATCTGATTTGGAGAACTCCACAGTACAACAGCTCCCACTGAAATCAAGGGACTTTGTATGAATTCCTGGACTATCTTGCAACATTTGTAAGACTTTTCATAATGATGGATGAAGAGGGGAATTATCTGAATAATGTACCACAGTACTTGCAGTGAGGCTGTGCCAAGGGCAGCACCAGGTGACAGGATGGATGAAATCAGACTGGTCAACACAGACACCTAAGGCAAAGGGAGCGTTGTCTTGGGTCCGTTCAGTGGAAATATCATTTGTGAGAGACACAAGCAAATTATTCCACAGTAGAGCCAGGTCCGGCCACTCTTACTGGTCTAATCAGTCTCAACTGAGGAGAGTAACCAAAACCAGTTTCCTTAATTGTGCTGGAAATTTTACATCTTCCTTCTGTCATATTTTTGCTGACTCCCTGCCAGTATTTGTACAAGCTGTTGTCGTTGAACAGTGTAGATTGATTCTGGCGAAAGTAAGGCAAGTCAGCCATGCTCACCATGTTGACTGTGTGATTCCAAAGTGGTTTGGCCACTCCTAAAAAATGAAGAAAGAAAATTCTCCTGGTCCTTGGCAGAGGATGAGGTGAATACTTTCCAAACACCCTGATTTCCTTTTGCTTAAAGTCCGACATCCAAAAAATGGGGAGGCTGTCGTCACCTTTATGAGTGAGTTCATTTGAGAGCACGATGATCACTCAAGGGAGGCTGGCCAACAGGACAGCGTGGAGGAGACACCTCTTGCAGATGGCTGTTTGGTTTTTTTTTTTCCCTGGGGGACTTACTTGGGACACTCCAAGACAAAAGACACTTGCTGTCATCCACAGCAAATGTTCTCCAAGTGCTCCACCACATTTGGCAGTCGCAGCCAGGGTCGACTCAATTCTTGATGTTGCCCAGGACTGTAAATTCTGGTTGGTGTAGTTTGTTGTGAGAGGGATTATCAGAGGAGATCTTTTGCTTTAGCTTGTCTCTGCTCTGGTTGGATACTGCAGCCTGTATGGCATTTCTTATTTAGAGTAGGATGTTAAATGTAGTGTCCTGGCCAAATTCCAGCCTGGGTGTTTATATTCTGCTCAATTAAATGCCATTGCTGGATCATTATGTGAAAGCAAACTGTGGTGCTTGTCCTTTGCTAGTAATGTATATACCCTTAAGACCTGATTTATGGAGAGGCACATCAACCCTCCTCTGAAGATCACAAAGTCATGATTCACATCAGTAATGATAATGTGCACTAGACCAGACCTTGTGGATTCTTTTTCTTGTTTTTTTTTTCTTCGTAATCTCAAGGTTTATTTTCTTGCTCTTGCAGTATCATTGCTTTTTCTACAGCATTAGTGTCCCTGAGTTATCACATGATCTATCTCCAGTGTGCTGCTGTACCACAGGTCCACTCAGTGGGGGAAGGATAAAAAGCGAGATCTTTTAAATCAGGGTAGTTTCTCAAACGCATATTTCTTCAAGAGGCTTGTTTAGTCTGCTTCTGTTTTGCCAGGACATGTGTTTTTAGGAGTCTCCTCCTTTCCCCGTTTAAGTCATGATTCTCTTTTGCTACATCAATAGTAGCAGTCGAACCTGAGAAGACTTGGAAGATGTCTCTGATGGGCGTCCAAAAGCAATGAATATTTATTCATATTCTCTAAACCTTTCCACTCATCGGGGTAGGACTGCCCTGTTTTTCTCTGTTTATTCAGTGCCTAGCACCATGCTCCACTCCATATGTTCCTGGTCCCATGCCATGATTAGCCATTAGCACAGTAAAATAATCTTTATTAGTAATAACTCTACAAATTATTAACAGGAAGAGTGAATGAGGAGATACAACTTTGCTTTCCCCTGCATTCCTTCTTTGGGCCAAGGTATCTATTCCAGTAAGGCAATTCTGCAGAGATACAGTAGAGATCTACTCCTATCTTCTCTCTAAGTCTTGTATCAGAGGCATAGCCACAGGTTTCCCCTCTTTTCCAAAACCCAGATATTTATTTCATTTTTTAAAGTATTGATTGAATTATCTTATTTTCTAGGTGTGAAGAATGGTAGAAGTTGTTGAGGTGTAGAGCAGTGGTTTGACTCAGCCATGTCAGGTGTACTGACCTATGTTGAAACATAGCAAGAACCCAGGTTTTGCCTGAAAAGGATTTGTGCCATGAGATGGAGAATCAGTTGCAGATCTCATTAAGGCCAAGTTATTATTTATTTTATTTTTACCTGAAGCATAATTAATTCAAGAAGCGAGTTCCACAGGTTATGTTAGCTACTTCTGGGCCGAGATGAAAGTGAGAAAAGCTGGTCATTTCCTCATAGCTGGGTTGCAATGAAGAGAACAAGAGTTAGTGAGGGGGCACTCATGGCTCCAGCCTTCTTCTGTAAAGCAGCTGGAGGCTGGAATTCACAGGGGAGGGACATGTGTGTGTCCTGTTTGTGTGTGTGCTGAAAGCAGCACGACAGAAATGTTGTGCCGTGCCTTGCCTAATGTGTAGCTCCACTTTCCAGCAGTTTTATGCCCACTGTTGCTGGCAGGATCCAAGACCACAGCTCTAATGGCAAATTCACATGGGAACTAAATGTGCCCAACCAGCCTCGAGCTGCCTTTGGATCCCTTGACTGAGGAACACTGAGCTGTATGTCTGGTTTTTCACACGGGGCTGGCCCCATCCAGAGGGTCAAAGCTGTGTTAAGGATGATGCTGGTCATGCCAGGCAGTAAAATGATCTTGCCCTGCAATTGCTACTTCCTAGGCTTTCTTCTTGACTTCATCTCCACAGATGAGATCAGTGGAAAGGAGGATGGGGAGGGAATAGCATGGAGATTGCAAAACATGCTGGGAGAAATGTACTTTTCCATGCATGTCTTGCCTGCTGGACTGCACATTCCTCTTTCCCTGATGACAGTATTATGTGCTGGGTTTTGCTGGTAGCTAGGCAGCTACCCAAAGCAACAAATCCAGGTGCCAATGAAACTTTCCATTGACTGAAGTGGGTTCAAGGGCAGCAGTAACAACTCACAATTCAGTCTCTTCTGATGCCACAACGCAAGGTCCCATGCAATGTTTTTAACTGCAAATTATTCCGAAATCTCTCTCAAAACATAATCTGTACTCCATGCTGCGTATCTGTACCAAGGATTTAGAAGAAAAATGGGTTATTAGTACCTAATTTACATTTTACATTTTATGCTTCCTGGCAAGTTGAAGCTGTGGTCAATGGTTCGGCCCCAAATGGCCTTTCATTACTCAGGCTGTCCAGACATTCATAACCTTATGAGTCCTTACCAAAGAGTCTCAGATTTGTCCCAGAAGTGTTGGGAGAAGAGAGTGTTCATGTGGAATATGTATAATGTAAGAATTGAATGGAATTCAAGGGAAGTAAGGTAATACTAATCCCTGATAAACTGATAGAGATGCTTAATTAATTATTACAAATCATAAAATTATACACAAAGTTGCATGAGTCTTATGCAGTCACTCTTATTTTTCCTCATCTTCTGCTCTTTTATGTTTATCTGTTTAGGCCAAAACTCTGGAAAAAGCAGCTGCTTGTGTTTTGGTTCCCATATGACCTCAAAGATAGCATTCTCTGAGAGTTTTCCAGTCAGCATCCAGTGAGGCTCCCAAGTCAAGGTCCCCAAACACCAGCAGGCAGGACAGAACTGGCCCTGTAACACATGATAAATAATAACAACACTTCTCCCAAAGCCAAACCCTCTGAGTCAAGGATGCTGTTACTGGTGGGCTGGGTAGTACCATCCATTACTGAATTTGTCTAATATTGCACATTATAAGGTCAGGATCTTGCCAGAGTTATGGAGACTGAAATTTTCCATGCTGGATGTTTTCCGTGCTACATTTTTTCTTTTTTTTCCTCCTTTTTAATTTTTTTTAATTAAAACTAACAGTCTGAGGGTGGAAGCCAAGATTGATCAGAAAGGCAAAGACATAGCGATTCCTTAAATATCCAGGCTGAGTATGGGATCTATTGCAGTTCCAGAGGACGTTAGTTTCATCCCACATTGCTGAGGGAGTTGACAAAGTTTAACAGTATTTTGCTGCAACTCATCTACCTGTTCATCCTCTCAGTCAAAAATGGAAGAGGCCATTTCGAGTACATTTCAGGGAAGGGCCCCATCTTGAGGATCTCTCCGTGCTTTTCCCTCCAGTGAAAGAAAGCAGCCACTCCAGACTAAGACTCAAAGTCTTGCAGGAATCTCTCAAAGGGTGTCCGCTTGGAGAGCTTCTGCAGAGTTGCCAGTGTGCAGTAAATCCACATCTGACTTCTAGGACAAGGGCTGGGATTGCCTGGATGGGGGATTTGGGACCCACAGTCTAGAGAGATTGAGATTGTGCAAGTGGAGGAAACTTGCTTACCTTAGAGGAAGTAGAAATGGAGGAGCAGTGCTGCTGGAGAAGATGGCAGGAAGGGAAGGTGAAAGAAAAAAAGAGGGGAATCACAGTCCACAGAGTTCATAGAACCGAGGATGATCAGCTAACACAATTTACAGCTTCTTTCTCAGCTCCCAGCAGCACTGACACCCCTGTGTGAGCTCTGCAGGTATGGGTGTCACTGTGAGTGTCAGCATGATGGAGTTTCTGTTTCAGAGAAAAGCTAAGAAAGAGCTCAAGAAAAGCTGCGTTAAAAGAACGTTCTTTAGGTTGCCAAGTTGAAAGTTCCCAGCCTTTTATGTAAGCTCTTCCAAATGAGCAAGATTTTCTCCTTTGGTCCACAGCATTTTTTTTTTCTTCAGTTTTTCAGTTCCTTAAAAGCTTAGGAAATTAAGCATGCAAAAATATGTCTTAAAACAAATGAGCGCCTAAAATAAATTTAGAATTAAGGCTGCCTATGCAGCTTAAATTAATCTTTCAGTATAAATCAAATAATTAATTTTCTTTCTCAGGAGCCCTAATGCAGTCAGTTCAAAAGCCCAAGTTAGTCTGGCGCTGGAACTAGGTTTTCTAATAAAGGAGCACAGAATGGCTGACTCATTTATTGCATGAGGTAAAAGGTGTGTGATAAGTTCAAATGGGGATTTGCAGCATCAAAGGAAATGGTCTCATAGCCAAAGAAATTGAATAGCACACTAAGGAAGTGGAGAGGGATAGATCTTATGTGATGACAGGCAAGTCACTTAAAATTAGTTTTTCACAGTTGGCCTCTAATTGTGCTTTTTCCATTTTCTGAGTAGCTGCCTTGAGATTTTTTGGGTCTCGGTTACCAACGTGTCCAATTGAAGCAAATGGAAGGTTGGCTTTGGGCAGAGAGAACAGCATATAAAGTTAAATACACAGAAAATCAAGTAGCACCGATCAGTGGATACTTTTTACCTTAACCTTCGTATGTTTCAGTTCCCCATCTGCAAAATGGGGCTCTCTGTGCCCCCAGAGGTGGGGTGCAAGTAGATCCATGAGTGCATGTGAGGTATTCAAAGGCTGCACTGGAGAATGTCACAGAAAGGTCCATGGGGAAATGAATCACTGTGTCTGACTGGTGTGCAGTAAATACAGTCCAGGGCCACACACTGAACCAGAGGAGAGGACCAAACCCTGAATAGCTGCTCATTACTAAGCCCTGTCCGTCCTGTGCGCTGAATGAGGCGAAGGCCCTGTGGGAAAAGCAGTTTGCAGTGATGTAATTAAAGACTGTACCAGAATGCACACACAGTGAGCAGTGGCATTCAGGTTGCACCAGCAACTTTAATTTAGGTTTTTCCTAGGTTTTGAGGCTTAGCTTTGCAACCTCAATCACGTTCCTCTAATAATTTGGGGTGCGTCAACGTAACACTGCAGCTGAATTCTTCCTTGTGGAATATTATGTCTTACAAAAAAAAATATAAAAATTCTGTAATCAAAAGTGAATGTGTTGCATTACTTCCTGTTTGCTCCCCATGCTGCTAGAGATAATTGCTTCTTTCCTGCGGGTGGAATGAAGACTGTTGAAGTCCAGTGGCCTCAACCATGGGCTGCTTATTCAATGTGGCGTGTAAGCAGCAGGGATTTCCTTGTCCCTGGCTGGAGACCTGCATACTTTACCTCTTCCATGCAAGTAGGATGAAATTAATCAGTGTTGGTTTTCTCAGCAAGCAATGAAATTTCAACCACTGCAATGTCAGAGGAGGAAGACTCCTCAAAGGGGACCAGGAGAAAATGCATGAATGAGAAGTTCCTGCCAAGACATGAACACTACACTTGAGTGTGTCTGAAACGTTGGGTGCAGAGAGTAAATAAGCCCCATGACAGGTCTAGCCTAAATACCCAGCACTTCCATGGCAAGTAGCCCATACTTTCACCGACCTTGGCATCGAGACGAGGATAATATTTTTGCAAGGATGAACTGCACTCAAACAATGTCTCTAATGTTTCAGTGTCGTTGCAAGCATGCTTTCCTTTCAGATCAGCCATGTGGCTCTTCTTTTCCATCCCTTTCCCCCTTTTCCTTCCAGAGAAGTACATTTTATGTGTCTGCTGAAGAGGAAATCCCTGTCTTCTGTAGAGTTCTGGGCTGAGGACCCAGGAGACAGTGCACCTCAGTCCTGGGAGTGGAGCTGTTAACCCTTAGCTGGTGCTTCTCTTCCAGCCTCTTCCAGCACTGTGCTTAGTGCTCCCATAGCTCACTCTCACAGGACAACCTGCCCATCTCTAAAGTGATAACTACACACAGCAATCCCGAATTCCATGTTTTGAGAACTCCCAGCAACTGTTGCACTGACTGATGAGGTGACAGGAGCTGCCTATCCATGCACATGGACACAGAGTATTGCTGATGAAGCCACAGCTTGCTCCAAAAACATCTGTGCACCAAAAAGCCATATACAGCATCTACCCTACCCATTCTGGAGGTCAGCATGAAAGTACAAGCACAAGAGGCTACTCTGCTTGGCAGAATTGGAGGGGCAACCCAAATCTAAGTGGCTGCCTCTTAAGTGATTCTTTTCCCTAATGTCTGAGCATTTGTGTTTTTGGGCTCAGAGCTGCTGCTCACACAGAGGGAAGGTGGTGTCACCCAGCACTGTTCTTATTTCTAGCCTCATCCACCTCCCCTCCTCATACATTCTTGACCAGAATAACTTGGGAATGGTTTTCTCATGTAGCTGGGGAGCTGCTTTACCATACCAGAGTTACTCCTTGCCGTGTGTCACCTTGGTATAAAAGTTTATGAGATAACTGGATCAGATCTCGGTGTGTCCAGTTGATATATTTGAGCAAAGCAATGTCTTAGTGGGTCAGCACCTGGCTGGAAGGGTGCTGGAGAAGGCTTCAGGCAAGCATTAGGGTCTCAGTTATTCATTTATTTCTTCAGATCCAACATGTTGAAGAATCCTCTTCCAAGCGAGAAGTAAAATGTCTAAATATGTTTTCAGCATCTAAATACCATATCACTGCTTATGAGCTAGGCAGCCCTACTTGGAGTTCTTGTTAATTTTGCCTTCTGTTCACTGAAATTCTGTCAGCAACTTTGGAAGTGATAGTCTGGGCTTCTTGTTTGGCACATCTGAACACCATTATTTTGTGTTGTTGGATATTTGTGGCTGTATGTTGAAATTTAGGAAACAAAATGGGGAAAAAACACTTCATAAGGGTAAGATGTTTTTCCTATGACAGTGT
This sequence comes from Erpornis zantholeuca, assembly GCA_013400515.1. Classification (NCBI taxonomy): domain Eukaryota; kingdom Metazoa; phylum Chordata; class Aves; order Passeriformes; family Timaliidae; genus Erpornis; species Erpornis zantholeuca. The sequence goes on along the minus strand of VZTN01007943.1, from coordinate 451,162 downwards.
GAAAATAAACCAAGAAATGACCAGAAAAAAAAAAAAAAGAAATAAACTGAAAAAATTCAAATACTAGAATAACTTTTAAAACTGCAAAAGTTTTCACAGATTTTCCCTATGACAACCCAGTTTTCATAAGAATGAAGTGGAAGTTCTCTCAAAAATTGCCTTTTTTTTTTTTTTTTCCCTTTGGTAGACCTATGTAAGACTGTTCATGGTTTTTGTGTCTGGACACAACCTGCCACACCCTCTGCATCCATCTCAGTAATTTTGTATGAAGGGATCCTTCATACATGCAGGCTTCTGTCAAAAGGGAGAAAAAAATACTTACCACTGGCAATCCCCCTCTTGCACAAGTTACTTTCAGTGCATTTGGAGTTTCTAAATGACTTTAAAATCTCTTTCCCACTCCTTGTATCAATTTTACTCAGCAGCTCAGCTCCTTCACACCCACTCAGAGGGGGCTGTCACTCAGCAGGTGTTCAAATCTGCCTGTCAATATAAACCAAGGCAAAGTCAGTGTCTGTATTATTACAACTAAGCCACATGTAGTTGAGCAAAAGATCCAGTTAAGTGGCAATTTAGCAGTGTTGTCAGTGGTACCCCTGAAAATTGTTGAGGATTGATTATGTTTTCCAGTATATTATTGCCTTTGATTACTTAGGTTGGTGGTTGAGCTAATTGTGCAATTTTCGTTAAAGGCTGGGATGGACAAATGTTTATAAAATAAGTGGAGTTTTACCAGTGTGGAGTTTTGTTGTGCTTGAAGCTTGGGGTTTCAAAACAGCAGGAGAAAAAAATGGAAGAGAAGTACCTAAGAAAATTTAGCAATGAAGTAACGACTAATAATATCTACTATTCTGTTAAAGGATTCTCTAATAAAATGGCTGGGATGCTTAGGACTTGCAGTGGCTATTGAACAGCATGCAGAGTAAGTAATGCCTGTGAATAGTTCTATTATGTGCCTGTCAGTAACGTGTGCTGCTTAAATATGTGCTCACAGGGTGACTGTGCTGGTGGCTCTGTGCACTCTGCCGCTTACTGACCTGGTAAAAGTTTGGTCTTGAATCAGGAAAGCTGCTTTGCTTTCTACCTGGGCTGGTTTAGAAGTCGAAGAGTAGTTTTGCAGAAGTCTTTTCGTCTTAAGAAAGTGATTCACAAGATGTCTCCATTAGTTTCCTGGAATCGAGATGTTTATTTTGTGCTATGTACAACAGCAACAGTTCTGTAGATTTCATAACATTAAACATTCAAATTGCAACTTCTACTGAAATTTTCTTTCAGCGTGTGTTGCCTAGAATGTCACCAGGCAGGAGTCTAAATAACAGCACTAGACAGAAAATAAGTTTGGTATTTCAGTTAAAAACTTTCAGACTGGACATAAAAGTCCCAAATAAAAAAAAATAAAAAATCTCAGCAGCTACAGTCTTTGAGAACAAATCATCCAGTTCTGTCATTCCCATCCAAGGCAGAACAAAATGAGAACAACTAAGTGTTTGTTCCCCGAATTTCCCAGGGCGTTTCTGAGGTGAGCTTTCATATTTCTTTGAGGGATTTTTTTTCCAGTCCCCTGGCCTTGCCGCAGAGACATTGTTGAAAATCACTTAAGGAGATAAAGGCAAACTCCTCTTCTAGCCAGGGTGGTGGTCAGGGTTATGGTGTGGGCAGCCCTTCCCCTGGGGCTGCACAAGGACTGCATGAAAGTGCTGGGAAGTGGTGGTGGTGGTGTGGGGCATCTTCTGTGATCAGTGCTTAGTCGTTTGGAAGCCCACCATGCCCTGAATACCTTTGTGACTGGCCACAGAGGCAACTGTTCAAACACTGTGCTTGGGAAACCTCACCAAAGGCATTGATCCAGGGCCATGTGCTTTTCAAGTGTAATTTATGGGAATGGAAAGCAGCTTACTACTAGTAATGGTAATTTTTTGACTAGAAGTGTAACACACCTGCCCATCTGTCAGTCAGCCATTCAGTCTGTCTCCCTGCTCTTTTTTGCTTTTTATTCCCTTTCTATGCACTGTTATTTTAACTGGCAGCCAAATGTAGAAGAAAGGATGTGTTTAAGAACATGGTACCTAATAATTTAAGTTAAAAAAAAAATACTTTAAAATATTCCCATTGCACATTTGCAATCCAGATTTCCTGGCGATTAATCCTTGTGCACGCATTTCCACTGTCGTGCTGGTGCTGACTGTGGAGCTGAGAGACAGAGTGAGTGCTTTATTCATGTAAATCGTGCTTGACAGAGATGAGAAAACTGAGGTGGGCTTGATCAAAGAGCCACTGGAATTGGAGGGGATCTTTCCTTCCATCTCAGTTGGTGAGAGCATGGTGCTGATAACACCAAGGCTGGGGGTTCAGTCCCCCTATGAGCCATCCACTTAAGAGCTGGACTCAATGGTTGGATCCCTTCCAACTCAGAAGATTCTGTAATTCTGTGATTTCAGCAGGCTTAACAAATGTCTTCGTTATTGGCAGCAACTATTTGTTGTCTTTCCCTGCACCCCATGCTTCACACAACACTGGTTTTGCTTCTCTGATTGAGAGGCTCAAGCATTAATGGCAAGCTCCATCTTCCCCAGCTGAGCCTTGACCCTGCACTTTCTGCTTTTGAGCACAGGGCTTGGTCAGTGACCCATGTGGAGGGGATGCAGTTGCCTGAGCAAGTAACTTTTAGAAGATACCAGAAGTCTTGGGGGAGAGCTGGAATAACTCAGCAGAGCAGCACAGATTTTGTTAGGATGAGAATTTGTGTTCCACTGGCAAACAGCCTGGCCTCAGGGCAGAGCATTTTCCCTTTGCCATCTGACTGTGCTCCTGGGACAAGGCTGGATGACCAAATGTCTCCCCTGCAAGAGCTGAGGGTCCCTGCCCAGGCTCTGGACCCCACTCATGTTTTCCTGTGCAGTGATTATATTGAACTCACAGGATCTTGTTTGATCCTCCTCCTGCTGCTGCTACAAAAAGGGTGGGTGGGTTGTCATCCCTCCTGTCACAATCTTTGTCCAAAATCAACAAAGCCACAAACGCGTTCCGGTTCAAGTACTTGTGCAAACGTATTTATGCAACTGCTTGTAGGATTTGACTTTCAAATAGAATTCCATGAGCAAAGCTTCGATACAGCTGCTTTGAGAAAACAAATTAGAGGATCCATATGTATCACTGAAGTGTTTTTAACTGTGAGTTTGTTCCAGTATTCTCCAAGCACAGTTTCCATATCGGTCCAACTGGACTGTTTCCATCTCCAGTGTAATGCTGCTGTGATGTGTGGAGTTTATCCCTGTAGCCTAATACCATGAAAAGAGTGGAAATAAGGGAAGTTATACAAAGCAAACACTGTCTGCATCTGAATAATTGCATTAGATGTCCGATGATCAGGAGATTAAATTTTGTTTGTTTTAAAAAAGACGGCTGACAAGCAGAGAAAATTAACTTGGCAGGACTTAAAACCAGTTTGGGATAATTCCATTGTCTCAAGTAAGCTTGATTGCATTCGTATTTTTAATTAATTAAACTTAGATAGTCAGTGCCAGAACAACGCTTGCTGTAACGGCATAGATGAGGGTCTCCAAGTCTTTTGTAGAAAATCCCAAATTCAAATGGAAAAAAAATAAACCAAGGCCAAAAAATGTGTTCTCCCCCAGTACCTCATATGTTAGGTCTAGAGCTTTCCTCAGCAATGAAGGGCTGATTTGAACTGCAGACTGGGACGAGCTGCCGTTGAGAATAAGGAATCTATCAAGCCATTATCTTGTCGTAAGCCGTAACAATTTCCATACTTTATTAAAAAATATAGAAAGCAGATGAAATATTTATGGTTTAGAGAGAGTGTGCTTTTGCCACCAGCAAGAAAACTTCACCAGAGCCCTTGGCTTCAGAATTCCTGTCCAGCACCTGCACGGCTCCGGCCCTGCCAAGATAAACACTCTCCAAGACAGAGGCTGCGTCGTCATTTTTAATCTCTGTGAAGTGCCAGCTGAAGTTCTGGAGCAGGGTAGTGGTTAATGTATAAAAAGACTCCGCTGTGCTGCTCTCCTGGACTGAGTTTCCGCGCCGGGAGTTTGCGTTGGGAGCAGGCAGCCAGGAGCCACAGGGCCAGCAGCAGCGCTCGGGGCTCCCACGCCTTAATGGACTTCTTCTGGCCACGCTGCTCGGGGGCAGGCAGTGCCAGTAGCCCCATTTTATAAATACAGCATGCCACTGAGGTCTGCAGGGCATGGAATATTAGCTGTGCTGGTAACTGTATTCCCACGGGAGCCTGGATGCTTGTGTTAGGCTTTTATAGCATGACTTACTGCCACGGTTTATAGGAATTTTTGAATGAACCGAAATGTGACATTTTTTTATTCCTGTCTTGTGCTCTCTAACCATCTGGCTTGCCTCACTTTTTTAAGTGCATTGCTGGAGACGGGGCAAATGGAGAGTCTTTGGCATCTCGACCACAAGTTTCCATTGTAAAACAACCCCCCTCACCTCCCAGACAACAAATAAATAAAAACCCAAACCCAGCAAACCCCAAACCCCAGAAAATAACAGACAAGAAGGACAAGGAACTTGCCTCCTATTGCTTCCTCCCATTCCTGCAACATTCCTGAGTAGGCACCATGAAAAAGAGATCCCTCTCTACGTTACTGTACAGGTTTTTGGTCAGGCTCTGCAGTTTAAACAGCAAAATCCGTGTTTCTTTATCTGAAATGGTCCCCTATTTTCAATTTCTCAAAGAGAGAAATCTGATATGTTTTTCACTGCAAGTACCTGGGTTCCCAGCAAAGTTCGTGATGTCCTGACTGGCCATGACATCTCCAGGGCTGAAGACCATTGAAAAATAAAAGTAAGAATAAGAAGGTAATAATTGGATCTTCAGATGTGTGAACATGGCCCATCTTGGGGGTTTGCTTTGGAACATAAGGGTTATCTTTTGTATTGAAGCATTTTTATTAGAGATGGAAAACCATCTTTTGTAGAATGCAAGAGCTAATGTTCCAGCTTTCCAGAGTATTCTGAAATACAAGAGCAACACAGACACTGTTAATAATGCAATCAAAGCAATTTAAATCCTTTTAAAGCATCCACAAAGGGTCCTTTGATAAGAAGCAACTTTCATCAGCCTGAAAGACTAGGCAGTTTAGTGTGTGCTGTTTATTAAGTTTATATGTAGACAGTGGTAATTCCACTTTTGGCTGGAGAAGAGCAGCAGTAAATTATAAGACATCTTTATAAGCCCCAGTGTTAGACTTGCTGGTTTTAAATGAAAAATGTATTTATATTAATATAGCTGTAAATGGGGTTATTCAGAGCTTAAAGATGCAATTTGTTTTCCATTAGTACTCTGAATGGACACAAAATAATTCTGTAAACCTTAGAGGCTTTGGTCTTTTTTTTTTGACAAAAAGGAGGAAATTGCTACAAGTGCGCAGTATAGGATGGGCTGTGAAAGTCTGTTTAGTTCAGTTGTGCTGCATATTTCTTAATCTTGCTCTTAGTTCCTGCCTTTGTCCTCATTTTCATTGTGTGTCTCTGTAAGGAAACTTACATGAAGAAGGCAAAGATGGGTGGAAAAAAGCAGGATTGGTTTTAGATTTGGGCTGGGCTGGGTAGGATCTCTTTTAGCAGCATCTCCCTGAGTTTGATTGAGGAGGGAGGTGTGCAATTTTGGGACACCTCTAGCTGAAATTTCATCCATCTCAGGGGTGTTGGGCATCACTTTGACAGGCTCAGCCCCCTGGAAAAACAAAGTTTTGCTTTTGGTGTGCCAGCAGTTTTAGGAACTGACTGCTACTCCCTAGGGTTCCAGTGCTGCTCCTATTGCCCAGCTTGAGCATAGGGCATGAGGCATTCAAATACCTTCTTCCATTAATTTGGGGTGCTTTTTGTTGTTCTGGAACAAAGCAGGTGAGAGGAGGAGACCAGCAGACAAACAATAGACTTGGAACAACATCTGACTGCTTTTGAAAAAAGCTTAAAGAAAAAAAATAGGGAAGGGAAGATGAATTCTGATCTTGGATCATTGAGTATGAGCAGGAAATGAACAATTAAGTCTTCCTACATCCTCTCTGGGGGTTCCAGGTGTTTGTTAGTTGGTTGCTTGGTTGGTTGGTTTGTTTGTTTGTGGGGTTCCGTTGTTATTGTTGTTTTGTGGGGGCTTTTTTAGGCAGCATAATTACTTTGCATTTGGATCTTACTCAGTTTTCATCTGATTTAATGCCAAGGATAGCAGGGATCCAGAGGTCAAGTCCAAATGTTCCTCTGCAGCAGCATGGTGCATGTCTTCTTGGCGATTCTCCATGCATTTCTTTGGAAAATCTGCTCTTGGGATCCCAGCATGTTGGAAAATAAATCGTTACTTAATAGATAGTACATAAATACAATCCTTGGCCACACCGATAAATGACCAAAAAGCCAAAGAGGTGTTCCTGGCTTTTGTGGACTTTAAAAGTGGGATTTAAATTGAGCTCATCCCTCCCCACAGACATGTAGAGGAGGAAACCTCACCGGCTGATTGCAGGGTTGGATTTGCAGCTCTTCAGGACAAGTTGCAGAAGTGCAGCTTTTGTAGAGGTCTCACTTAGACACCTGCAGGTTACACTGAATATCAGAAAAGACTGGTTTTCAGCCAAGAGTTATCACCCAGTTTTTTTAGTTCAGCACTAACCCCTCGAAGCCCTCAGGTATATTGCACATGTGAAAGAGGAGGGGGGACCTGGTTTCTCTGCAGACCACTGTTGCTCTCCAAAATGGCTAAGGTGATATTTTGAGCCATCCAAAAAAAAAAAAGCAAGGTATTTAAATGAGAAATTAAGACCAAAAAAATCTTCACAAGGCACAAGGAGGTTTTTATCTAATGAAAATATTCTATTTTCCCCCCTTTTAATTCAAAGTTGGGGATTTTGACGTCAGCAACTCTTTTACCTTGTGTTGAGTTTTTCACTTCATCAATGGTATGTTTTGACTGGTATGAAATTTTGTTAATAGGAATATTTTTCTTTGGCATGGGCTCAGATATTTTTCAGAACCTTACCAGAATATCTGTTGGGGAGCAAATTTGGCCATAGGCTGTGAATGGTGACAGCATTACGTGTGCAGGTGCAACTATTTTGGTGTGTTCTTTGTGCTGGGTGCTCTTGAAATTAGTATTTCAATACATAAGCTATGAAGTAAAGGGAAAAATGAGTCAGTAGAATTATGAATAAACATCATTTATCTTTATTTATCTTATGAATGTTAATTATGGCATTTTATATAATACCTTTTCTATATTAATCTGTGTTGTTGCTCTGTTAGGAAGATGGAGAATTCACTTGCATGCGTGCGCTGTTTGCCAGTGATATTTTCTAAATAAAGAGTTTGGCGTCAGTGAGAAGTGTCTGCTTTCCCAGGACTTTGACCCACCCAGCTTTTCACCCCCATTTTGGGTGACTTTGCAGGTGTTAAACAGGATGGCGCTGAGGCAGGAGGGTCTGACTACCAAAGATATCACTCTCGGAGCTGTTTTAGTTACACTTCATCATCGTAAGCATATGGTTTCACTTCCAAGTGTTTAACATTTCCATTTCCTCAGGAAATCATTCCTTCTATTTTTTAAACTTTTGAAACTGGGTGGATATTTTTACTGGCAGGCGGAGCGAGAGCGACACAAGGCTCAGCCCCAGCCCAGGAGAGCCCCTGGCCGCAGTACCTGCCTGCCTCCCCATCCCTTCCCTCCTGCAGCAGCTCCTGAGCACAGCTCAGGGTGCTCCAGCCACGTCTCTGGGGTGCAGCACGCTGTTAAAACACTGCTGCTTTCCTTGCTGTAACCAAACCATCCACTCCTTTTTCAGCTTTATAGCTGAGAGACGTGTTTTTCTTTCTCTAGTCCACTCCCATGCATCCCAAGGATTAGTTGAGTGCAGATTCCTTTAGCTGACTTAGTGAGGCCAACGGCAAGATCAGGGCCTAAGAAAATAGTTTGTGTCACCTACAAGGAATGAAGGCTTTTCCTTCATGTATTTGTTGTCCGTGTTGGTACATCCAGCAGTTAAATGCACGTGACGAAGGAGTGGATGGCTCCAGGGAGCTGCTCTGGCTGCTGTGTTTTCAGAGATTATTTCTGGTATTTCCTTTCTCCTCATTACGAATGGGTCGCCCTTCTCACGTGTTGGCCAAGTTCTGTAGAGTAGGAGGAAGTCTGTGCTCATGTCTTGTTTATGTTGTGTTTATCCACATATGTCATGGTGTTTAGCTGCTTGTTTCCTTTCCCTGCTGTGCTATGAAGTACAATTGTGGATGTGCAGTTTGCACACTGATTTAGCTGCCATCACTGGCCCTTTTGGTAGATCATCCTCTGCTCCCTTGGGTGTCACCACATCATGACAACTTTGATAAACAGACTGCATTTTGTACAGCCAGCATTGTCACTGTACATCAAACAGTGCTGTACAAGAGAAAATATGGAGCAAACCAGCTGATCATTGTGTTTGTTCCTTTCTGTTTCACTCTGTTCTGAATCCAGACAATCTCATTCTTTGTGGTGCTAGTTTGGTGTGGGGAAGCTTGGTATGGGGAAGCTTGCTGTGGGTTTGGGCTCCTGGAGGGATTGAGTCCTGCCCCCAGGCAGGCTGTGTGCTCCTGGTGTTTGGGGTGGATGTTTTATGCATACCCTCACAAGAGTTAGTTAGTCAAGGCAGCAGAAAACAGCATCAGACAGACATAGTGAAACCTTCCCACCTCCCAGGAGAGCTCACCTGAGCTGCTGAGCCTCTGGCTTCGTGCTGCCTCTGGGATGTTGTGAGTGGCTGCTTTGATCCACTTTGCTGACTCCTTCCCTTAGCACTGGACGTGTCTGCACATCCCTTCTGCAATTACTCACTAAAAATGCCACTTGCTGGTCCAGCAGCACAAGCTGGTGCCCCCCACAAGGACACCCCAAGGCTGCTCCGTGTCCCAGTGACCCCTCTGGTTTTCCCACCACATGTTTCAGTGCCGTGACGTTCCGTGCTGATTGCTCCAGCTCAGGCAAGCAAACCAGTGCTGGGAGGTGGTTGCTGATAATTAGATAGACTGGAGGTCAAGTTTGGATTTACACAGTGACTTTGATCCAGTTTTACTTGCGAGAGAGTATCGAAACATTGCAGTCTTCTTGATAGATTGAATGATATCCTGATCCAAAATGGAATGGCGATGCCAGCAAAGAAATGCTGCTGGTATGTTGTTCCAAACTGCTTCAGAAGACCAGACCAGAGTAGGACCACACTGAATTAAAAGCACATTTCAGCTCTCTCCAATCTGTGTCTCCAGTGACCACCCTGGAAGTGCTTCAGGAACCAGTTCCTGAAGTACAGCCAGGTGCAGCACTGCCTGGCTCCCTCCTTCCCCTTACAAGAGGCAGCCTTGGGTGCTCCTCCCACTGTCATCCAGCTACAGGGCAGTAGTCCAACACCTCATACAGCATTTTCTGTTCAGGACAAATGTACCCAGAGGCTGGTGAGGCTCTGGCACAGGGTGCCCAGAGAAGCTGTGGATTCCTCATCCCTGAAAGTGTTCAAGGCCAGGGTGGATGAGGCTTGGAGCAACCTAGGAAGGTGTCTCTTCCCATGGCAGGTGTAACTAGGTGATCTTTAGGATCCCTTCCAGCCCAAACCACTCCATGACTCTGGATGATTCTATGAAGTCCTAGTCCTTCAGCTGGGTGCCTTCATGGTAAAGCTGAGCTCAATCACAGACATGTGCCTGCATCCGTGGAGTGGGAGGAGCTGAAGCACATGGAGGGCCAAAGCAAAGGGGGAGTCAAAGACGTTGCAGGAGCGACTCCAGGCCCAAGAGAGAAGTAACCAAGGCACTGACAAGTTGTGTGGGTTTCGTATGTCTGTTTGCAGTGCTGTGTTATGTGTTTAGGAGCTGGTTGTTTCCATAATAACAGCAAGTGCCATATGGCAGCGAGGAGGGTGGTGAGAAGAATGCCTAAGGAAACACAGTATGTTGTTTGACATGTGTGTGCTTGTAGAGGAATAACGAGTCTCAAGCAAGTATTGCTGCTGATAAGCAGGCTGGGGGATTTTCTGCTCTCACCAGAAAAATATCCAAAGCCCTTGGCATTTGTGCTGGTGCAGTGCTGGTTAATAACGCCTACCCTTCATCCATATTCTCCTGCTGACAGTCCTTGTGATGGGCAAAGGACCTTTTGCTTTGCTGTGAGTGATGGTTCTGGATGCACCAGCACAGGGGAATGGCATTTAAACATGGCTTTTAAGGGGAAATACAGTTCTGTAAGGAGTGCTGTGTGAAACTGAAATGAGCCAGATGCCATATGCTCTATCCATTCCTTAATGCTCTGCAATTAAATAGCAGAAATTTTGAAACCTTTGAAAATACATAGTTTACTATAATTGTTTAATAGAAGGTGAGTTAAGCATTTCCAGAGATATTGGGCACTTTACTGGATATCTAGGAAGCATCCAGGAAGGTCTCCAGCTTTTCCTACCCTTTAATGTATGACTCATATTTCAAGGACTTGTAATTTGCTCCCCACATTCCCACCAATACCACTAGTTTGAGCTGTACCTTTGCATACATCTCCACCACAGAGAAATATGAAATTATTCTTTCATAATAGCTGAATGGCTTTTGCTTGACCTTTACCAACATCAGCCCAACAAAATTCAGCCTCTCTAAATTGAGTCTTAAAGCCATTAATTATATTTGTATTTGGATACCTGAAGCGTGGTGGCAGGGAGAAGGAGTTTGTTTTGTTCCGGGGTTGTAGTTCTGCACTCGCTTGCGATGCTTTAAACCCGTGAGTGACCCAGAAGGCAGAGCTCTTCTCATTTTCATGCCTCTCTTCTTCTCTTTATTGCCTCTAGAGAGAGATTACTGCAGCATATGTGAAAAGCAGCCCATCGGAAGGCTCCTCTTTCGGCAGTTCTGTGAAACTCGGCCCGAGCTCGAGTGCTGCATTAGGTTCCTTGACTCGGTGGTAAGTCACTTCTTGTGGTATTTTGGGTGCTTTGCAATGTTTCCCTGACCGAGGAGACTCCTCTGACCCCAAGAAATCACCATTTCGTGGGATTTTGTGTCTGAAGTGCTGGAGCAGGCAGCGGAGAGGGCTGGCCCCAGCAGCAGCTTGGCACCACCGGCGGCACAGGGACACGTGGGGCTGGTGCCAGGCCTGGGGGACATGAGCCACCAGAGAGGGGTAGGACAGTCACACCCCACAGTGCTGCCTCCCTTCATCTCAACACCCCAGCAGCTGAGCTGCTGTGAGGAATGTCTTCTGATGGGGGTGCTGGGAGGCACTGGGAGGACGGGGAAGTTCAGTATGGACTGACAAGAGAGGATGGGGACTAATAATCCTAATATCTCTTACCAAACCTTTTCATCCGTAGAGTTCGGGGTGATTTACAAAGGATACCCTGATAATCACCCTGTTTTTTCAAATAGGAGAACAGAGGCACAAGGTACAGAAATAACTTGATTGAGGTCACTGAGAAACAAATCTGCTCCATTTTCCACCCCAGTGAGCCATCAGTTAACCCAGCCACTGAGCATCACCCCCAAGCCCTAGGGACCTGACACTCTTTCCCAGTCTGGCAGCACTTGGCCGTGTGTACTGCCAGCTGCTCACAGTGGAAAAGTGTCTCAGGGACTTTTTTTCCTGGGAACCTGTGGAAGGGGAGGATGTTGATCAGCCAAAAGGTGAAATGGTACCAGAGAGGAAGATGAACTTGTCACTTGTGAGTGCCCGTGGGGTCTCACTCCCTGGTTAACAATGACAGCCAGAAGCAAAACAATGCATACCAACAGGAATAAAATTGTTTTCACCATGGCAAAGCTATTCTGAAGTATAGGGAAATGTGAGGATTGCACTGAAGCTGTAAAAGTAATAGTCTGGAGAGGATATGTGGTCCTTTAAGGTTTATGTTACTCCTAGAGTAACTACAGCAAATCTACAGCATCACAAAAAGCATTGGACAAAGTCCTATTTGAATCAGTTTTAGCTGGTCATGACTTCCACCTGTTATTCCTAGCACTGCTTGTGATTTTCTCTGATGAAAGGTGTAGCCATCAAGGCACACGAAACATGTGGCAAACACTGTACAGCTGTGCTCAAGGCCAGCAGGCAGCAGGACACTTTAGGTACCCTGAATGTGTTGGTCCTGCACTAAACCAGCACTGCCTAGCGAGGTGTCTGCCACTGATGGAGCACCACACACCCATCTGTGGGGGAGGCATCCCTGCCAAAATGCCACATCAGCCATGGCACCTGCAGCCTCAAGGAGATGGGCAATGGCACCTGCAGAAATCCCTTGGAAGACAGCCACAAAAGACTGCTTGGAAGTGGTTTTATTTTCAGACAGGAGTGGCAGAGCCATGCTCAGTTTGGAGGGAGTTAGCGGGGCTCTCTTCTCTCACCTCCCCGCGGCTGCAGGTGGCACATTTTGGTTCCAGCAGTGCCCGGGGGCTGCAGAGGAGAAGCCCACGTTGTGAGAGCCCTGCATGCCCTCAGGGCGTGCCATTAAGAGCGAGAACAACATCTGGGCACGAGGAAACATCTGTCCCCCCCCGTGGCACCGGCCCCAGGGCGCTGTGTGACAGCCTCGGCTGCTGGAGCCTCTCTCGCCGCGCCGGCTCCGGGAATTGAGGGCACTGTGTCATTCCGTCCTCCCGAGCCCTGTGCAGCAGTGACAAGCACCAGGACTCCGTGTCCTCCCCTCTTCCGTGCCACACTGCTCCTTCAAAAGCTCGTAGTGGCACTGGCTTGGTTTTAAAGGTCTGTCTCTGAGCAATCCCAAACTGATATTCCCAAATCCTTTTTTCACACCCACCCACCCCAAGCTGCTTTTGCAGACTGGAGCTGCCCTGTGTGCCTTTACTGGGCCCAGTGGTCTGTTCCCAGTTAGGATCAGACTGGCACTGTGAGGATTTGATAAACTAGATGCCTGGCTGGGTGGGGGTCTGAATCCTTATCTTTCTCTCTCTTCTTTTTAACACTAATTAACAGCAGTCTCCTTTGCTTATTGATTTCAAATTCTGTATCAGCTGGCTCCCAGCCATTGAAAATCCCCACATTAGGCAATATTAAGGTCAAGCAACACAGTCCATAGCCATTAAAATGGATGATTGCTACTGAAATTTGCCCAGCAGAGTCACACTGTGTTTAGTAAGTAGTGGGATTCAACCCAAGCCCTATGTTAGGCGAAAAAATCCCTATAATGAGACCAGGAGTCTGACTTTACAGCCCTACTCTGAGACCACCAGGAGCGTGATACATTTTTGAGACCACCTGCTGTAACAAGCAGGAAAAGCCAAGAGCCTTCATTTTCTTTTGTCTTAGTTATTCTTCTAACATGAGATGCAAAAATTAGCTTTTGTGTAGTGTCAGATAAAGGGAAAAGATAAAAGGGGATAATATTTAGCTGTTCTTGAAAGAGTCACAGGGATTTTTGCATGTTCAGAGGGAGGACCACCTTTCTTTTCCAGAGCCCATCTGTGACTTTACCAGGTCACACAATATGTCACTGGCAGGAGCCAGCACTTGATGCCTCCCAATTTTTGATAGTTTTTTAACCCAGGCACTCAACTGCCTGCAAGGAAAGAAACGACTGAGGCTTCTGGGAGAAAACCAGAAGCTGAGTCAGGCATTCAACAACCTACCAACAACCTACCAACAACCTTATGAAAGACTAAGCTCTCTCACCCCTTTGCTTCCAAAGGCTGGTAGAATCACCCAGACCTTGCAGAACAGAATTCGTAATGAGACAAAAAATAATCCCCTCTTGACTGGACATTTATGTCAGCTGTTGTGTGAAATAACTAACCTGGTCTGATGTAGTCTCCTGCAAATCTAATTATGGCAGCATTTGGGGATTTTTGTCTGTTAAACAGTTGTTAAGCTGCTTTCTGAAGAAAAAGGATTTGTATCACTGAATTCTGCTGCACGTAGGTGTGTGGCTGTCAGTTCCCTCTGAAACCTGTGAATACCTTGGCCAATTTCAACCAGTAATTGAGATGAAAGTGCTCAGAGGCATAAAGTCTCTACGTGTTTTCTGAGAGAAGTGTTTGGGCAATTAGTCACAATCACTTGCAGCCCAGCCCAACACGGGGTGTGGTTTGCAAGCAGTGGGCCCCAGCATTGGATGATAAGTGATAAGAACAGAGATGCAGAGCTTTGCAGCACAGCACGGGTGGAGCTGTGGCTGCTTGGTTCCCACTGCTGCTGTGGGACCAGTGAGTGCCTGTCCGTGTGTCTGTCTCTGTCTGTCTGGGAAATGGAGCAATGGCAACCCCTTCTCCCAGCTGGCACAAAAGGCTGTAAGGACAGACATCCATCTGTTATTGTGGATATTGTGCAAACAAACTCATGGCAGAGGTCCTGACTGCCGAGGTAAAATATCCACCGAGCACCCCTGTGGTTCTGAAGGCATCGTGGGATTGTCTGAGTGCCTGGGACCACAGAGATCTCCCTTGAGCAGCTCACCACACCCTGGTGTAGCCATTCAGATGGAAGAACCATGTGTGTTGCCATTAGATGGAGATGGTTTGTGATGAAATCAGCTCCCCTAGAAGCCCTTACCCAAGGAATCATGCATGGCCCTGAAGCACACTTTGCTCTGCTTACAAATATTTTAGCGACATCGTTCAACTTTGGAGCTGTTGAAAGACAGCCATTAAAATAAAGTGTGAGGGGCTATGTTTCCTGTGCTGAAAGGCAGATCAGTGAGCAGGGAAGGTGCTAGCAGGACGTGTTTCCTTCTCCACAGCCCGTGCCTCCAGCACAAGAAGGTGGCAGTTCGGTTCAGCAGGGACCTCTTGCTCCTGTCCCCTCCTCAGCAGTGCACTCCCAGGGTGCCAGCTCCTGACATTTCCTTCTCCTCTCCTGTGATTTTTATGTCCCATGATAATGAAGACTTTAGATTCAGGACTCCCTTTTCTGCTTCATCTACTCACATTCATAATGTTTCTTTCCGGGGGACGACTTTTGACGCTTTAATGTGGACCAGATTTAGGTTGACTGGAGGAGAACGTGGACAATTTTGGCTATTATTTTCTCTCTAATATGAACAATATTACTTTTTCTTGCACTGAAGTCTACAAGAAAACTACATCCTCTGGAGGAAAATAGCCCTGCTGTCTCTCCAGGTTGTTTCTCCTTGTGGTATCTGGGCTCAGGGGCCGGGGTGAGAGGCACAATCTCCTCGGGTGGACTTATCAGCTGAATGCCTCACTAGACATTGCACTTATCTGGGGTGAAAGGATGAGTGAGCATCCATTAAATGCCATTTGTAAAAACCCTGTCTTGCTGTTAGGGAGATTTCGTTTGGTTAAGTCCCTTTTGTGGTATATAAACCATCTGTGTATGTGTGTCTTAAAGCTGTTCAAGGCTTTTTCCATCAGAAGTGCCAGTTTGTTGATATCAACAAACTCATTAACTCAGAACGTGTTTTTAAACAGTCAAAAGGGCTCTTTTTGCCCTGCCTTTAAATATGAAAAATGTGGTTTCAAGTTCACTTTTCATTGAGAAATGTGAATTATTATGAATCCCAGCTGTTTGGGGTTTGCCTTCCAATTTTCAGTCACAGATTTTAAATCTCCACTGGAGGCAAGTGCAAGGACAGACACTGAGGACAGAGCAATAACAGAGCTGAGCCTGGAGTCTGAGAAAGGAGTGAGCAGAGAGAGATTCTTAGGATAACAGAGGATGGAGCTGAGAAAGTGGAGGCGTAAAATTGGGATTGAAATGCCAATAACCTCCTGCAGATGCTCAAAAAGTGATTCCACTGTTCCTGACTTTTACCAAGAAGCCCAAACTGCTCTGGTGGAGGTGTCTGTTCCCATCTCCATCTCCTGGTGGGTACAAGGGATGATGATTCCTGTGGCCATGCCATGCTGCCACAGGCAACCATCAGCTACCTGCTGTGGGAGAGCATCCTCCCAGATCTGCAGAGAGATCTCTTTGGATGTGTTTTTCCATTTGCACATATTTTTAAGTCATGCAGTTTCAAGAGCTCAAATAATATTAAGACGAAAATCAAATACTAGATAAATTGGTGTAGTCAGAATTAATGTGAGCTCCTGTTGGGGCCCCTTTGTCATTACCCTGGTAGCTCCCCATCCATCACAGGCAGCCTCCAGCTCCCAAACCTGAGCTGCCCCTGAGCCCATGGCCCCATCCCAGAGCCAGCCACAGGCTAGATGTTGCTCCCTGTCCCAGCTGCAGAGCATTTTTCCATCTGGTCTCTCTCAGCCCATCCTGAGGGCAGCTGCTCCAAAGGGAAGGATGCTTGGCACCCCCATTCCTCCATCCAGCCAGGGCTCCTTCTATGGGAGAAGGAGCCACCAAAGTAACTACTACCTCCAAAAGAGCAGCCAGAAGAAAAGTTAGCAGCAAGCAGTGGCCAGCCCACATCCTCTGGCCATTTGGGCTGAAGGATCTGTGCCTGCCCACAGAAAGAGCCTTCCCTGCAGCTTGTCCCATGGAGTCAGGGTGATCGTAAATCCTCCCTTCATTTATGGGCTGTGAATAGGGCCCTGTCTGACCTAACTAGGGCATGGAGAAGCTATTAGACTTCAGAGCAGGAGTCTTGAAATACATGCCTAGATCCATCAAAGGAATAATGGAAAATATTTTGTTCCACATGGATTTTAAGTAATGATGTCATTTCTTGCAATTAGGGTTTTGCATCCCTAATGTAGCCATGCTTTTGAGTATTGGGAAAGAAGGGGAGATAATCTTGTGATTTAAGCACAAGACCAGGAGTTGAGGACCTTGGTGGCTTCCCAGGCAGGTGACAAGAGGGAGCATGAGGACATCCCTGGCTATCTCCTGTGATAACAGGTCATGGCTGAAATTGTACCAGGGTCTGTTGCTGAAGAGCTCAAAAATGGCACTGAAGGAAGAAATAATAATGAACTTAGGAACAAAATGGAACAGGCTTCTTGCAGAACTACAGTGAAATCAACACTATGCACAGTTGGAGCTTATGGTTCCTTCTCACATCCTCACTTGTCTGTCACTTCCCACCTTCGCCACCACCACGTCACATTTCCTGGGAATGTCAAGTGCAAGTATAATTAAACTTCCCTTTAATT
The DNA here is from genome assembly GCA_013400515.1 of Erpornis zantholeuca. Taxonomy (NCBI): domain Eukaryota; kingdom Metazoa; phylum Chordata; class Aves; order Passeriformes; family Timaliidae; genus Erpornis; species Erpornis zantholeuca. The sequence continues at coordinate 434,110 of VZTN01007943.1, read as the reverse complement.
CTTTGCTATCTATCTCGAGACAGAATGAGATACTCTGTATCTGCATAGGTGTGCATTTAGCTCTGCATGTGTTGGATCCCATCAGGAATCCAATTTCAAGACATCCAGTTCTTGCTGGGTTTCTGTCTTCTGGCCTGTCCTGTTGTGCAGTTCTGATGGGATGTAAATGTTACAGGTTATATGTGGCAAAAAGGGCACCAAATTTTTTGACATCTCCCTGGTGCACTTCAAATAGCAGATGATGACTTATAATCAGGTTTTATTTGCTAGAGAGCCAATATATTATCAGAGTTTGAAAGCAAATGAGGGAGAGAGAAATCAGGGAGAAAGAGGCTGCTAAGATGCTGTAAGCATTTCAGAGTTTCTGTATTTAAGAGCTGAAAGGACCCATACTCAGATACCATCTAAAAGGACAGGAAATTGGATAAGAGATTTTTTTTAAACCCTTGTATTAAGTTTTATGAGAACATAATCAGTTTCATCCCCAAAATGGTCACTCAAAAGGAAGTACTGTACTTGCGGATTTTAGGTTTTGGCGTTTTTTTCATCACTTTTATCTGTTGCCATTATCATTCCCCAAACCAAATCAGGTCATAATTTCAGATTGTTCAAGCAACCTGCCATGCCTGTGTGTAAATAGGCAGCTCTAGACTTGAGCTGCAATAGCTAAATGAGCACTGGCCAGATAGAAGGGGAATAGCATTATTACTACATTGTGGTTTCCATGTCATTCCTAGGTTTGCTTAGCTGGGGTATCCATTACAGCCAGCCTGCAGATTTATTGCATCCAGCCTGGAGCAGTACATACATCTTCCAGTGGGCAATAGTTCTGAAATTTGTTCTTCCAAGTGTTTGCCAGTTCAGTCTGATTTACCTTCTTTTCTTTTTTTTTTTTTTTTTAGCTTCCTCCTCATTTATCATCACAGACAGCTTGTATTGGACCAGGTTATTTAATTGGTCTGGCAGGATTTTCTGGGATCCTTTTTCTAATACAGTCATGACAGCTGTTGGGCTGTCTCTTTTTTTTTTTTTTTTCTTCTGGAAAATATTTTGATTTGAAGGCTAAAGCTTCATATCCCAGGCAGTGCCAAGCAGGAATGTCTCTAAGAACTTGTCATTTAGCCACTGGGGTCGCCTGCAGCACATGTTTCCCTCGAATGCCTGTCATGGATCCAAAACTTTAACTGAAGTGATTAATATCTTCATGATACACATGTAATGCTTCTTTTCTTTCTAATGTAAACATTTTCCTGAAGCTCATCAAAAGTCAGTAATGCTTCAATACCTAGAACAGTAAGAATTTTAAAATGTAGTTAGACCTTGTGTGTGAGGATGGGGTGCTCCCTTTTTTAATGCACTGGGGAAGGCAAAGAGAATTTTGCTTATGGTGTTTGTTCCTCTGAATAGTCTCTCCTGTTTCCTCTTGGTCCTAAGAAATCTGCCTGAGAACTCAGCCTTCTAGAGGGACTGAGCCAAGGATCGCTAAAAGTGATGGGCAAGTCTCTCTGCTTTGCACAGGTATAGCTGGACCAAGGGCAAGACTTAAATACATAGAAAAGACACATTCAACCAAAAAGACAATATGTTGAAGGAGCACACCTGGCACTCAAAATACCACTGTGGCAAGAGTTAAAAAACATTCACTTTCTCTAATACTCAGGGAAATAATTTTACCTTCTGTGTCCACCTTCCTTTTGAGCAAAACCAAATGATGTTGACGTCTGTTGTCACTGAATGCTTTCTGAAAGCTGGCTTGGCAAGATTATAAAATACAATTTAATTAAATTGCATTGGTGTTAATTAAGAGACAAAGCCCCAGAAGATGCATCACTAGGGTCTGGTCAAAATATAGTGGAAGGTTTTTAATAAGATTGTGTGTACAAGTTTTACTTCCACCAGAAAATTATATTTCTCCTTTGGATTTTTCATACAGAGCATTCTGTTAAGGCCACATCCAAAATGAAGTTATAATGGTGAAATATGAGTGCAAATATTGACTTTTATTTTTTTATATGTCTGTTCCAGGCAGAATATGAAATTGCTCCAGATGAAAAGCTGGGAGAGAAAGGAAAGGAAATCCTGATGAAATACCTCACCCCAGAGGTAAGGGGCAGCCAAAGTGGCGTTACTGAAGGAATGCTGCAAGGCACACCTTTACCAAACAAGATTGTTACAGACTTTGTAAGCCAGACTCCTAAAATTTACAGTGGCAATCTCCAGTGAATAAACCTGCAAGTCTTACACAAACAGTCGGAGAGAAAAAAAATTATAATGCAATCCAGAAATGTACTTCTAAGGATGAACTTGACTTACCAGGGGCTTAATTCATCCATGGGTGAGCAGAGGGCTTTTTTGGTCTCTTCTCAGTGTGCAAAGCTCTGCATTGGGGATGTAGTGCAAGAGACCTCAGCTGTCACCAACAGATGCCCCAGTTTCTTCTGCAGCTCAGAAGTGGTGGTGGCATTTCATATTCTGTTGTGCAGCAAGCGCAGGCAAAGATGGCCTTTCATACCAGACACTGTATTTTGGTCCAGAAATTCCCACTCCTCCCCCAGCACCATTTTCCACCCGGGGTGGGCAGGAGACAGTGGGGTTTGGAGCTCAGAGGTGCTGTCAGCTATCCCTGTGCCCATCAGGGTGGGTGCTGAGCCCTCTCGGGGCTGTGGGAAGGAGAGGAGCTCACGGGAGCGGCCGTGTCCACAGGGTGGCACTCCAAACAGAGGCACGGATGTGCCCCTGGAATTTGGGACAGCCTGCTCTGGGACTAACCCTTCTGGGGGGGTTACAGTCATTTCCTGACCACATTTCACCTCTGCTACAAAAGTCACTGCCAGTAAGCAGTAAACATCCAACTTCAAACACAAGAGCAATCCTAGGATTTTTCCTAAGCTGCTTTCGTAAGAGTAATCAAAGACGTACAATTGCTGCTTCAACTGTTTTACAAGAGAAATACGTTTGACCTTCAGGAGAATTAATCACATTTTTGGCAGATGTCTTTCTAGAGGGTTTAAATGGTACAATATGTTTTGGAGGTGCAGGGGCAGAGCAGACCACTCTTTTTCCACTCAGTCATTTTCCTACAATAAACTTTGATGCATACTTTCGGTTATCTCAGGCTGCATTTTGGGATCTGGTTTCATTTACTGAGCCTGGCTAATTTCATGTGCAGCCATTGAGCACTGCCAGTATGAGTTCCTGCTGCCCATTCATTAGGGGCATGAAGTTCCACTGCTTTTTCAATCCACCAAAACAACCTTTTGTCTTAAAATTCGTGTCAACAGAGGAACGAGCGACCAACACTGAGGGAAAATATTCCCCACTGCTCCAGCTCCCATCTGGAAAGGGAGAAAGGCATTTTGCTGATAGCAGAGCTAGTAAAGTGAGGGAAGGATAGCATTGCTTCACTTGGGCCAGTCTTGCTGCAGGTTTCCAAAAGGCCTTCACTGCTGTCCATTGGCCCTCCTGCCACCCATAGTGCAGCCAGAAGCACATGGAATAATTTAGTGAATGTGCAGTGAAGACCAAGCTGAAAACCACTGCTTCTTCAACAAAGAACAGTGGTGTTAAATGAAGGAAAAATACTGGGACTGCAGAGCTGGAGTTTCCATTCTCTGCCGTGCCCTGTTCTTCTTACTTGACCTGTGTACCTGGTTTCTCAGTATGCAAAATTGGCACAGCATATTTACAGTCTGTCCTGAGACCTTTCTGGTATTTGCAAGTTACCTTAACGACTCTGAGCAGAAAGAAACTGGATGACCTCCAGTGGTCCCTTCCAACATCACCCATTTTGTGATCCTGTGAAACGCAGAGAACTCTCCTTCTCTTGTAATCTAAACCTGCCTCCCTGGTGCTGGTGCTTTAATGTCTGCATTGGTCGTGCTGCACTTTTTTTCCTTAATGAGAAACTTCTGCTTTTTCCCAGAGGGATGTGGAAACCCTGTGTAGCAGAAAATACTTCCTAGAGATGAGGCTGTGCTGTAACAATGGGTTGAATACTGGATTTTCTAATAGGTGTCCCACACAACAAATACTTAAAAAAACTGGAGCAAGGCCTGTATTGACTTAATTTCATTTTAGATACCTAATTAAGCTAGTCAGGTTAGGAGTGCAGATGGCCTACTGTCCTTTCTTGTCAAGAAATAGAAATAAGTATCTCCAAAGGACACATTAGAGGCCATCAGAAGTCAACAATTCAAAGCCAGGTTAGATGTCTCTAGTCCAAAGGGATGAATCTGGACCCAAATGTACTAATGGAACATCATCCCTGCCAGCAAAGAAAACTTCTTTTCATTGGAATCTGCATTTCTCCATTTAATTATCAGTCCCTTGAAAGGTACAAATTGCTGCTGATTCTGGAGCCTTCTGCTTTCAGCTGAAAGCTTCTTTTAAGTAGGTGTGTGTCTGTGCTTCAAAGAACCTGATTGTCTTGATACAAAAATAGTGTGACATACAGCTTGACTGATAGAATAAAATTATAGGTTTAGTTCTTGGACAGATAATTCAGTCTTACAATGTGAGGAGTATTATTCCCAGAGTGCAGGATCAGAAGCACAGTGAAAACAAAAAGTAGACTTGGTGCTCTTTAATATTTATAAACGATTTTTAGTTCTTGCCTAAGTGTTTAAAGGTCATACATATTTAACATACAATGTGTCAGTTCATCACCATTCCAAAGTGCGTTTGTTTGCATAGGGAACATGCACTTTATTCAATAAAACACACACTTCTTGCACAACAGAAAAGGGGAGAAGGCACTTCCCCAGGTGAGCAGACATCACAGCAGGACTCCCAGCCCCGTGGGACTCACACAGTCCCTGGCTGGAGTGTGTGGGAGCAGCATTCCTGCTGGGAGAGCTCTGTGTGAGAACACTCAGCATTCGCCCCGAGGCCACCCAACAAACCCAGCACTCGCCAGGATGGTAGAGCAGGGAGGTGCTTCTGCAAGTGGTCATGATTCAGGCTCTCCACAGCTCTGCCATCCTGAACAGCCCTTCCCTGCTTGCTGAGGAATTGAAATCTTTGTCCTGGTGGACCAGCAGGTCAGGCTTCCACCATGTCCCTGCCCTGCAGGCAGCCTCAGTGGCAAACACTGACCAGCACTGGCACCTGGAAGGGAACGTGGGTGGTAAAGGCCTCTCAGAGAAGAGGGACACAGGAACAACCTCCCTAAGGATGTGCTGGAGTCCTCATCGCTGGAGGTTTTCACGATGCTGTTGGGCACTAGATCATCTTGAAAGGTCTCTCCATCATGAAAGGCTGGACCAGATGACCTTCAAGGGTCCTTTCCACATGGAGCTGTCCCAGGGTTCTGTGCACTCAGGTCCTAGGAAGATATTAGTATTGCCTCTCTCATGCCTAAAGTTCACTGGAACAGCCACATCCGACAGCCCATTCTGAACTCTTTGGTGGGGGGGAAATGTGAGGAGCACACATGATCTTCACACTAAGAGTGCCAAAATAAGAGTGTTTTCATGGCTTCTGTAGCAGCTTCACTTGAGGGGTGAGCAAGAGGGCGAAAACCCACAGGAAAGGTGTCCTGCAGCTCAGGGAAACATTCTCTGAAGAATTATTCCTTCTCTGTGCACGGGAGCAGCACAATGGTTGTCACACCAGCCAGGTCAAGGTTTCTTGACCAGAATCTTGCTTCTGTAAGAAAGGCTTTAACAATTTCCATGAAAAAGGCACTTAAAGCTGCCTTCTTGACTTCATAAGCCCCTAGGGCAACAGTCCAACCCACAGGAAGTCTAAAATTTCTGAGGTTGTGAAATATGATGGTAAAACTGCTAAAATGAATTGGTCACAAATATTTCTTCCCTGTTTTTTTCCTAATCTCAGCAGTTGAGTGGAAAAGGTTCAGTTTTAGGTCCAGTTCCATCTGTAAATGACTCCATTGAACTGTTGAATTAAACTGAACCCAACCTGGCTTCATTACCTGACTGCTCCTTGTACTGGAAGAGCTAAGAGATATATTTATCTTGGTACTGCTCTTAAATTAGAGTTTTACGTCTCCATGCAGCATTTTTGCCTTCCTGCCTGACAGCAGCCATGCCTTACTCTACTAAATCACTATCCCACTATTTGCTTTTTCACTGTAAATCACCTTGAGAGACTTGGAGAGACGCTATATAAAACTAAATTGATTTGAAATGGCTCTTAAGACAGTCTCCATATGCCATTATAGTTTATATTTGGACTCAGCTGGGTACTAAAAATGTTGCTGAACAGGATGTCTAATGTGTATTGTTATCCCCATTAAAATACCTCACAGAATATGAAGAACAGCAACAACATTAATTTTCTTATCTGAATTCCTGTCCGGTGTCCTTTTGTCCAGGAAATGCAGAGAATAAAGGCCATGTTTGCACTTTCTTTGCTGCAGGAGGTTAAGCTGGGCACAGCAATAACCTCCTTACTCCAGCCTAAAGCTAGCAGTGGGGATTTCGATAAACAAAACCATGTCTTTGTTTTTATGAACAATTATAGGATAAGGAAGGGAGGGAAAAGTCCCTTGAAAGGGACTCTGGCTGGTCAGCAGTGCCTTCCACTTGTCTACTGGCTAAAATGTTCCCTTCTCTCAAATCAGTTGTTTATGGAAAAGAAAACATCTCTGTAAGATGTGTTAGATGAAATTAAAATGCCACGTGAGCCCTTCTGCTGGGCCAGGCCGTGCAGCTGAGTCAGGCTCCTGCTCACAGACACCTCTCCCAGCTCTGTGCACCATCAGAGTAGTTTCCTTTTGGCCATTGCTTTGATCTTGAAAACAAGGATCTTCGCTTCTCTCCTTGAGATTTCTTCCCCTCCTTCCTATTTTCACCACCAAAATAAATGCAAACTTCAGCACTTGTGCTTCTGGGTGAGTCATCTTTAGAGCTGATCAGTGGAGCCCTTCCATCTCCCACGAGGGAAGTTTCATCTATCACTTCTTAATGATTCTGGCTGAATCCTGCAGGTCACACCACACCAAGATTTGGATTCAAGTCCTGAGATCTCTTCCTCTAAGTGTTCAGTTTTACTACATGCCTCCTAGGGGGGAACATGTTATAATTAGCTTTTGGGGTGGCCAAAACAAAAGCTGAATGCCTCCGTAAGGGAAGCAGTGGTTGATGGAAACATTAAGCTTCTGTAAAGCAATCTGCAGAGTTTAATGCGAGACAGAGGCTCTGTGTTTTGAAAGGTGAGCCTTCAGGGACTGTTTTCTACATTGTTATTTTCTCCTACAAATTCAGCTTATATCACTTATATCTAGCAACTCATCACTGTCCCCCTGTAAGCTTATTATCTTGCTGATATAAAGACAACACAGTATCTCCTTTCACTGGCTGCAGTGGATGGCCCCTTAAGGCTTGGTCCAAGAGTTATCTCTACAGCTAGTTTTCAAATTTTTCTAAACCCTATGCATTTCATTAATGACCCAACTGAAGTGAGCCATGAATGAAGTGCCTGTCTGTCCACAGGGTGCTACATGGGCCTGGGATGGGCTAGAATTATTTACTCACTCAAAGCGTTATTCACTGCGTCCTTCGGGTTCCTATTAGGAGACTTTTCAGGATGCTAAATGCTTAACTAGAAATCCTGGCATCATTTGAGCCAGGAGAATTTTGCCATTTAATTAATTACCCTGGGACTTTGCCCTTTGCCTCAATGGATTTCTCATCTCCCCTTTCTATTGACTTCACTACTCTGTGAGTACCATTTTAGCCAGACATGATAGCATTACTTAGGGCTCTGCTTTGCAGCTCGCTTAATCGATACATAATCCAGTCTCCAGAGAAATCAATGTATAATTCCTGTTGTTGTTGCAGAGACAGCTCAATCAATATCTCTGCTGATCACTGTGTCTGAGTCCAGGAAAGTACCTTCTCAGTGGGCTTTCTGAAAAAGCTCATCTTTTCGAAGTTCAGTTCTGGGAAAATATCTGAGAGGCGGGATGGCAACCGTGTTACTCAAATTAATGCTTTCTAGTCAGAATTTATTTGAATAAACATTTGTCTGTGACTGAGGCCGGGCTGTAATCTAGTGTGGTAGGCAATCTGGAAAATCACAGTGTTGCCTTGATTAGGAGTCCCTTTGCTGTGGTCTCAGGCAAAAAGACTTTTTTCTCACGGTTTGCTCGAGTCCTGTTTCCTCATCCTTTACCCACTGTTTACAATACAAATGTTAGTTAACTAAACACTTACTGAGGGCTTCTGTCTCTTGCAGTGGTGCCAAACTGCAGGAGGGTCTATGGAAACAACATGGAGCCTGCCCCTACTTGGTGATGCTGTCCCAGATTAGGTCCTCAGGTGGTCCTGTGTCCTGTCCTTTAGGCTTAGGGAGGGCTGCATTTGCAATGCATTTGCTCAGACAGGTAGAAGGTCTGGGCTGGAGTCGTTAATTCTGCTGGTTTTGTGCTAATCAGCTCTATGGAAGCTCTGCTCGTCCTTCCCTGTTCCGGAGAGGTTACACTCCCCAGCACACATGCCTCGTAACTGTTTGTCATCTGTGGTCTGGAAGAGCTTTGGGATGCTGTGGTCATTGGGCAAAAGCCTTCTGGCTTCCCTGCCTTTGCTGGAATTACTCTGACTTGACCCTTTAGAAAATGGAAACTCGTTTCCACTAATGGATGTCAACCACGCATGTAAACCTGGCTTGCATCTGTGTGTGAGGCAGGGCAGGCCCCCCAGCCTGCCCCAGCTCCTCCCAGAGAGCAGCCAGCCCATCTGAGAGGACTCTGCAAACAAAGAGCAGATCTGCTCGGGGTTATCTGGCAACAGGAAGGCTGGACTTGCCTGCCCTTGGCTAATGAATATGCTAATTATAGTTTCCTCCTCTCTGTTTCAGGGGTTATCTTTTCCCCATCCGCTCTGCATGCCCCTCATGACTTGTATTGGGTTTGTATGGATTATGCAGTGGCCAGGGAAGTTAATTCTAAAAGGCTTTCAGGTCCATTCAGCTTTCCCAGAAACAGCCTCTTCTGCCTGAAAATTTTGCCCACATGGGAAAAAAGGAATCAGCCTTTTCCAGCTGTCTGGAACACTGACTTGCAAAACTTCCAGAAATCTGCAGGAGATGGCTTTTGTGTGTTTGCACAGAATGACATTAAAATAGACCTCTGGTGAGTCCAGCCTCTTGCATTCCCAGCACTCAGCCTAGGAGGCATCTGGATTGGAGAGATGAGATGACTCTTTCTGCCCACTGGCTCTGGGGAGCCCAGGGAGACTCTGAGTGTCTCAGCTTCCAGATGGTTAAAGTGTGATGAGGTGAATTCCTTGCTGGGTGTAATGCAGAACACATTGAATTACCTTGCATGGCATATCCACTCAGGTTTCTGTGCACAATTTCTCAATAGTTCAGGAGCTCTTTCAAGACCTGACCCCCACAGCCCTTCCATCCCCCCACTTGCTGCAACTTTGCTGATGGCTTCAGTTTCAGATTTCTGACACTAAAAGCATAATGAGTCAACTAATGTCTCCCTGAGCTCAGGATTCCTTGTGCTAAACTCAGAAGCAGTAACAGGCATCCTATGCTTAATCCCAACAAATAGGAGAATGAAGAGGTACGTGGTGATAATGGAAATTAACTTTACCTTATTTCTCACCTGATTGCCTCGTAATAGGAAATTAGGATTCTGGAAAAGCATCTGGAGACTTCAGTATCTGAGTAGCCTCACAAGAATGGGCCGGGGCAAATTCAGATGAGATGCCTGAGGCTGACACCTTCGGCTGGGATGATGCATCTAGAAGAATCAGTAAGATGAAAAAGTTAGAGTGTGCTATTTTAGCTTAGAACCAGGAACCACAGGATTACCATAAGGAGGGTTTTCAATTTCACAGGAAAAAAAAAATGTATTTCATTTCCTTTAAATATCTCTAGATAAGTGTAAAAAGTGAGATTTTTTTAAAAGTCTTTTTTTTACAAATTGATTTAGAAATAATCAGCATATTTAAGTTGTGGATATGTGACGCTTCAAAGTATTCATGTTTAATATTTTTTTCCCAGTAATGCAACAACACTTTAAAAAGTCACTTAAAACCTGCTTGCCAGGCCTCAGCCTGTATGCTAATTTATTATTCTTTAACCAAGTCAGACTCTGACCTGAGTCAAAAATCAAGCCTACAGCAAGTTTACAATCCTGGCACTGATGTTGTTTGTCCAGCTAGCAGAAGTGAGGAAGAGTGGAATATGCCACTGCAATCAGCGTGTCATTCCCTACAATAAATGTCTTCCCTTTCAGTTCTTTGCAGAAGGCTGCTGCCATATGACTGCTAATGGGTGCTGTGATCCAGGTGATGTGGGAATGCCCTGTTTCCAGCACTGCTAGCAGTGATTTTGTTTGCCTTCCTGGGTGTTTCCAGGAGTGGGCCACTGGTTCCTGCCTGATGTTTGTTTAATTTGTTTCCTAATTCTTTTCAAGACCTTCCCGGACTCTCTTTTGCATTTTCATTTCTTCATTCAAGTGTTTCCTCGGGATTTTGTCCTGCTAATGGAAAAAGAGGAAGGCAAATTCTGTAGAATCCCCCCTGCAAAACAGCCATTGAGTGGAGCTCAGTGTGGATCAGCTTGCAAGGGAAGGGTTACTCCTGTTTACAGCCTTGTGTCTCAGGAGTGAATTCAAGCAGGGATCTGTTTGTTTTCCTGCAAGAAAGCCATTCAGGAACGTTGGGGTTGTAAATGAGTGTTTATATGTTTGGGGATGTTTAATTTTTATTTTTTTTTTATTTTTTTAAATGGAACAAATGACATTTGGTTTAGCAGAGGAAGCCAAGCTATGACTATTGCAACATAAGGTTGCTTGCTAATGTTTAGGCCATCCATCAGTGCAGAGGGATGATAAAAGGTAGGGAGGTCCTGATAAGAGGCTGGACACTGGATGTTATCCAAACCTATTAAGCACATGTGACAAGAGGAAAAAAACTTCCTGAGAAGAGAAGCTTTCAGAATTGTCCTGTCATGTTTGCTGCTAGTAATAGTGGGAATACCATTGTTCTCCCAAAAAGCTGTATCAAACATCTGGCTGCTTGTAGCAATGCTCTGTGGCCGTGGCTCCGTCGGGTTGCTAACAAAAGTGGCTCTGTGACACTACAAAGGATTGTGAACAGCCTCACTGTGGGGTGGATAGAATATCCTGCTTGATATTCACCCTCTCTTCTACTCTGTTCCTTAAGCTGTCCTCCTCATCCTGCTGACAGCTACAGGTTATTTCATCTCTTCTCATCCTTTAATCCGGGTGCAAAACGCTTTTAAGGTGGAAAAAAGGCAACAAGAAGTAAAACAAAACTTTCCTAACCCCTGCTTTAAAGCAAGTCTATTTAAAACTAATTCAGCTGGCTGGTTTATGAGCACCATTCCACCAATAAACCTATTGTCTACAGAAAGGAGGAAAAATGTGTTTCATTGGTGAGGAAACCTCTATGAGCATGTTTCTAAAGGCTCATTTTAAAATGTATGGGTAGAGAAGGACTAAGGTTTGAAGATCCAGAAAAATACCCTGCCAGGCACTTCTTGTGAGGCCAAATTTCTCACTAATTGGAGTCAAAAGCATATCTTCTGTGCTGAGCAGTTTAGATTCTTAAAATAAGCTGTACCAAAACCCCCATAGCTGGTTGGGATTGCGGTGAGTGTTTCTGTTTAATTGAAGAGTATGAAGTCTGCAGCTGATTCACTGGACTTGCAAAAGAAGATGATGAAGCAACTAAATTTTGTCTCATGGGACAATTTGTTATTTCAAAATTACTTTCTATGGGGCTTTGGCTGTTTAAGCTCTGGTCACCTATAGGAGCCAGGAAGAATTCTCTCCTTTGAGCCTAGGCTGTCTTTTCTCTTCCTTTGTTGCTCCAAAGCTCATGTTGCGGTTATGCCCCCAGATTTCTCTGAATCAAATAAGTCAACATTCCAGGAAAACCACACTTTGGACTGGAGAGCTTTATGTAGGAAACATGTTGACTCACACCATTTGCATGGCAGTTGCTTGTTTGCTGCTATCGGGAGCAGAAATGTGGTTTCTAGAAAAGAGTAGCTGCCGAAATGTCTGCTGAGAAGAGGAAAAACAAGGTATAGCCAGATAGCAGGCCCTGTTGCTGACTAACAGGAGAGCCAAAAAATAATTCATATACTTCCTGTGCACTTGTCAGAAAGGAAACTTCAGAGGTTGGTGTTTTTCCAAGGAATGGCATCGTTCTAGAACCAGCTTGTGTCTCAGCACCAAAAGTGCTGGAAACCCAGGGAGGAAACTTGTCCTTTTTCTGCTGCTGGGCTTGCTGAGGCACAAGAGGCTCCCCCCAAGGAGTCCAAGACAAGTGAGGGAGCCTGAAGCTACATCAGATCTACTGCAAGAACTTAGGTGGGAGCGTGGCCCTTTGTGTAGTATTAGTACAACCCCTCCAGGCACGAGCATGCTCAGCTGCTTGCTGAGGGCTCTGTTGTCTCCAGTCATTGTATTTTCCTGTGTGTCAACATGTGTTTTGATAGTTCAGTAGCATATGAGGGAAAACAGATTTGTCATGACTCCAGATCAGCTTGCAGCTACAAAACAAACCCCACAGCTGACAGGCACTGCTGATTTGCTTCACTCAGACACCAGCAAGTGAGCCTGCCCTCGGTACTGGAAATGCCATTTGGTCAGGGAAGAGGATCAGGCTTAATATTTTCTCTGCCGTTGACCCTCTCTGTAATCCTGGATGAGCTATTTCAAATCTTTGGCCCCTACACCCACTCCCAGGGCTGGTGAGATTGGTTTGCTTTGCAAGTGCTGGCTCTCATGGCATGTCTGTAGGGCCTGGCACTACAGGCCCCCATCCTTGGGTGTCGTGTCTACACAATAGATAAATTGCTACTAATAACACGTGCTCCTCATCCACCTCACTGCCAGTTCCTACATGTCATCTCAAAGCAAATATCCTGGAATTATGATGCCTTTTGCTTTACTGGTTCGCCTCATACAGACCCAAATGAATGTGACAGGGGAAAAAAAAGAAAATGCAGAAGTTGATGAGTTAAAGTGTTGCAGCTGCTCCTGATGTAGAATTGGCTGTTTACTGCACATACAGCTAAAACTGAACAGATAAGATCAGACACAGGGAAAGGCAAAAGAATGTTCCAACAAAGGCATCAGGAGACTGAGCGTGCTGTGACGGTGCTGGGATCCTTTCCCTCACCAAAAGGCCCAGCCTTGGGTTCCTAAAATCAAAATACAGCCAAGACATTCCATCTCCTTGTCCGCTGCTCTCCTCTGGATTTCATCCTGGGACTTGGGGGTCTTAAAGGTCTTTCCCAACCAAAAGGATTTTGGGTTCTCCCTTCATGCCTTCCCTCAGTCAGTCCCTGGCTGCATGGTCGGAACTTTCCCAGGCTGTAGCTTGGACTGCTGGATAAAGCCAGAATTTGCAGGTTTTTGTGTATGAACTTTTCTCGTCCCATCATGCATCATCTCACACAAAAAGTTCATTTTAGCCTGTTTCTGTCATAGTTTTGAGGTCTCTACTAGTAGCAAATCTGTGTGGAGACTGTCAAACAGATTATATGTGGAACATTGCTGTCAACATCTGAAAATACACATATCATGAAGACAAATGCTTGGAAGCAGAGACAGCACAAGAAAAGTTACAGCTTGAACTTTTGTCCATTGACTGAAACGTTTTTAATTGTTTTAAGCTAGTTCATTGTGGAATGTTTTCATAACCTGAAACATCACATATGCTGCACGTTATTTATTTTACGCAAGTGACTGTTAAAATAATTCATCCTGTTTCAGTATCAGCTGCAGGCCTGAAACTTGCCAGGAAAGCAGTTGTGTTTGTGACAGAAGTTTGCATGAGGTCTTTTTGGTCTAAAGAGTGTGGCATCTTTCTGGTTCATATAGTTTCTGTAGTGATGAACAGTTGTGCTTTAAGACACCCTGATGACTCACATCCACTGGCAGGAGCTGGTATGAAATGAAACCCAGTACTTCTAGGTTTCTATTCTTTATTCACTAATTGCAAGCTACAATTGGACTGATTTGAAGAATCTGAGCATCTCTAGCTTTTGTTTATCTCAGCGAGACTTCTTTGATTTCAGTCACAGGTGATGATCAAATCTTCTGCAAAGCACATCTCTTAACCTCCTGTTCCCTGTTCTGTAGAATACTGTGAGATTGCCACCTAGCTCATGAAGGCTTAATCCTGCAATGAAGCTTTAATATTTTGAGGTTCTTAGATGAAAGTCCCTGTGTAAGGATGCAGAATTACCTCTGAACTATGGACCTGCCCTGTTTCTTGCAAAATCACTCTGGCCAAACTCACTGCTCTCCCTTTTTCTGGTCTGAAGTTCAGGGTTCTGCAATCCATGTCATTTAATTTTTTAGGAGACAGTGATGATTGAGACAAGTCTTTGAAGCGGAACTGTTGGTTTGCAAAGAGAATTCTTATTCCTTTACTCAGAGCTACAGGTTTCCTTTGGTGAGCACTCAGCATACTAGCTCACTTCCTCATCTGTTCTCAGGGCCATGCCATGTGCCTGTGTTTTATGAAGCCCAGTGCTTGGTACAAAGGGCTGGGAAAGGGCTCAAGAGCCTCTTGCATTGAACAGAGATCAAATACACTTAGATGATCAACAGATGTCTGAGTGCCCTTGGAGGTCTTTCAGACCTCTGAGAACAGATTCCACAATATTCATAGGCCTGTTCTTCTTCCCTGTGTGAAAAATGAGAATAAAAAGCCTTCATATCCAATTAAGTGGATTTCTTAACATCATTCCCCCAGTGCAGAGCAGAATATGCAGAATAATTGATCCCTGCCCTCTTTATTAAAAAACATTTCTATACTAAAAGACTTTATCAAGTTTCACCCTTGCTTTTCCAGACTAAACAGATCTAGTTCCTCAATGCTTTCCTCTGGGCCCCTTTTCCTGAGAATGTTTCTCAACTCTCCAGGCACTTGGTGCTCTATAGGTTTCTCACATGGTGGTGACCCCAGCTGGATATGTCTTTAGCTGGAGCCTCCACACATCCCTCTCAGTCCACTCTGTCATTTGGGCACTTTTCCTGGTTACACACAGTGAACCAGCTCTGCCCATGCAGGTTTGTGCTGTGTGTGCATCTGCTCTGGGCTCTGGGAATACATGAGGAGCTTACTTGCCAGTTCGTGGGAATAACTGGGGGCACCTGCTTCTCATCTCACCCCAGTTCCAGAAGTGGGAACTCCAGCTTCTGGGCTGCCAGGAAAATGCTTCTGCTCCTTGAAAGTGCCAATCTCTGCTTGCTGGCTGCCTGCTTTCACCTCCACAGGCTTGGAGCAACACCGGTAGCATACCACACCTTGACCGAGGTCATGCACAGTAAACATTTGGAAGTTCTCTCATAAGGAAAGGTAGAACAAATAACAGATTTTCATGAAAAAGTAAAAGAGAAGGTCTTCTGAATGCCTCCCTTGGTACTTCCAGCACTTCAGCTTGTTTGATAAAGAATTTGATTTGCTGATAGATCAACAAAAGGTTGGATGTCACCCACACAGTCACGGGGTGAGAGATGATGTGAGTCCCATGGCAAAAACACAGAGATGACTTTAGGAGAAGGTTTGTTTGATGGCTGTCCTGTTCAGTAAACCCAGCAAAGATTGGGTCTTGGAGGTCTGAGTGAAATAGCCTGTAGCAAAACTTACAGAGCTGTCAGAAAAAGAGAGGCCATGTTTTAAAGTGTAGCGATGCAACATGGCATTCGAAATATCCAATAATTGGGACTCACACAGCCTGGAAGCTTTCATCTGATCTGAATCAGATTTTGCTACTTTTCAGTGGGTGCCAGGCCATGGGCAGCACCTGACACTGCTGCTGCACAGGACCCTGCCAGCATCCAGACTTTGTGTGGACATGAACACCACTAACCCTGAGCAAGTGTGAGACATATCAGCTGTTCTCACACCATTTACAGAAAGGGAAGAGCAGATGAGAGGAACTCTTTTGTCTTACAAATACAGAAAAAATAAAATTTAGAAGTGGAGACTTTTCTCAGAGTGGGTAATGGCACTCAGAAGTGGCTGAAAATTATTGTTTCTCAAATAACCACTCACACAATTCCTAGTGGCATTCTTTTCTTAAAAATTATATGGGAAAGTGTCATAAAACTGAGATATTGCTTTGCCAGCCAAATATTTCTACAGAGGTTTTCAGTTTCTGGCCATAAAGGGGAAGATACAGGAGGTAGGAGATTTTGGTAAAACTTGGTAAAAGTAGTGTGAACTTCTGGACTATTATTAAAATTTCTGGTCAAAAAGGACAATGTGGTGAGAGAAAATTTTGTTGTAGGATCAATTTTAGCATATCTTGTGCTGCCATGAATTTGGTTTCAGTTCCATCAGCTTTACCCTAGTGTTAATCAGTCCGTGAGATCAACAATGACTTTCTTTGCCTTCAGGAAACAGAATAGCCATTAGGGGAAATAAAGGGACTATGCTTGTTATCACTCCCCAGAGTTTTGTTCTGAATGCCAGAAAGTGTAACTGGTGCTTGCAGGTGTTCCTGAAGAGTTAGCAGAATATTCTTTGTCACAAGCTCAGATGTAATGGTCTTAATCACGGTGTATGGCTCTCCTAGCAGTCACAGGACATTTAATATGTTGAAAAAGGTGTCTCTGTTCCCTTGTAAAAGCCAAATTTGCTTTTACAGCCATTGCCCATAATGCAGCAGGAGAATGGTGTTAATAACCATTTCATTGTGGCTGCAGAAATCTTCTGCACCCCTCCAGGGAAAGAAGCAACTTTTTCATCTGTAAATGGCCAAAGCGTTACCTTTGGAAGCTTTCACTCTTGGGATCCAAATGCTTCCTTGCCCACATAACCTGTGCTACCTAATTGTTCTCCTGGGGAGCAGAAGTAGGTTGGTGGGTTGGGTTTTGGTTTGTAATTGTTTCTGGCTTTGTTTGAACTTCTGAAGGCCGTGGGTATGCACAGTATTCCAACAGGGAAAATGGCAGTCGTGGCTGTTTAATGGGAGCAGTGGGAACTGTGAAGTCTCAAGGAAAATCTCAGGAAGGATCATACAAAGGCTCTCCAGAGCTGTGGGCAGAGTTGGAAAAGGGTTGGGTATGTTTCTCCCAGGCATGCAATGCCCTGAACTCTAAAAAAGGCTATATAGCAACACAAAATGTTTTGCTGGGCCTACAGAAGCTTTGGAAATTATCATCATGTGGAAAACAAACAAACAAACAAACAAACAACACTTTTTCTTGTTACAGAAAATGAAGGGGTCTGGGGAAGTGTTTGCACTGCCCTGTAAGGCTTTAGTCCATGCACAGGATTTCAGTGTGTTCGTGTCTTTGCCTACCTTGATATTGTTACCTTGTTCCCAGTTTGTTCAGAGGAACTACAGACTCAGAGGTCAGCAATGAGTGGTTTTGAAAAGCCAAGTGGTGACTGTATCTCCCACAAACTCGGAAAGAGGAATCACAGTCTGTGTCATTTTTAAATACTTCCCACATTGTCTTACCATTTCTTTTGCTCATTCTTCCCCCCTTTCACTACAAAAATTTAATTTTTCTTTATGAATAAGAGTTAGCATATGCTTATAATTTTTTTTTAATGTCCTTTGATGTCAGACAAAGTTTAATGGAATTAGTACTCCAGTAATGTGTCATAGGCATGATCCTCAACACTAACCTCAAGGCAGCTTACCTTCCACTGGGAAATTAATGCCCAGTGGGAAATGGAGCTGCCTGGCATGACTAAGAATCAGGTCACTTGGTCTAAATGACTAATTATGCAGTTTAGTACTTAGCTTTTGGATTCCAGTTTTGACCTCTAAATGTAGAACAAGTTCCAGATGTAATCAGTGGTAACTTCAGTTAGAGGCCCTAGTATGGATCTTACAGAAGTGCTGCTCTGTTCACATCAGAAGACACTCCTGGTCCACAGCAGTACCAAGACTGTGGAGTTCTTAGGTGTTTCTGTACCCTGTAAATCAGAGAAATTATCATCTTGGGCCAGGGCTCAGACCAGTGGGTTCACACAGCCACGTAGCAGCTCTGGGCTACCAGTGAGCATTTGTGTGCAAATGTGTATCCACTGAGTACATAAATTGTAAAGGTACTCATTCATCTGGGGTCTGGACAAAATCAACTGAAATACTGCTAATCATTAGGCTTTTGTTAATGTCTGAACATTGCTTTAAAAGCCTTTGTTTTAATCTGTTTCCCTATCTTTCCCCCCCGCCCAGTTTCAGTGCTGTAGGACTGGAAAAGAGGACTTTGGAAATATTTTCCTAGTTCTTCCATTGCTTGCCTCTTGCCTCTACTTACTTTCATGAACTAAAACTGGGACTTAGATTTCATTGTGGGCATGTATATTTACCTCAGTGTTCAATCAAGATAAGAAAATCTGGCTTTGTCTCAGTCTCGCTGTCTTTTAGATGATAACATGAGAGACTTCTTAATTATCAGTAATCTACTCTGTCTGTGATTAAAAGTGGGTGTCCCCTAGATATCTTTTGCTGAGGGAATGGAGGAATATGTTGAGGAAATGAGGAGACATTTCAGTGAGGTCAGAGGTATCCCCAGCACGTTCTGCAGGTTCTCTGTCAAGGCTGAGCAGTGAGAGTGCACTGCACAGCATGCACAGGCAGTTCTGTAAACCATGTTCCTATTTAAAAACATTCAAGTGGCACAAACTTACTTTTTTGTATCACAACCAGGATCATATTCACATTTCAGCAGTGGGAAGGAAAAGATAAAAGGCTTAATTCAGCTTTCAATATGCTGGAGATTTTCTCTGGCTCCACCTCTGACCCTTCCTCTGTCCTCATTCCCAGTGTTTTTGAACTCTGCCTGCATTGCATTTCAGTGCCTGCCAAGATATCTCTAACTAGGGGTGAGTTAATGAGAACATCTGGCCAGGAATGAGGGATGATGCTCTGTGACCCACCCACTCAGCACATCTGGTGCTTGTGGGCGTGGATGGGGGAACCTCACTGAGCATTAAGGCTTCTGCAAGGAAAGAGGATTTTATCATCTATGGCTGGATTTATTGGAAATACCCAAATCCAATTGGTTATATAAAGGGAATTTCATGTAGGTGGGAGAAATGCATATAAATAGGTGCGCACACACACACACAAATACACACTTTGTAATATAATTACAGCATACAGTCGATGTGTAAAAATGTGGACTGCCTAAAAAACTGTCTTTTTAGATAATTAGTCCCAAAAGTCCTAAACTGGTTAACCATCAAGGCATATTCCAAGAGACCTCTCTTTGGTAAGGGCTTTTTGAAGAGCTGAATATACATTCTCTCCAAAGGGAGGAGAGGATGAAAAGAGTTTATATGCTTGCTTGGCAAAGTTTCTTTTCAAAATTTTTGAAGCTGCTGGATTATTTTTGTCATTGTAAGGATGCCCTAAGGTGTCCAGATACTTTTGTGGACATCTTTTTATATACAGATAGATGTAGATCTATATCGGTAAGTACCAATGCTCTGCTCCTGCTTTGCTCTGCTGGTTAACAAAACAAAACAAAAAAAAAAAAAAAAAAAGGGATTTTTCAGACTGCTCAATGAATCACCCATGAAGTGAAAACACTGGGCAAATTCTCTTTTGTTTAATAGAATGGCCTGTACACAGTTCAGGCCAGCACATTTTTCATGGGATGCAAGGGAGCAGTTCAAAGAATTGGCAAGGAGTGGGTCCTGCATATTCATGAGGCTGGGCAAGGAGGTGAAGGTACAGAAGGCAGAAAAGCAATGTGAGGATAGAGTGGAATGTGGAGCGAGTTGCCACGGTATCCTATTTTACTGCTCTTTGACGTAAAGCTCCTTTGCTTTTACACAACCGCTGGAATTGAATGGAAGCAGCTCGGGGCATAAATAATGAATGTGCCTCTCACACGGCGAGAGAGGAGAATCTGCACCTCGTCAGAGAGTTAATGTGCCCCTCTCTTCTCTCCCCAGTCTCCAGCCTATGTGCCCGAAGTCAGACAAGAACTTATCCAACAGACAGAGGAGAAACTCGAAAACAGCCCCTGCAAAGAGCTGTTCTCTCCCTGTACAAAGTAAGTATGCCACGACACCCGAAGATCATGGGCTGCAGCCAGCTGATTGTAAGGAGTGTGTCAGGTAGAGAGAGACATTTCAGTCTGAACATGAAGCAGGTATCTTTGGCTCCTGCTCACCATCCTAGAGGCAGAGGTGAAGTCATTTCATCTGAACAAAATATAATAAATATTTCCATGCCATTATACACACTGCACACAGGCACTTACTGTTTCAGGTATTTGACAGAGTGTTCTAGCCAAGTAAACCAGCCGTGGTTTTCATGCTGTGTGAAAAGAGCTACAAAGATAATGTATCCAAAGAAAACATCTCTGTTTCAAAGTGAATAAAAATTAAGTGGCTATACAGTCCATTTAGACAGAGGAATGTGCAAACTCGCTCCGCATGGCTTTTCCAGAAAATCTTCACCAGGAGAACGGGGGCTTTTTAAATGCTTTCTGTCTGTCTGCGCCGTTCAAACAAACGTGCATTATTTCACCCTTTGTCTGGGAAAAGGCTTATCAGTTTCTGCAGCGATTTGTGCCATTATGTGCTAAAGCTCCAGGTATGCAATCTGCATTTGCAAACCCTGCCCCGAGCGCGGCCACGCCAGTAGATCATAAACCAATAAAAATATGAAAGGGAGGGATCATCGCACGCGGGCCCATGTGGTTTCTGGCTGAGCGCGGTTTGTTTTCCCTGGGTGATGTAATGGGGATTTGTAAAATTTGCTCCGCTGTCATTCATTGTTTTGACTCATTTCATTGACCTTTTCTGGTTTCAGTTATTCTCTGCGTTGGTAGGAGCTGTGGGTTATTTCTGGCCTCCCCTTATAGCACAGGCAGTTTCCTTGCCTTGGCCTGGTGTCCTGTCGAGATGCTCTGCAGCTCCCACCGCTTGTGGGTGCCAGTCCCAGCGACAAAGGCAGAGCTGTGCTCCACACAAAACCCCCTGGTGCCTGCTTCCAGTTCTCAAATCGGTTTGAAAGCTGACAGTTCCCTCTAAAATGCACTTTGTTGTTGCCAAAGAGGGGGACTAAAAAGCAAACAACTGCTGAAAGGCTGCTGTTGTTCTTTTAAAATACGTGCGGCTTTTAATTAACTGAATGGAAAGGGCGAGCATTGGACACCACTTAATTCAGGCTCCTTCCTTCATCCCATGAAACACAGGAATGAGCCAGGTTTGGGACCTTGTTAATAAATATGCTGATCATTTCACACGGACTAAAATGAGGTCAAAAGGAAGTTTTAAAAACTTGCTGTTGGTATTTACTGGTACTGAATGATGTTAATTTTGGAAGGGTTCACAGTCAGACCAGAAAAGTGAGGCATACATACCAATATGAAGCCTCCTGTCCTGTAGGAGCAGGGCTGGGGTGAGTTTCATTCACATCTTCACAGATAAAAATCAGTCTGCAAGAAAAATGCATGTATAACTAACTTCTGCTTTTACCTTTGATATTTTGACTGTCTGCTCCTGCCCTCCTCCAACTTCATCTAGAATTCTGATGTCGAATTTGTGCATTTGTTAAGGCAGATTAAGACTTACTTTTTATTTTATTTTGTAAGCTTAAATCCATTAGGGGAAACTAATGTCCAGTCAAAGCTAATGAAGACAGAAACAATTTGACTTGTGCATGCTGAACATGTGCAATTACCTGCCTTCTCCAAATTGATGGTGCAAGAATTAAAAAAAAATATTGTAACAGCTGAGAAATTTAAAAAATACTAGCTCATGAACAGGGAGGGACTAAACTGAGGAGACACATTACTCATGGTGACTTGTTTGCTCAGAGAACTGCCCCAGGGTAAGACATAGACGATCCATTCCCAAACAAGAGTAGTCCTTCAGAGAGGATTTCCTCCTTCCAGCAAGATCTGGAAATGTGTCTGTGTGCCCTTAGACACAGACACAAATGTGTCTGTATACACCCAGACAGAAATGCTCATTTCTTTGGGTGTTTTTCACCCAAACCCAATTTCTGTCCTGCCAATGCTGCCAGCAGAGGTGGATGCAGGAGCCCCAGTAAGCAAAGCAAGAAGCAACACCAGCAGTTGTTGAACAACATGACCACCTTCATTTTAGGAACTCCCAGCCCATGTTTTCTTAGTTCCCAACCCCTGGCCTTTCTGACAGGATGCCTGATGCTCTCAGGCTGTTTGCTGCCAGTCACAAGCAACAGACTTTCTTCTCACATTTGCAGAGTAACCTTTTTATTCCTTTATTCCTTCCATTATGCAAAACACTGCATCCACTGTCTGAGCCCCAAAATTCTTTTCTCGATCCAGAAGCAAATCCACATTCCTGCTCAGACTTTTCTTTCCTCTGTTTTTTTCCTATAAAGCACATAGCTCTTAGGAAATCCCCTTTGACTTTAGTCACATGTACTAATGCTTCTATACAGCAGGAATTGAAATTGATCTTTTTACTCAAAATGATGCCTCTGATTGTCTCTTTTTGACAGAAGTGGGCTTCAGAAATTTTCTATCCAGATGTAAACATCCATCAAAGTTTAGGAGCTCAGTTCCTGAGGGTGTTGTTTCAATTTATTAACAGAAGCAAAGACATTTGCTGTCTGGTGGCTAACAACCTCTGTAAAAGTCCATTAAAGCCAGTGGGAGTTGCCCTATTAATCTTCAGCAAGCATCACCAGTATTCAGACTGTATGAGGCCTCCTGTTATGAAGCACATCACTTTGTTTCTAGATTGAAACAAAGTGAGTAAAAAAAAGTACAAAATAAAGTAAAAGTAACATAATCCTACCATACAAGAAGCCTGGATTTTTCTCCTCTTGTTTTGTTTCTCTTTTGCTCCAAGTTCAGGATTATAAAATGCTTATATATCCTTTTCATCTGAGATAGATCTGTCCTTGACCACCTCAGTGGGGAGCCATTCCAAGAGTACCTAAACAGCATGTACTTCGACAGGTTTCTCCAGTGGAAATGGTTGGAAAGGTAAGTGTCACAAGATTTCTTTTTTTTAAATAAAAATAAATAAAAAGGTTTATTTTTACTTTCCATGCAAAGTCTGTAGAATATGCTGACATATTCTATCAGCAGTTGAGATAATGTTTGATATTTGAATCTGACAGTTGAGATAATGTTTGATTCTACAGCTCAAGTGTCCGACCATTTAATGGTCTTAGGTACATTAAACATATTAGGTATGATTAATGTACATTCAGCAACTTCAGCTGTCTTTCTGTTTAGCTGCCCTCTGACTGTGGTGACTTTTTGTCTGGACCGGTTGTCACTGTTATTAAATCACTCTAAACAGAGAAAAATGTGGCGTGTAGGTGCTCTCACTGTATTTATTGGCTGGGCATTCCTGAGCACATTCAATAACCAGGCAGCCTTAGTGGGTACTAATTTGCAAGGAGAGGGGCTTGTGCCTTTCCCTTGTCAGGGGGGGCTGTGGCAGACGGTCACTGCTGGGTGACAGCGACCTTGAGCTGAGAGAAGCCCCATTTTCCACAAATGGAATTAATTACGGCGGATGAGTTAGGGCCGGATCCACGAGCGGTGAGTGTCAGCAGGATGCCTCCAGATCAAAGGAGCTGCCAGTTCCTCTCCCTGGAAAGCTACAGAGCTGCTGCTCGAGAGGGGTGGGCAGAGGGAAGAGCCATTTCATGCCAAGGCATGCTCCACATGCCATCTTTACTGAGCCCAGCATTTACTCTTCCATTTCAATTAAAAAAGCATTGGGTGATTCATCCCTAGCCAGGCTATTTCCTATCTATTTTCACATTTGGCATACGGAATTTTCTGAAATGCTTTGAGGATTTTTTGTTTTCCGTTCCCCCAAGATGTGTGACAAGCTGTTGGATATGGGTGGCTTAAGAAGCTGGGAGAATTGTTTTTAGGATTAGCAAAGAGATGTTAGTAGCATGGAGTGATCCACAGCTCCTTCTGACAGCCTGCTGGCTCCAAAGGAGCAGTCACACAGTCCATTTATTCCAGGGACATTGCTGAACATGTAGTTATCACTACTAATTGTTGCTTTTAACCCCAAAAGCATTTGCAGCAGCCTCATGGAAAACTGAAAATAACATCTTTCCCTCTTCTAGTTTTGACTTTCTGCATGCTATTCTACCCCCACTTAGGAAAACAATAATGGGCATTAATGAAAGGATTCACTTTAGCATTTATTCCTCATTGTCATCAACCTCATCATCCCTGTGGTGGGAACAGCCACGTTACTGTGCTCCCTCTGCCGGCTGGCTGCCTGCCAGAGGGGAACAAGGATGGCAGGAATATTCATACACACTGCTAGGATCCTTGTAAAACCTTGGTGATGGAGTGGTGGATACAAAATGGGACCTCGCTGAACCTAGAATTCTTCTTCTGTCAAGTTAGAAAACTTTTACAATAGCAAAGTAAAAG
Source organism: Erpornis zantholeuca (assembly GCA_013400515.1). Lineage (NCBI taxonomy): Eukaryota > Metazoa > Chordata > Aves > Passeriformes > Timaliidae > Erpornis > Erpornis zantholeuca. Next base: position 409,758 of record VZTN01007943.1, on the reverse strand, counting down.
TTGGATGTAGAGTTGGAGCCATTCTGGAAGAGCAGATGTTGTGGGAAGTCTGGAGATTGTATAGGGATCCTGTCAAGTGCTTTTTAGGGAGCATTCTGTCCTCAGGGACAGACTTATTTAACCTTAATTTGGCTCTTGCTCCCTTCTTGCCCGTGATGCTCCCCCTGGAAGCAGGGAGCCCAGAGGGAATGGACTGGCTTGGATCTTGTCTTCCTACTCTCCCAGCCTGCAAATAAATCCACCTCTCCTGCTCTCAGCATTGTTTCTGCCTTTGATTCATATCAGCTTCATGTTTTGTTTGAGACACCAGAAGTATTTTCTGGTGGTTTGAATTTTTCTGGTGGATCTCCTCTTCTCATCTTGCAGGCCAAGCAAAGCAATGTGTTAGCCCATCCTATATATGTCATGGGAATTAATATCTTACTGGAAGAACTCAGGCTTCTTCTTTGCTTAACAAAGGCCAAAGCTGTATAATGGAGATTCAGAAGCCTCTTTGGTCCTAAGATGCTAGCAGAAATTATACTGATGACTCACTAATGTGTTGTATTTTATTACAGCTTAATATGTTGGAATTGAAAAGTTCAAGCCATACATAGTATTGAAGTAATGTAATTACATAATTATATATTATATTACATAATACAGTTACCTTGAAATAATGGGATTATATAATATTTATCTATTTTGCTTTTCAAAAGTATGCTCTGAAATAAATAAATCACGGAGAGTGCATTAAATGTAGCGTGGTGGGGGTTTTATTTATTTATTTTATTTTCTTCCAGGCAACCAGTAACGAAAAACACGTTTCGGCAGTACAGGGTCCTGGGGAAGGGCGGCTTTGGGGAGGTGAGTAATTCTGAAACTTCCTGTTTCTTAACTTTTTAGGCACTGCAGGTGCAGGAGCCTGTGATGTTTCATTAATTGCCGCCAGTTCCACTTAATGCCTCACGACACTGTAATCTCAAAAGGACACTTTCGAGAGTTACTTTGTGTTCGGCTGTTGCATTCGCAGCGAAATTAAGAGTCACACCCTTATTTGTGTTTTCCTGGTGTCTGGAGGTGGCAGCAGAGGAGATGCAGGCTGAGAGGTTACAATCTGCACAGACAAAAGGAGGTGGGAGAGGAAGCAGGCGGAGGAAAGTGAAATAATCAAACCAATATTCCACAGCAGGTTTGGAAACAGTAGCCAGTCCCCCCAGCTGCCCCCGCCTGGGCCTGGCTCGCTAAAGCCGCCGTCTCTCGCCTTAAAAGGACTAAATCCGAGGAGATGGCGAGGAGAGAAGGGCAGCCCAGACACGGCGTTTGCTTCGAATTACCCAAATTGTTCTGCAATTGTTCTGCTCCCCTCGCAGGTCTGCGCCTGCCAAGTGCGAGCCACGGGGAAGATGTACGCCTGCAAGAGATTAGAGAAGAAGAGGATAAAGAAGAGGAAAGGCGAATCCATGGCGCTCAACGAGAAGCAGATTTTAGAAAAAGTCAATAGTCAGTTTGTAGTGAGTATTGAGCTCCGTGGCACTCGGCTCCGCGCTCACCTGCTGAGAGCTGTTCTGGTCGAATCCAGCGCCTCCTCCATCTCCTGCTCCTGGAAAGGAGCTGGAAGCTGAATCCCTTGTCTTTGCACCTTAGCCCCGCTCCATGTACCTTTGCTGAGTCTCCTTTTAGTCTCTGGTCCATGAGAAATGCAGCAGTCGAGGGGCCTGTGCCTGCCATGGGAACGTGATGTGTTTTGCAGCCTTGGCTTGCATCGCAGATGCATCAGGCTGAGCTATTCTTATCCAGCTTATTACCTGAATTCCCAGGGTCTGGGAGAGAGCTGCTTGGAGGAGACTGAGGGAGATTCAACCCAAATAGATCAGATGAGATTGGCTTGTAGAAGCATCTGTGCAGTGAAGTGGAGCTGGTCTGCCTCATACAGGGCTCTCCTGAGTCACACCAGCTCTTGTCCCTCCTTTAAAACTGCCTTAAATGTAAAAAAATAATAAAAAGAGAGAGGTGTTATCTCAGCATGTGTCATATTCTTTATACTTATTTCAGGAAACACTCTGTATGCAACAGATGCAAGATGTTTATTTACCTCTGGCAGAAGCCAAGAGGATGGTACATATTTAAAAGTGATGGTTAGATTTTGGCTGGTCTGATTTTTCCTTGGGCACCCACCAGAACCTCTCAGGGATGATGCTTACCTTCATGTCTCTGTGATGGTCTATTTAATACCCCAGGACCAGGATATCTGGGCCTTCCAGGGAACTCACTGAGATGCAAAACGGTGCAGCAGGAGGTGTAGATTCCCTTGATTTCTAAGATTTCTCATACATGAGAAAATATGCCTGGAATTTGTATGTTTGTCCAGCCTCTGGAGCCATCTGAGCCTTGTGGATTTCTGGTGATAAATAGGCTGGATCCCACAAATCAATCTGTAAAGTCCTAGCATCTGATTTTTCTGTACTTTTAAAATGTATGTTTGCCATTGTAAGAGAGCCCCTTGACCAAATTCACTCAATGTATTTCTTTCATTTTCTGTAGAAAATCTTTAACGCAAAGCTAGCACTTCCTTCTTAGCAGCCATCTGAACTGTCACAACTGTGCTACAAATGTTTTTCTAGGTCAATTTAGCCTATGCCTATGAAACAAAGGACGCACTGTGTTTAGTTCTGACCATAATGAACGGAGGTGACCTGAAGTTTCATATCTACAACATGGGAAACCCAGGCTTCGAGGAGGAAAGAGCTTTGTTTTATGCAGCAGAGATTCTTTGTGGCTTGGAAGACCTACACAGAGAAAATACTGTGTACAGGTAAGCACTCTCTAGAGTCCTAGGATGTCTTTTCTGGGTAGGAAAGAATTGTCTGCATCCTGCCTTCTCACTGTGGGGCTGAACAGCTGAGATGCCTGAGTGCTTTGGCTGAAATTTCGCAGAGCCTTGTATAAATACAGCACGATACAGTAATCATGGAAGGAAGCAGTTGCTTCCCTAAATACATCCTGTCTAAATTATACAGAACAAGCACAAAGCTCCCCAAATCCTACCTCAGCGTGCGCTGGGCGACATAAGAAAATGATGGAAGTTCCTTTAAAGGGATTTCATTAAGGAATCCAGTTCCTAGTTGGGATGAAATGGAGATCATTCCATCCAAGCCTCTATTTCAGTTAGCTGGATGACATTTCATGAGGGGCTGCAGCAGGTCTCACGTGGCTAAACTTGTACTGCGGAGGGAGTGCAATCCCAAGAGGGTGTCTGAGACACAGGGCATGGATTTACACTGGTGTGATTAGCTAGATGGGATCATGGTGATCCTGGTGTGCCTGGGAAGGGGGCCCATTCCCAGGCACACAACAGAGGCATCCTGCTGGCAGCATCCCACCATCCATGGGTGCAGCCAGCGGGCACAGCACTGCCCGGCGCCGCCGCTTCCAGCAGGGCAGATCCAAGGTTCTCAGCTTCCAGCTTGGCTTACAGCTCTACACAAGCACTTTTCCAGGGCAGGCTGGATAAGCAGGCAGATTGCTGACAGAGTTCTTGTGACTCCACGAGGATTTATTTTTTTTAATCAACAGCCACTGTAGTTGTAAACAACAGTTAATGTTTGTCTTCATCATCCCGGCTTGTGAAATCATCGTTGCCGGCATTCACAGCAGAAGAGGGCCTGTAAATTGATGAAAGTACTTCCAAGGACAGTGATTAATAGACAATAAGATGCTATTTTTAAAAGCCAAGCCATGCTTTAAATCATTTGATATGCCTGTGTGTAATATGTATGATGCATATGGTTGTATGCTCAGAAATCGCAATATTGTTGTTCCTTCGAGGAGATCTCTAACAAACTGCCACTTGGTTGCCTTAGATCTTGCTAGCTGGCACACAGAGGGCAGACAGATAACATGCTGATTTAGTTGGTGCTCACCCAAGAAGGAGATTTTTTTCTTTCCCCAAGGAAAAAAATGGAACTGTTTAATGTCAACAGAAAAATCAAATAGTGAGTGAAGTGTCTGGCTTCCTTTTCCCATAAAAAACCTCCTACCACATTTTAAAATGTTTTAGGAGGTAATATAGTGTTTCACGATCATATTTTATTGAAGAAAATGACTGGTACATGCATAACATGGCTGGTAAAATGCCATGCTAATGCCATTTTCTAATAGAACAAATCAGATCTGGCCACCTAAAATAGCACGTGGCTCTGAGAGAAATGACACCTGCTTCCTTAGGCAGCAGTTTTCATGCTACTCTTAAAAGAGCTGCTACTTTACACCTCAGATGGCACATTCATTTTGGTGGTGAATGATACTAGATGCTTGTAGGTGACATTTTCTAGCAGTATTTCAGGAGCATCTGCAGAGACCCCTCATTTGTAATAGTGCAGCATGTTGTGGGACCCGTGAGCAGTGCTATATAGGTCAATAAAGCATAGCAGCTAAATGCTAGTGCTTTCTCAAGGCGAATAATTCACCACAAAACACTTATTCCTCAGACTTAATTTCATTTTCTATAAACAAAATGCTCCTGAGTAAATCACAGCGCTGGAAAATGCATCCCCATCTCCTGGGCCGCTGCTGACGCACGCTGCAGACGTGACCTGGGAGAACAACCAGGCTCAGAGTCAGATTTATCTCATTCAGAATTCCCTTGTCAAACATGGCACTCCTGTTACATTTCTCAACTGCACTGTGTTAGTAAAGGTCAACGGGTTGGCTGTTCATGGAAAGCAAATGTAAAAAGCTGCTGGTTCTCCTCAAATTATTTATATACATATGTTGATATTATATTATTTATATCATGTGTTTATATGTTTGTTTTATATTATATATGAAATATATATTATATTTTATATTATATATGAAATACGTATATATATGTATATAAATTTTTTTTGTTTATATTTGGTTATTTGTATATTTTTTTATATATGTAATGTTTTAAAATTTATTCTATAACCATGCCTGGAAGCTCCAGTCAGCATCAAGTTCACATTGTCCCAGGCATTGCACAAATACATGGTAGAGCCTTGTCCACAGTGATTAATTGAGTTGTTTAAGCTTTCCTGCACAGCCAAACAATTGCCTTTTGAGCATGGGCACAGTGCCAGCAGTTTGTGTTTCAGTATGTTTGGGCAAGGCTGCTTTACAAATGAGAAGCTGGGCCTTTGGGAAGTAGCCTTATGTGCCACTGTGTCCACCAGGGAGTTTTATTTGTCCTGGACATTTCAGTCATGAACCCTTGGAAGTGCTGGCTGTGCAAAGGAAGCCAGCCTTGATCCTGAGGATCCAGGAATCTGAAAACAAGAATGACACCTTATGTCTGGGAGGGGAGGAAAGCTTTGTCTAATCACCCTGAATTGCAGATGACTGTAAGGACTGAACTGGTGTTCTCAGAGTCCTTGTGGAGTCTCTCATTTTCTCATTCAAACACAACATTTCCCAAATTGCACACGAGATTCTTATCATTGGCCCCCAGTGGGACTAACAACTGGTGTGCCGATGATGAAGTAACTGATGAAGGCTGAGTTCTTCAAGGAAATAGTTCTTACAGGATTTGGAACACATTTTTAAAAATAAATAGGAGAGATGCCCTTGACGGTGCTGCTCCAGCACTGGAAACCTTCGGCAGAGAGGCAGGGAAAGCCCGCAGTGGTATGTTAAACAAAATCACAGCTTCTCCTCAGCATTCAGCTGCCCTTCACATATTTCAGCATTGTTTACTGAAAAGTAGGCTTGGTACCACTGGGCACTAGGTGAGGTTTATCTTGGAGGTCAGGAGGGTCTGAAGCAAGCAAAGAGCAGATTACTCACAGCGCTCTGTGTTCTTGCTTGAAATAATAAATAAAACCAAGGCGAGTTTCAAAATTCCAGTCTTGGCATTGTCAAAAATGTAAAATACCCCTCTCCATTCACGGGAAAACTCATGATACTGGAGTGGTAGGGCTTGAGAGGTGGGGTGGGCTCCTGCCCAGGCTCTGTGCTCTGCCCTGTTCCCTGGTGCAAGGCTTTCTCTTGTCCACGCCCTGCCTTTGCTCTTTGCACAGAAATGCCTCTTGCTGGGCACTTAACAGCACCAAGCTGGTTCACAGATGCAAGGAGGCCTTACAAAAAGAAGAGGCCAAGCACTGCTTGGATTTGCACCAGGCTAAACACTGTCTTCAGATAAAAGCCAGGGCATGATGTGGTGAATTGAAGCAATCCTGTTTTCCCTGCCTCACCCAGCCACTGGTGCCTCATTCAGGCTCCTGAGCCAGCACAGCCCAGTCCTAGGGCATGGCCCTTCTGGGGCAGTCCCTGGCCAGCATGTCCCTGTCCCCCCTCAGACACCTCTGGTCACCTCAGGCTGGCTTCATTCCCACTCTGCACCAGCAGGATGGGAAGGAGCCTGCCTGGCTCCCACCTCAACAGCAGCCCAAGGACGGCAGCAGCTGCAAAATTGTGCTGGGCTTTGGAAAGGTTTGGAAAACAGCTTTGGTCAAGGAGGGGACAGCGTGGCTGGCCTGGGAAGCATCTCAAAGCAGCAGCTGGTGGAGCAGGTTTTGTGCAGACAAACCTTTCAGAAGAATGATCTGCCAAGGCTCTGCTAAATATATGAAAACTGAGATTATTTACTTCAGTTTATAACTTGCCCAGATTTGGGGTTTTTTTTATTCTTTTTTTTTTTTTCAGGAACAGTAAAAGGCACATCTTTGACATCAGATTGACCACCTTGCCAATTTTCATGGCATTGCTCCAAACCACACAGGCACTGGGGTTTCACAAATGTTTGTAAGAAGAAACTTAATCTGGGCACAGCATTTCCCTCTCTGCCCCGCATTTTCCAAACTCGACAGAATTATTGCACATGTCTGCAAGTGCATGGACACACATTCACATATTTAGCCTGAGTCAGATGCCAGACATAGAAAATTTGAGCACAACAGATTGCTGCTTCCACTTTCACATATAAATAAAGTATTTTAAATCCTAAAATCTTTTTTTTTCCTTAAGATTTTATAACAGAAAATGTTGCAGAGATTTGGCAACACACAGGACTATAGGGGTTCCTTTTCAGGGCTTACAGATGGATCAGTCCATTATAGGGTAGATTAGGAGCTAAAAGCTTGGCTTAGTGAAAAATTGCAACTCCAGTTTAGAAAAAGACATATGGTTTCAGTCTATCTGTGAAGTGAGTTGTAAAAGGTTGTATTGGTTTCAGGAGTTCCTTGCTGTTTGAGTTGACACTCAGTTGGTTTATTATGAGTAATAATGCACTCACGCAGTTGTAGGGTTATGTTATCAAAACCAGCCTCATGCCCATAACTGCTATCTTTCATTTGCAGAGATCTGAAGCCAGAAAATATCCTGCTGGATGATTATGGTAAGTCTCGGAGGTTTACAGAGATGCTTTCACAGCAAAGTAGATTAAGTTAGTTTCAGGATATATATTGCACAAAGACAAATAATGCTCTGAAGTGATTAAGAGGCTCAGCATACACTAATATTCCTGTCTCGGGGTGGGTGAGCTGCTGGAGCTCGGCACACAGATGGAAGGGAGCAGCCGTGCCCTCAGCAGGGGCCGTTCTCCAGAGCGCGGCGTTGCCGGGGCTCTCTGCCTCTCCTCGTTGTTTTTCCAACCCTCTCAGGCTGATGCAACACAAAGGGAGTTCTAGTTCCTAAATCTGAGCTTCCCTCTCCGTTTTTGAAAGTGCTTTCATGCTCTGCTGAGCCAAGTCTGGTTTTATGCAAACCCAGGTACCTGTTGGTTGCTGAAGGCAGCGATAATCAAATCTCGTGCTGGCTTGCAGACCAGATGTAGCCTCTTCAGCCATCACAGAGTTACAGAATTGTGTCAGCCCATCCATCCTCTGTGATCAGTTCAAGATACTTCCCCCCAGTATGCTTCTCTCTGTCTTTTTTCATTAGTTTTAAAATACCTAATACAATCTACTCCAGTCCACAACCTCACTGTTAACATTTATTTCGCTGCATTGTAGTGCCCTTAATAATTCCTCTTTTCCATATCAATGAAACTGCTCCAATTCAGTGATTCAGAACACTCTTTTCTTAAAATGTCTGAGCAGTAAATTGCAGGAGTATTTTAGCAATGACCACAGTTGTGGGGTTTGGACTCATTTGGGTCAGGTTTTATATTTGCTTTGTGTTGTTTTCTTTTTTCCTTCCAGGCCATATTAGAATATCTGATTTGGGTCTAGCTGTTAAAATCCCCGAGGGTGAATCAATCCGTGGAAGAGTAGGAACAGTAGGGTATATGGGTAAGTCTTCTACAGATCATCTTTTTAAAACTTTGCTGAGATTACTTGACTTTTAGAGATATTTCTTCCAAGTAAGCTTAAGAAAAAGAATAAAATATATTCACGATCAGCTGGGTCCAGTTCCATGCAGCAACTACCACAGAAATCCTGATAGTGGAAATCAGAAGAGGGTGAAAGGATGGACCTCTGCAGCTCTCAGTGAGGCTGGTCTATAACCTTAAATCAGCAGAGAAAATTGAAAGGGGAGACAACAACTGGGATTCTAGTGATTTTAGCTTAGATTTATCTTAGGAGGGTTATGTGCCAGAATAAGTTTCTTTCTAGTTGCTGCTTTGTATAAGCGTTAGAATGTATTTGTATGGTTATGATAAAATGGGTAAATCGACACCTATGGTCATCTTGACCAGGGTCATCTTGAGTTTTCTTCTATGTGCAGGGGAGGCTGCACAAACGACGAGTAGAGATTTGTACATTGGTAAAAAGACCCAAAACTTCACTCCCTTATTTAGCTAGATCTGTTTCCTAAATTCAATGTAATTATTTTCATGCATTTCTCTGGGTGGGCACATTTCTCGGAGTAAAAATTGCTTATGCTTATTTGACTGAATAGAAACTAGCTGATGTGAGCCACTGTTACACCATATGGAGACTTTAATGAAAGCAAGCAAATCAGTTGTCATGTCTAAATTTTGTTATCTCAGTGTAAGTTTGTGTGCACCCTAAGGCTCTGTGCTTGTGAGCACGTGGGGATGTGTGTTTGTACCCATGCATGGAGGTGAGGGTGCCTGCAAGACAGTGACTGTCTGCCCAAAAGCATTGTGTGGGGTTGCAACACAAAATTAATGGACTGGGGGTTTCTTGAAAGGGGAAAAGAAAAGCTATAAATTGACCAAAGAGACAGAATTTGCTTTTGAAGCAATGTCACAGCTGTTTACAGGATGTGTGTTTGCACTTCATTTCTTCCCTAAATGGAGAAATCTGGAGGAACTGTTAAGATTAGGTCTCTGCTTAATATTTAGATCCAACTTCTTTCTGTGCTTTTTTTTTTTTTTTAATTTAACTGGACTGAGTTAGTAGAAAAGTCAGAAGACAGCATGCACAAGGCATGTAGCATGTAGAGAGAACACCATGGCATGCAGCATGCTGCATTTCCTGTAATGCCACCAACTGAAATCAGGAGGTACTCTTTGTATTTTACCCACCATTCTCTGTGCATGTGTATTCAGTCACCAAAATGAAACTTCTAGGCATTTAAGTGTTTGGCCTATGTAAATACCAAGCATTTCCACGAGGCATCTCACTCTGCTCCACAGCTCCAGAGGTGTTGAACAACCAGAGATACACACTCAGCCCTGACTACTGGGGGCTAGGCTGTCTCATTTATGAAATGATTGCTGGGCAATCACCATTCCGTGGAAGGAAAGAGAAGGTGAAGAGGGAAGAAGTGGACAGAAGAGTGCTGGAGACAGAAGAGGTGTACTCCCATAAGTTCTCTGAGGAGGCCAAGTCCATCTGTAAAATGGTAAGGGACTGGAAGGCTCAGTGGGGCAGCTTCATTAACGAGCTGTGTCTGACACAGTCTGAGCAGTAACAGGGTGCCATAGAGGGGCTGCAGGAACAAGGACTAACCAACCTCGTCTGTGGATGGGATGGCTGCATTCTCTGTTCATTCAAACTGTGTTTATTTGGGCTTGCTTCTCCATGAGATTCATCACGGTCATCCTGAGCCCTCTCCAACGTTTTATGGCCAAGGGAGCAGTATCTATTCTCATGAGACTTTGAGTGTTAGTTTGCAGCCAAGAATGCATTTCTGTCTTTTATAACCTTGAGGGGAAAAAAAAAAAAGGACTTGATGATGCAAGAATCTGATTGTCTCCTGCAAGGAACTGCAAACCCCACGCTTCCATTGTCTTTGGTGAGAGCTGGGGGTAAGCAGGACAAAGATTATGCAATGAAATTGTTGTGACACTCAAATGTTGTCCCAGCCCATCTCACTAACTTTGTTAGCAGCTTTTCCCCCAGGGTGCCAGAGTATCCAGCTTTTCTTAATACTGTTGAGCTGTTCTTTAAAATGTTTTCTCACTCTTTCAGCTGGGAGTCATTTTCGTAGCACAATAGCCATGTCTGACAATGGAAATCCTCAATCCCTCTGAGAAATCTCAAAGCTGTGTCTGAATTCATCAATGTCTTGTTGACATCCATCTTTAGAAGGATGAACTGTAGTTTGGAAAATGATGTGCTTTTTTTCTGGATGTTGTTTGCTAACGGGTGAAGTCTCCTTTGGAGACAATGACATATCTGTGTCTCTGGTAGAGGGAGAAGGAAGGGGAGGAAAACAAATAGGTAGGGAGAGTTTCACCAGTGTCTTGTGCAACAGGCAAGCAAAGAGCAGATCCACAGCACTCTGGTTGGCTAGCTGCATGAAGAGACACTCAAGTCTCCTTGCAAAATAATAATGGTAGCACTGCCAAGTATCATGCCTGGAAGTCATTAACTCACAGTGCACCAAGTCATTCCCGAATCCTCGGGGTGGTAATTAACTGACATCACTCTTGATAGATGCTCCATTCACTGCCCTTAACTGGCGATGCAGAGCCCCCAGTGAAGCCAACATGGGAGGATCTGGGGCAGCCCAGACCATCCCATGCTCCCCAGCAAGGCTGCCTTCTCTCCTCAGGTAGCACCTCAGCTCCCACCAGGTGAGGAGCAGCATCTGCTGGAGTGGCAGAGAGTTTGTGTGTGTCCTGCTGTTAAACGGAGATGTGAGGCAAAAGTTTTATCTTGCTGCTTGAGGCACAGAATCAGAACAGTTTGGGTTGAAGGGGGCCTTTAAAAGATCACTTAGTCCAACCCTCTTTTCTGGGTGGCATACCTGTAGAAGCTCTTCTTGTTACTCTTTGTGTCCCTTGCATAACAGAATGAGCATGTGCTTTGAAAACAACCATGAGAACCTAAAGCTGAGAAGATTTAAATGCAGCATTGATGGGATAGTGCTGTAGATGACCTACCACACTCCCAGGGGAGCAGACAGTCATCACACTGTAGTGGTCATTTTCATCTTCCAGCCATGGAGACTATGGTTTCAGGGAGTCGGGACCTCAGGAGGTCGTCTAGTTCGTTCTCTTGCCTCAGGGAAGCGTGGACTATATATAAATATTCCTGAAAACTTCATCACTACTGCTTCCCTGTCCAACCACGTGGCATGTTTATTGAGGTGGTTTGTGCAAACTATTAATGGATCCAAAGATAACCTTTCCCTTTCTGAGTATTAATATCTTAAGACAGGAAGAGTCTTAGTCCCAATACCGACTGTGATGGCATTTGTGGTTTCCCATCCAAAAGTAATTTATTTTATCAAGCGATTTTTTTAAAAAAAAATCCATTATTCAAACATATTTTCTCAAATTCTATTTGCTTTTTATATTGAAAACCAGAACTTTGTTGCTTTGCATAAGCATCTTAACAAGGAAACAAAAGAGTAATAAAGTACCCATCATATCTACAAAATGAAGCAAAAGGTTGCAATAAAAGAAACCTGAGCCTTTGCGAAGATCCAACACAAAAGGCTTTCCCATGGTTGACTCTTCAGGGCATGAGTGAGGAAATGTTTCCCACCATGTTGCCCAACCTTCTCTTCAGAGCTTTTACTCCATGGGCTGATAGCATCACCACCAGGAAATGCATTGTCTTTATTCATTTACTCATGTGCAAACCCTCTGGTGTCACCCCACGTCAACCTTCCCCTCCTGGATGTTTGTGCCCTTTTGCATTTTTGCAGGCACATATCATAGCTCCCATTAATCATCATCCATCCCATATTTCCATGTTTCATTTTGTAAGTAATTTCCCATAAATCAGACCTCATTTTGGACTGAAACTGAGATGAATAACAAATAATTAGGAACAGGGGCAGCTGGCTTTCTGGGAAGCTCCCCATCCCATAGTTCCCATATAACATAGCTGCTCCTGGTGTGTTTTTTCTGTGAAAAAAATCCAGTCTTTCTAGGAAATGCTCCATGTTTGTTGTCATTGTGCTTTGTAACTTCACTGATGTACGTGCATGTTTTCCCTGACAAGTGCACTCATGCATCCAAAGATGTGACTTGAAGTGCATTCAAGCCAGCAGTGTTGGATGGGCCCACATTGCTGTGCTCCTCTGTCACTCTGTCAGTGCCCTGCTTGTCTGCATTTCCCACAGACTTGTCTTCCCTGATGCCTTTCATCCCTGCAGCTCCCATTTTACTCTACACTCGAAGGGATCTCTGATGGGAGGGTGTAAAGAAGACAGAGCCAAACTCTTGTTTTGGTGTCCCACAACAGGATGGGAAGCAAGGGAAACAAACTGAGACACAGGAGCAGTTCAGTTCCCTCTGAGCATTGGGAAACATTTTTTTCCATACTGAGGGTAGCCAAATACTAGAACAGGTTACCCAGAGAGGCTGTGTAGTCTCCACACTTGGAGATACCCAAAGCCCGACTGGACAAGGTCTGGAACAACCTGCTCTAGGAGACTGCTTTGAGCAGAGGGATTGGACTAGGCAATGTCCAGATGTGGCTTCCAGCCTCGTCTGTTCCATGTTTCTGATCTCCATTCCCATCTCAAAGTTCCACCCCTCCAGCTAAGTAAAAGAGAATGGGTTCTGTTTTCCTTAAAAGCAATTTTTTCCTGTTCCTCACTCACCACCAGGAACTCTGTAATCATACAGCTCCTTCTGCCTGCTGTCATCCCTCCTTTCTGCTTTCACCTCATGGGAATCAACATTATGACACCTTAAAGTTTATCAGTTTATCAGTCCCCAAGGATAACTGCTCTTGCATCTCTCTTCTCTCATCTAGTAATTGATCATGGCATTGCTTTTCTATTGTCTAAAAATTGCTTAAAATAATATGTTTACTTCAGTATTAGGGCTGAACTTTAGGTGATTCCTTAAACTGCTTGATCAGCTGGGTCAATGGAAATGGTTTTAGCATTCCCCTTGTCTCCTTTCATGAGCAGCAATTTTTTGTGTCCCTTACTCCTATAATTTCAGGACTTGGAATTATTTATTGCATGGTATGATCTGGATGTGAACTGACGGATCACATGAAGATAAAGCGGCGCTTTGGGGACTTTTGGCTTTTTTTAGCAATCCTCACAACAGTTGTTTCTTTTTGTAAAGGAAGCAAAACAAAGTCATGGAAAAAAGTCTCAGACACTGCAGAGTTTGAATTCCCAGTGGGGATCAAATGAGTGACATGAAAGTATCAGAGAGCTCTTGATATCAAGTTCTTGATGTAACTTCACTGCTGCTACTAGTCATGCTAGTCATGCTCTGCCCCTGAAACTCTGTAGACTAAGCCCCAAATGCCCAGTGTCATCTGGAACCTTCGTTACCAGGACACAAAGCTCTGCTGTTTGGCATCAACTTCATGCATGGTTGGGTGGCCCAGGCCATCTCCAGATTTGAAACTCTGTGAATTATCTGCAGGCTCTACTGCAGAGTTACATTTAAATTGTGTTCAGTGGGGTCCTTTGCACTGCTGTCCCAGGAGGGCTTGTCATCAGCCCGATGGAGTTGCTTTTGTTCTGCTCTCTATTCATAGTAAATAAACCCTTTGAAGCTGAATTAAACAAAAGTGTAGAGATGATTCAAAACATACCGTTCTTATCTCCATTTTCTTTTCCATGTCACATTCCCAAATGGGATGCATATTTCAGGCTCTTGAACGGGTTTACTATTTCAGAAAGCTTCTGGGGCTGCAGGAAATGGTAACGACTCATTATTCCTTGGAGAAAGGAAGGATTTTCCCTTCTGGAAAGTATTCTAGTCCATGCTATATCTTGATATCCACAACAGAAGCCCAGAAGAATGTCTGGTTTCACCTGTTGCCATCTCTAGAGCTGGCTGCATCTACAGCTTTTCAAATTCCATTTATTTATTACATTTTTCTCCATTGTGACTCTCCTGGGACTCTCAAGAAACTGGCAGCTGCTCCCCAGCAGCGGGGTTTTGCAGGAGAATCCTCTCCTTTCTGTGGTCTTTCAGTCCCAGCCTATTCCCAGTGGCCAGTTCCATTCTGTGCCTTTCAGCCAGCAGTGGCCAGCCACCCACAACCAACTGCATTCATGCTCCAGAAACTTCCTTCTTGCATCTGAAGTTACTGAATACTCCCTTGTTTGTCATGGAGGAGCCCAGGAATCCCCAGGCAGCCTTTTTCTATCCTCAGCTCCCCTTTCCTCTGACCACTCCAAACATCTGACAGCCTGACAAGGGTAAATTCACAGATCAGCTTGGTCTCCCCACTTAGTCCAGAATCCACACTGCAGAGATGGGAAGTAACACCCCTTTTCATCCCTTCAAAGCAGAGACTGCAGAGGTCTCCTGTAACATCTCCATGCAAGTCCAAATCTATCCCTTCCTTTCACCACTTGCTTCTCAGCTGAAAGGTCCAAGGTATCATTTCCAAAAGCATATCAGAGTGCTCTAAAAATGGTCTTTCTGACAATTTTTTTCTGACAATAGGACTTCAGGGAAGTCCTATTGACATGAGAATAAAAGATTAAAAGAACTTCTGATATTTTTTGCCCAACCAGAACAGAGGAAGCCTGATTCTGACTGGAAATTCCAAAGCGACCTTCTTCATATAGGCTAGAGCATATAGCTGTTGGGATTAATAAAACCCAGAAAAACCCTCACAACAAAAATTCTAGTCTCAGGACCATGAGAATTCAAACTCTCATGCAATTATTGGAAAGCAAAGCATCTCTCTTTCCTTCTAGCCGGGGAAAGCAAAGTCCAGAGAAGTGCTCTGAGAAAGATGTTTTGCAGTGAGCCAGATGGATGTGGTACAGTATCATGTCAATCTGTGCTCAGAGAACAGCAAGGCACTGAGATGTTTCCTCAAGTCTTTTTACATTTATGGATCAGCCACTTGTGGTGATCTGTCAGCCCAGATGTCACCACCTAGACAGCATCAGAGGCAGAGGAAAGTGGAGGGAAGAAAGGGATGTTGCTATTTGGAAACTGAAAGTTGCTGCTGTGGCCAGCACCAGTGGCTTTAAACGCATTTGTCTGACCATTCGGTCTCCTGCTATTGCAGCTGCTGCTGCTGCTGAGGCAGAAGGACCTGAGCAGAAAACTCCTGTGCCCACAAACTCCTTCACCACCATTTCTGGTTTGGCTGCTGCTGCTGCAGCTTGCTCAGGGCCGGCTGGAGAGTGCCCTCTGCACACATGGGGATTGCCAAAGCCATTTGCTGTCTCAGGCTGGAAATGAGGCCCCCGGCAACACAGAAGCAGAACTGACGTGGCTGCTGGAAGTCAGATAAGGAAACCACCCATGCCCAGATGGTAGCAATGCCCAGTGGTAGCAGAGTGCTCAGAGAAGCCTAAAGAGCTGTGACAGTGTAAACCCCTGATAAGGACAAGAAACCCCAGCTCTAGCCAGGCACCAGAGGAAAGATCACAACATGACATTAGCAACAAACAATTATTTCCAGGTTCCCCCTCGGTGAGATGCTATGGCTGAGGCATCAGCCCAGGCAGGAGGTGCTGGGGCACTCAAGCCCTGAGCTTAGCCCACAAGCAGCATCTCCAGGCAGCCTTGTCCCAGCGGGTGCAGCCTGCCTGGCTCCCGGTCCTGCTCCTGCAGGGCAGCACCCGGGAACACGGGACCCCCGCCCAGCCTTCCCGAAGGTGTTTGCATCCTGCCGTCCGCAGCTGGGACGGTCCCGGGGATGCTCCCGCGGGCTCGGTGCCTGCCGGGCTCAGAGAACCCAGCCCAGCCCGTGGTGCCGAGCCCCCGGGGGCTTCACTGATGCTGTCGGTGCCATTACCGTGCACAGCCCACTCGGGCAGGGCCGAGGGGCCAGCGCTGCTTCTCGGCCCGACTGCGGGGCAGCAAAGCCGGGCACAGGGGCGGAGGAGCGACGGGAGCCTTGTCATTCCCTGTGGCCGGGAAAAGCGCCCGGTCCCGCTCCCGGCCCCGCTCCCGGCCCCGCTCCCGGCCCCGCTCCCGGTCCCCTCCCGGAGCAGCGATCGCCGCCCGGCCCCGCCGCGCTGCCCTTTCCTCTGCTGCCTCCCGGCGGCACCGCCCGAGCGGCTCGGGAGCGCTGCTGGCATCGCAGACAGGTTCGTGTCGAAGGGATCTTAAACACCATCCAGGCTAGCCCTCTGCCGTGGGCAGGGACACCCTCCACTGGACCGGGGTGCTTACCAAGCCCTGTCCANGTCAGATAAGGAAACCACCCATGCCCAGATGGTAGCAATGCCCAGTGGTAGCAGAGTGCTCAGAGAAGCCTAAAGAGCTGTGACAGTGTAAACCCCTGATAAGGACAAGAAACCCCAGCTCTAGCCAGGCACCAGAGGAAAGATCACAACATGACATTAGCAACAAACAATTATTTCCAGGTTCCCCCTCGGTGAGATGCTGTGGCTGAGGCATCAGCCCAGGCAGGAGGTGCTGGGGCACGCAAGCCCTGAGCTGAGCCCACAAGCAGCATCTCCAGGCAGCCTTGTCCCAGCGGGTGCAGCCTGCCTGGCTCCCGGTCCTGCTCCTGCAGGGCAGCACCCGGGAACACGGGACCCCCGCCCAGCCTTCCCGAAGGTGTTTGCATCCTGCCGTCCGCAGCTGGGACGGTCCCGGGGATGCTCCCGCGGGCTCGGTGCCTGCCGGGCTCAGAGAACCCAGCCCAGCCCGTGGTGCCGAGCCCCCGGGGGCTTCACTGATGCTGTCGGTGCCATTACCGTGCACAGCCCACCCGGGCAGGGCCGAGGGGCCAGCGCTGCTTCTCGGCCCGACTGCGGGGCAGCAAAGCCGGGCACAGGGGCGGAGGAGCGACGGGAGCCTTGTCATTCCCTGTGGCCGGGAAAAGCGCCCGGTCCCGCTCCCGGCCCCGCTCCCGGCCCCGCTCCCGGCCCCGCTCCCGGTCCCCTCCCGGAGCAGCGATCGCCGCCCGGCCCCGCCGCGCTGCCCTTTCCTCTGCTGCCTCCCGGCGGCACCGCCCGAGCGGCTCGGGAGCGCTGCTGGCATCGCAGACAGGTTCGTGTCGAAGGGATCTTAAACACCATCCAGGCTAACCCTCTGCCGTGGGCAGGGACACCTTCCACTGGACCGGGATGCTTACCAAGCCCTGTCCAAGCCTGGAGCTGGGCGCCTCCAGGGATGGGGCATCCGCAGGGGCTTCTGTGGGCAACCTGTGCCAGGACCTCATCACCCTCGGAGGGAAGAAGTTCTTCCTAATACCCAGTCTAAACCTGCCCTCCGGTTTAGAGCCGTTCCCCCTTGTCCACGTTGACATGCCCTTATCCAAGGTCCATCTCTAGCTCTCTTGCACTGGAAGGAGCTATAGAGCCTCCCCTATAAATATCAGGGTGTTTCTGTTCATGGCCTTGCTAATATGATAGGCCAAAGATGCTGAGCTCAGTAGGTGTCCATTGGTACCCTGGAAACAGGCAGGACTTGCTGTAGCAGGTGGGGGTGGTGCAATGCCCTTCTCTGAAAGCAAACAAGGCAGAACTGAGGATAATTACTGGGCTCCATGGATGGAACTCCCTTGAGTCCAGCAGAGATAAGCCCTTGAGTATAAAGGGCTGGTTCAATGTGTCGTGTGATGCACTGGAATGTAGTGCAGGGTGAGGGAAATACAATTTCGTATTTGTTTTTTCCTAAGCACCTGTTCTTCTGAGGGAAAATTATTCTTACAAGAGTAACAAAATTAAAAAAAAAAAAAAGAACTGAGACAAAGCACATGGAGCTTACAAGTGTGCATCTATATGTTTTTAGGGTATGTCAGACCTCCTCTTGAAAGTGTTCACTGAAAGCAGGCAAAAGAAATGGTCTCTATTTTGACTGTAAATACTTTACAGCAGGTGATTTTCAGAGGATTTCATCACCATGTAGAACAGTGCAGTCCTAATCCATTTAACTTCAGCTTTTAAGTAACAGCAGTTGCAACTCCCCTCTGTACTTCCCTCTGGGCACATTCAAAAACAAGTGGAGATAAAAATATCTTTGTGGAGCTCTTGCTTTCCTGACGCCTTCACCATTCCTCTCGGCACGTTTCAGCTCCTCACCAAAGACGTGAAGCAGCGGCTGGGATGTCAAGGGGAAGGCGCAGCAGAAGTGAAGAGACACCCCTTCTTCAAGAGCATGAATTTCAAGCGGTTAGAAGCAGGAATGCTGGATCCTCCCTTTGTGCCTGATGTAAGTACGGTAGCAAGAGCCCCCAGTGGCCTCTTTCAAGAGGTTTGTTTCTAAAATAGCTCCTCTCTCTCAGGGCTGTCATCGCTCTCTGCATGGGTAGCTACCCTAGGAAGGTGTGATGAGTGGCAGACTTGGAGTGGGCAGGGTAGGAGGAAGAGGAGAAAGCTCTGTGGGCATGTGGATGCAGGGTGGTGGATCTCCATGCAGGCTGGTAATCTGGGGCTTGAGGCATTCCCACTCCTTTCACCACAGCCTGCCTGTACAACACAGGAGGCACTGGGAATCTTTGTATTCCCTTATCCACAGTACTAATGTGAAAATAAGCGTGCTCAGGACCAGGTGGTGCTTGGGACAATCAGCAGTGAAAGCCACATGTGTGCATACAGGTCTACAGAGGTGAAACCAGAATTACAAAGTCCAGAGCTCTGTGGAACTGGATCATCATGAGAACACTCAGTTTGTTACAGAGAGTCTGAGACAGGCTCAGCTATCAAGTGTCACCTCAAACAGAGAAGGTGACTTGGACCTGAGAGAACATTTGGAGCATTTTTGTGTTTATGGGGCATGGCACCCAACACTGAGTCCTTACTCAGGTTTACACACCAGGCTCACACATACTAAAAGTCTTTGTTGCATTGGCAACAACAAAACTTTTTCCATCCTTTTGTGGTATCGGTTTCTAGCCCAGTGCACAGAGTTATCTGATTATTTCCCTCCTGCAGGGCTCACTTTCTGGCTGGAGCTTCTATCCTTAAAGTCCCCATATGGTTATAAGTAAACACTGCCATTTTAGCATATTAAGGAAAGTAACATCTTGGCAGCTCCCATTCGCATTGCTGCAAGCTCCACCAAACCAAAGTGGTTTGAAGGCTACAAAAGTTTACTTTAGTTGCTCTGGTTTTGCTTTACATTTTACTATGTGGCCTACTTATTCCTGCCAATTAGCCCGTGGTGTTACGACCTGCTTTAGTGGGAAGAAATAAGAGACAAGCTACTATTTCTTTCTGATGTAGAAAATTATAAAATTCTGGGCTCAAATTTGGGATCTGCCAGAGTGTAAAAACTGTGGCACATAAGGCCTAGAAGGCACCTCTTGGAGACGTATTTTCAAAAGCAAAGGCACATAAATTTTTATGGCTATTTGCTAGGAACTCAAGAGCTCCCCTAATTTAATTTATTTGGCACTTCATCCATAGATTGCCCAGTCTTTACTGAAGTCAGCTGAATCACCCAAAGCTATATAGCCAATGGCAGAGGTTGTTACCCAAACCACGTCCCTCCATCCTCTTCTACATTACTGCATCTCCACAAAAATGTGGATTGCAGTTGTCGGGAATGCAGTGGAAGTCATAGAAAGTCAGAGACTTCTGTCAGGAGTCTATTTGTTTGGTCACAGTGCTCAGAACTGGACAAAGGACTTCACAGTTGGACCTCAGGCTGTGCAGTCCTGGTACCTCGTACAGACAGTGGGATTTGACATGTGCTGGGGTTCAGCAGGTCAGGCTGGTCCCCCAAAGCCACCCCTCAGTTATCCCTGCACATCAGAGGGTGGCTGTACCGCTGGTGGGAGGTCTCTGAGCACACACACTGCCTCTGACAGGTAGCCAGTGATGACTCTTCCTGCTTCCCTGGGGCTGGATGCTGGAATACGAGATGGAAGTTGCGTCACTGCAAAGGGTTTTGTCTCTGTCATCTCAGGAGATTAAGTAGTTCAAAAATGCAAAGCCATTTGACAGTTTCTTTGAAGAAATGCAGCCAAGTTAAAAGAGTTAATAGAGGTAATTCTGGGCAGCTTCCAGCAGCTGAGCTATTAATAAAAACAATGGGAAAAATGCCAAGCCTCCTCTGTTTTCTTTAGCAATTAGGATGCATTCCTTTAAACTTTTAAGCTGCAAACTCCACAGCTATCTGAGCAGGAGGGCACTTCTATCTGAGGCCTCTTTTCAGAGCTCTCTCCAGTGTGCCACTCATGGACATTCTGGTTTTCTGTTGATCCCTCCCTAAAAGGAAAAGACTACTGAAGGGTTCCATTTTTCTTTTCTGGCTCTTTCTGTCCTTTTCCTCTCACCTCTTAACCAGATGGTACATGGATGACTAAAACCCATTTTGACTGATGCCTTAAGGACTTCAGAATAGGAAGCTTAATGTGCTTAAAGTGAATTCAGCCTTTGATGATAAACATGCGGGCAAAGCAAGTCTGGAGAAGGAGGATGCAGACACACACTTGTTAGACATTCTCACTCGACTGAGTCTGTGAATGAGAGCATGTGGTCCAACTCAGAAATATTTTTCCTCTTGTCATTTCTCCTTTTTTTTTCTGTTGACATAGCCCAGAGCAGTGTACTGCAAGGATGTGTTAGACATCGAGCAGTTCTCCACAGTGAAAGGAGTTAACCTGGACCAAACAGATGACGATTTCTATTCCAAGTTTTCCACAGGATCAGTGTCTATTCCATGGCAAAATGAGGTAAGGATGTATCATAGCAAAATTACTGCAATAAACCCCATAACACAGATGGTTTAAGAGGAGCTCTATGTTTCCAGTAATATATAGCTACTGGATAATGTGCCAGACTCTAATGCTTTCATGAGTTACAAATGGCCTCTTTCAAGGTCTGTAACGTACCACAGATGTCAGGTCCAGGTGACTGTATCTGTTGGCTCTGTGTAGTTGTGTGAGTTGGCAAGGATCCTGCTGTACTTCCTCCTCCTGGATTTCTGCAGGGGTGTTTCGACAGCTCTCAGGACCTGCTGTGGTGCAGTTGGGAATCCCAACAGAAGGATCCTGGTCTCACCCATTGTCTGCAGTAGTCCCAGCTGCAGCAGTTGACTCTGGACCCTGAACTCCTCCTGCATTTCCATATCTGGGTCCTTGTTTCTGTTTGATACCAAAACACAGCCAGCAGTGGATTTCAGAATCCAACTCTGCATCAAACAGCAGATCCACTTGGGCAGAGGGGTGCTAATAACTAGGATTTTGTAAGTGTGCCTGTCTCTGCCTTATATTCTCCACAATGCTAAAGGAAAGCACAAAAAGTTTTGTGGGGCAGCTTCTGACGACTCTGATGTGCAAACACACAGAGCAGACTCAGCCTCTGTTTTTCATGCACTCTGTTTGCCCTCTATAGACACCAGCAGGAATCCAACTGTTAGCTCTCCTCACACACTGCTGACTTTGAACAACCTAGCACTACTGGAATTTATTTAGTGCAGATGAATAATTCCTTTTCTTCTCTCTCACTGTGTTCCGCTAGATGATAGAAACAGAGTGCTTCAAGGAGCTGAATGTATTTGGACCAAATGGTACTATTTCACCAGACCTAAACAAGAGCTACCCCCCAGAGCCACCCAAGAAAGGATTGCTACAGAGAATATTTAAGCGACAGGTGAGATCTTTTGTGACTAAGACCAGGAAAGTCCTGCAGATGCCCAATTTCACAGTCCTATTTCGGTGCTATTTTTGCTAGGAGAAGGGCAGTGCACCTTAGAGAGGGCTGGCTCTCACAGTTAGCTCCATATCCCAGGTTTTTCATCTACCTTGTGTGATTTTTTTTTTCTTTTTGCCACCAGAAGTTCCAGTGTTGCCTCATGAGTTTTTTTTCCAGCAGTTGAAAGTTTCTTACCTGACCTGTTTTCCAGAGATATGCTGAAATGCCTTTTGAAACTGTTCTATGGTTTTAAGAAGTTCCTTGTGGAAATTCTTGATTTATATGTTTAAAAAAAAAAAAGAAAATGCACATTTTGAGGGAGGCAGTCATGGCAGGAAACCAAGCCATTAGAGAAGAGAGCAGCCCAGATAAAATGTGATGTGCAGCTTTCACGAGGCACTGTGGCACCACTTGCAAATGTCAATAACATTCCTAGACTGGTCTGTTTCTGTAAGGTTAAAACCATGCCTGAGCATTGGCAGATATCCTCTGTATTAGTCAGATTTAGCAGATACTGACATTTTGCAGTGAATTGATTTGGCTCCTGGAGCTCGAGTGAGTCTTCTTTGCTTCGTTCCTCAAGGACTGCCATGGTTCTGCTGACCTAGAGAGACTGCAGGTAAGAAAATGAAGAATATTTTTCATCCGAAGATCTTCCAAAAAAACCTTGCAGTCCAGTCAGTACCATAAAATGAACAGTGTTGGATTAAAAAAATAAACATGGCGTATTTTGGAAATCTAATTGTCATTGTCTTCCTCTTCCTACAGCATCAGAACAATTCAAAGAGTTCTCCAAATTCAAAGGCCAGTTTAAATCACCACATAAATTCCAATCACGTCAGTTCAAACTCCACTGGAAGCAGCTAGTTCCAGCTCAGTCCTATGAAACAACCTGTTGCATCCTTCCACTATAATCTCTGGAGTTCTGTGGATGAGAGAGCCTCCACCATTGAGTGAAAAAAGATGATGTGGATCTCCCAAAATGGAGATTTCCTATCCGTTCCTTCCAGTGGAGCCTCACGTTTTAAGAAGAAATTTCCACTCAGGTCTGTTTTTGGAGGTGGCACTCAAGACTGTGTGAATCAAATTTGTCTCTTTAGAACATTGCAATAGAAATTCAATGAACATGACTACTTGCACGTATTTAAATAGCATCATACTAGAACTGAATTTTGTCTTTATTATTTTTAAAGAAAAGTTTTGTAAATTTCTCTATTGTCTCAGTTTACATTTTGTACATTTGTATTTAAATGAAAGTCAGACTTTGGAGGTGTATATTTTCCAAGCAGCAGCTGTAAAGCCATGTGTTTTAAGACATTTTTTTAAAAGAAACAAAATGTGACTCAAGACTTCCAGAGCCTCAAATGAGAAATCATTCTTTTTAGCAATTCTAGAAAATTCTTCATAAATCACTTTATCAGACGGGGGTTTATTGACATGCATTTTTATGGAACAGTTTATTCTTAATTATTTTACATCTGTATATTTGGTTTACAGCAACACTGCATACATTTCTCCTCTTCATTAGTTTGTAATGTCTCGCATTAAATGCTAAAAGACAAGATTTTGGTGCATTCAAGAAGGCTACTTGCAATGCTGAAGGTTTGTGATGTCTTGGGACCAGCACAGCTGAGATTTGCACTTATGTTGTTATTCCATCAAAGGCTTTTTAGTTAGAAAGGGAGCCCTGTTTTAAGCTCTTTTCCTTCACTAGTTTGTGTGCTGTTTCTAATGACAGATAGAACAAAGCTGAGGGAGAGGTGACCAGGAAAGCAAATGTCCATTTATTTTTCTAGGACTTCAGACCTGCACCTGCTGAAATGAGGGCAAAACTCAAAGTGTTTGCCATGCTGCAGTCAAAAGCCCAAGGTCTTTCCACTGCTGCCCATATCCAAGAGGTAGCAGGAGAGAAGTTCAGCAGTCTGGCTTGTGCCAACCATGACATTTGTGACAGCTTTGTAAAGCTGAGCTGTGGAGGTTCAGAGTGGGATCTGAGCTGCTCTTGGCCAGTAGCAGAACCTGCACTTAAAATACTTTCACGTGTCATGCAAACACCCCCTGACACATACCCTCAGTTAGATCTTCAACTGAATAAAATGCTAGTATGAAATGAGAACTCCCAGCTCCATCATTCTTTGTCCAGGATCCTTTAGCCATTGACAAAAACCCTGTCCCCACTAGGATAAACAGGATCACTAGCAGTACCTCAGACATCAGAATCATGCTCTTCTCAAGTATTTCTCTATAATTCTTAAGAACACCAGATAAAAATATGGTTACTTCCCTTCCACAGGAATTGGGAAACCTGCCCCCAACTGCAGGCAGGATCCCTACAGCCCAAAGTGTTCTCTAAAGTGTGTTGGATCCCTGTGCTCTTCACAATGTTGGCCAGACTGTACTGATGATTTTACACCTTTGGGTCATCAGGAACATCTGAAGGCCACCCTGGTGTGTCTAAAATCCTGTTAGACAGTAGTGCAGCTATCCCAGGATCCAAGGAAATGGTGTTCCAGTGGGAGTCTTAATAGCCAAAGTTCATTAGACTGCCATGTGTGTGTTCTGTGTGGCCAGAGCTGAGGGGCAAAAATATGGAGGTTAGTAGTGGCAAATCCCTGAGTGAGAAACACCAGGAATGACATAGTAAAGCAGCTTGAAGTCATGAGAGAGAGAGACAGAACAGGGACTTGCATAGAGCAGCTGACTGAGGAAAGTCAGGGAAAGGAGATGAGGCTACAGCCAGTCTCCCATGTGAGATATGGCATCACAGATCTTACAGAAGATGCAATATTTCAGAAGTTACTAATGTGGCACGTGAAGAAAATTTTCATTCTTCACAGTCTCCCAGTGTTGAGAAGTAACAGCAAACCCCTTAGGTGGTGGCCAAATTGCAAATACAGATTGCAGCTGGCCATGTACCTTTTAGATGCTGCCAGCCTTAACTAGTGGTGGGTGAGGCTTTAGCAACAACAGTGAATGATAGCATTTGTGCCTAGTCCTGCTCTCCTTTCAGTTTTTTTTTCTGTTGCTCTGCAGCTCTGGGACTCTGGCAGTGGGCACTTAGGGACAGGGCAAAGCCCTGGAAGGAGGAGAGCATTCATTCACTCTGGATACCTGGAGGACATTATGCTAGGGTGGGATATCCTGAATCCTCGAGATGGCCTGGAAGAGGGATGCTTATGTGCACATGAAAGCATCGAGCTCTGGATTCCATCTCCTTGGAGCAGTGAGAGAGGAAGGGGAGAGACAGGAAACAACACCAGCTGAGGGAGATTTCATGCCACATCCCTTGAGTGTCTCCTGTCTGACAAACTACCAACAGTGTTAGGGGGCAGCAGAACTTTTCAGCACCCTGCCTGGGAAGACTTAAAATCCATCAGAAGTGCTCATGAACAGTCCTAGGGATCTTCTTGTCAGGGTTTGCCTACAACACCAAAACCTACAGGATTTCTTTTTTATTGCTTCTTATTTTTGTTGGGATTTTTTTTTTTTTAATTTTTTCAGCTTCCCTTGCACTCTAAGCTGGAGTAGGAGCATTCTTCCATTGTGTGACCAGGTGCAATTTGGGCCCAGAACTCGGGGCTGAAGCCCTGTCAAGGCAGTGCCCTGCACAGCCAGGCTTCCACAGGCATTTGGCCATTGCCTCTGTGGAGTCACATTTAAAAACCACTGGGAACCCCGAAAAAAGCTTACAGCTTTGTCATACAACCTTGGAGAGCATTTGCAATGAGGTTTTTAGTATTTTCATTCCAGGTGAGTTTTGAGATGGGTTTTCACATAACAAAGGAGTGGAAAGGAGTAGTTCTGTAAAAGCTTTCCAGACTGATTCATTTTCTCTATCTCCTCTTCAATTACCATCCAGATTCTTTCCAAAAAGATGTACATGCTCAGATCTGGTTGCTTGTTTTCAGTAGACAGATGAGCAAACTTAGCTCTTTTTAAGAATCAGAAATCTTTTGCAATCTGATCCTGAATTATGCAAGCATGTCTTTTATTTTTAAATCTTTGTTGAGTAGTCTGATGAAGACTAATTAGTTGACAGACTTTCATGAGTCAGGTGTTTGCTATTCATTTTCTACAGTGTCTCAAAATTCACTTTAGTCTTGTAGCATTTTTTCCCACTGTTGGATGAGAGGCTTTTTTTAAACAAAGGAATAATGAAGGAAAAAAAAAAATTAGAAACTCTTAGACATGCACTCTTGACCTGGATTATCTAAAAAGAGATTTTTCACAAGAATGGCCATGACTCAGATGTTGTTTCTGTACAAAAACCTGCTTGTGAAGCTTGGAAAGGTGTGAAGATAATCAAACCAAGCAGGTGCTGGAGATCAAACTGCGTGTTAGGGAGCTGCAGAATTCAACATTGCAGCGTTCACCTGGCCCTGCTGATTAGGGACTCCTGGTTCCTGCCAGTTCAGGGACATAACAGCTCTCCAGAAAAACAGCTTGACACCACCTCCATTTGCAGTCACCCCAGAAACTATGGCCAAGAGTGCCATCAGCAGTGGGAATCAAACTTGGCTGACCCCGTAAAGCATCAGAGTTGAAGACACTGATTCTTAAGGTCATTCTCCCAGACCTCAGGATCCAGCTCGGGTTCTTTTTCACATTTCAAATCCAGTGGACCATTTTTAGTGGCGATGCCTCAAACTAAAGAAACCAGCAGGAAACCAAGCTGTAACAGAGGTACAACCACAGGCAGGATGAGGAAGATACACAGGCTGTGAGCTCTGGAGGGTGGCATGTGAAGTCCCACGGTGTGTGAACCTTCAGCAAGGGTGCAGTGGCAGCTGGTGCCACACTGCTGCACATTCTCCCTTGGGCCATCGTGTGTTGGGCAGGGTGTCTTCAGTGACCTGGGAGCTGCACACACAGAGGGTCTGGCCCATGGCACAGAAACAGCCTTGTCCCTCTGGATGAAGCAATCAGGGATCCCCCCAGCCTGCATGGGCAGCATCGCCCAGGTCTGTGCATCCCAGCCTCAGTCAGGAGCTCCCTGCCAAGGCTTTTCTGAAAGAGCAATAAATGC
This sequence comes from Erpornis zantholeuca, assembly GCA_013400515.1. Classification (NCBI taxonomy): domain Eukaryota; kingdom Metazoa; phylum Chordata; class Aves; order Passeriformes; family Timaliidae; genus Erpornis; species Erpornis zantholeuca. Next base: position 382,889 of record VZTN01007943.1, on the reverse strand, counting down.
CCATCCCTACAGCACAGCTGCTGCTTCTCACCAACATCCATGGAACAGGAACTGGCTCCATTCTGGACAAGATGTGGGTGCTTTCACCTCTGCTCCACAATTAGTTGTGATCATTATTTTGTTCAGTTCATGTCTATAATACTCACTTAAGTCGCTCAGTACAGAGGAGAACGTTTGTCAGGCATTTCCCATACAATCTTTGGAGAGATTGGATTTTTTCCTTTGGAAGAACATCCTTTCTGTCTCTTGGCATGTGGACCATCTTCCACCATGTGGAAGCCTGCAGGAGCTCTAGAAGTCTGTACTCAAAGGCTCTCCTGCCCAAGGATGGTCCCAGTCTGTCTCAGGCGGCAGGGAGGTACCTTTGGCAGTGAATTTTGGAAGAATCAGTCTGTTCAGTGGCTCCACGGAAAACAGGAGATTCCAGAGTTGTCTATCTCAAGCCTTTCACAAATATGACCTTTAACTTAAAATACTACTAATGATTTAGGTTAAGGAGAATAGTTACTGACACCCTCATGCTAAAGTTAAGAGAAAGTCTGCATCAGTTTAAAACAACTCTTTTCTGTGCTGGGCAGGACACACTTTCTTTTATACTAAATAATATTGGAGTGCTGGCTGGCAATAATGGTCTTTCCTTAAATGCAAAAAATGAAAAGATAATGAAATTAGTTCCGAGAATTTTTTAATTATTTCCTTTAGAAAAAATAAAAAAATTCATCAAGGAAGGTGAAAGCCAACAATATGCTACAGTATTATACTCTGACCTCCCCCAAATGTGTCTGTGATAATACAAATACAATCTGCTGCAGTTGGATCAGCTAAGCGGGTGTACTGACAAATGGGCTTTATGAAAGAAACAATTATAAACAGATTGCTGCCTATTCATTAACATGAATATTACTGCTGGCACATAGTATTCTCCTTGGTTTGTGTACTGGAGCCAGGAGTGATGGTTTGTGTTCCTATTCTGACTGTGTTTTTCTTCACTGCCCTGGGCAAACCTCTGTGCAATTTTGTTTTCCCATTCTCAGACATGGAGGGATGCTCTCTGTCAATGGAAAGCACTTTGGAGTCTGTGCATAAACCAGATCAATATCAACTCTTTGTATTATTATTTAAATGAAATAGGCTTAGTATAGCTGCTCTTATTTACATGACTAGTGAGAGTCTTCTAAATTAGGACTCTTTTTATTATTGCTTTGTCTTGGTTCCTTGGAGATACTGAAACACAACTGCACTGCACTTCTGTAAGACATCTCCAGCAGACAAAGAGGTGACAGTGCAAATGTTTAAGTATTCATTCCTTGCTGAAGAGCTGGCATTGAAAACACTTCCTCTGGTTTTAGATTGGAGATAAATAGTTATGAGGAAGGGAACAAAATGGCATTCTTTTGTTCAACTTTTTTTGGCCAAGCCCACAAAGGACTCCCTAGGTACCAACTGAGTGAGGTGCTGTGTGAAGTCCCAGAGATGGATCCGTGGCAGACTGGAAACAAAAGAGGCAACGTGCCTGGGGTCAGTGGGGTCTGAAGGGGAGCTCCAGGTTTTCTGGAGTGGTCCTGTAGGGAAGGTTCACTCCCAGAGAAGAAACGTCTCAGGTAGTGGCTGGATGGCAAATGTGTTTTCCTTTCTCGTCACCCCACATGCAGCTGTTAGGTATGTTAATTAGCAAGCTCAAACGAGTTGTTTCATGTGTATTGAATGCGGTCTCCCTTAATTGCATTTCTTTTAAACACTGGACACTCTTCTAAAAGACTGAACATTTTAGCCTTTTGAAGCTGAAAGCTGTAAAAACTTTATTTTGTGTTTCTGAGCAATGTAGATAGACCTAAAGATTTCATGAACTATCATGTGGTTGCCCATATCTGACTAATAATTAAATTGTAAAATTGCAGTTTCATATTAGGGTTAGTCTTTTCACCTGCTTTAAAAATTAAAAATCATATTTGGTATATAAACACACACAGAATATCCTTCTGATTGAATTTCAAGAGCATATCCAGGAGTAAATGTTTTTAAGCACTTCTAATACTGTAGTCTATAAGAGGAACAGACACTTCTAAAGCAATGTTAAAAGTTGTCTTTCATAACTGAGTCAACAGATCATTTTTGTAATAAATTAAAGCAAGTGTTCTCAATTAGAAGAGCTAGTGGCTGTTGGTATTGTACAAAAAAAAAATCATTCTAATATCCAAAGGGTATGGGGTGGGGAGGGTCTGTTTGGTTTTGTTTCTCTTTCCAGGGAGATCTTTAACATTGTTTGATGAAGCTAGTTTCATTTTGAGATTGTTACTGAAGATAAAGGCTTCTGTGTTCTATGGCTGCTTGGATTCTTCGTACATAATGTCCTAGTAATGTCACAGTGCTGCTGTATTTAGATCAAACCACTGTTTTGATTGGGTTTTTTGGCTTTTTTTTTTTTTTTAATAAATTCCTTAATTTAAATAAATGAAAACTACATGTTTTGCTTTAATGAGGCACAAAATCAAAGATTCCTCATGTCCTTGGGATCCTGAAGGTGGTTTCCATGAGAGTGGGGTGCAGCCCATCTCTTCCTGGGTGCCTTTGAAGATGTGTCCCACCACATCTTCAGAGAGGTCGAGGGGACCAGAAACCAGCCTGAGGTTGTACCTCACTTTGTGCAGGCTCAGGTTCTCGTCTGAAAGCAGTTTGTGTTTTCCCTGAGACCTCCCTCCCCTGCCTCCCACCCTCACCTCCCCAGCCTCCCCTGCACCATCCTCCTACACGATTTTTGCAGCCGCAGAGGTCAGGGAGAGGGAGACAAAATCCCAGCAGGGACACAGGCTTTGGAAGGCTTGGACTGTGCTTTTAAGTGAAGTGGGCACTGCCTGATTTATGAGGCCCTAGAGAGGACTTTGCCTAAGCTCCAGTCAGACAGGGAGAATATATTTACAGAAGGGAAACAACAGCCAACCAAGGGTGCTGTTCAGTGTTACACACAGGAAGATCTAAAATAGAGATAAAGAGTGGCTGCAGAATCACCAGCAGGAGAGTGATGATGCACTTCTTTAAGAGGAGAAAGAAGAATTTTTCAAAGAGGCATAAAGAATATTTTTATGAGCCTCCTAATGGCAAGCAGCGTCTGCATCAAGTTTCATGAAAGAACATTGAGAAAACAGATTATCTGCATGAAAGAAGCAGCTACATCCAAGAGCTAAAGTCTGTAAAACCTAAAGTAATAGACTGTATAAATTCAGGTCATGCATATTATCACTTTCCAAACAAACCCAAGCCATTTTTTCACGAGGGTTTAACAATCTGAGAGGCTGTGAGATGGAATTTTATTTCTTCTCTTAACAGCTCTTGGTGTTTTGGGTTTTTTTCTGTCTGTAAATTCGAGTCTTTTCTGTGCAGCAACATCTAGATATGTTCCCTCTTGGGAGATCTAATCTTCCTAGACTTTTCCACTATCTCTGACATAGGATGTGCAACTCCTCAGAGGAAAGTCGTGACAACGTTTTGGAGGAAATCAAATTTAAAAAGCACATCAACTTTTTTAATTCCTCAGGGTGCTTTAAAGATGAAAAATGCCATAAATGGGCCTGACTGTGCAATTTCAGGTCTATGGGGTTCTTCTGGGGGAGGAAACACCACAAGTTTCTGCCAAGTCAGAGTCTTTTTTTTGGGGTTTTGAAATTCTGTTTCACATTTCGTATTCAGTAAAAGTAAAAAATAAAATTAAAATATGGCCTGTTAAAAACTGGTTTTCTGAATTGTCTTGAGTGGAGAAGAGGAACTGCCCAGAGGCTGAACAGCTTGAATAGCCCATTTAGAGATGTTTGGGTAAATCACAGAAACATTGAAGCATTATGGTTCATAATGGGCTGGAAAAGACTTCCAAGATCATCAGGTCCAACCTTTGACCAAACACCACCTTTTCCACCAAACCATAGCCACAGAAGTAATTTCTTTAACACTTCCAGGGATGGTGACTCCACTCCTCCCTGGGTAACCCATTCCAATGGCTGACCACTCTTTCAGTGAAGAAAGTACCTGGTTTTCTGGGTTTATCTTTAAAGTTTATTGCTGCTAATTTTCTTCTTAAGGAAGCTTCGTTTTCCTTCACTGTCAGCAAATGTCAGCCACACCCTAATATTAGTCTCCACATACCTCTGTTAACTTAAATGGCAGAGGTCTGCAGAGTGGCTCAGGATGCTCCAGACCTGCTAATCTGGGGTTATTGCAGTGTGACAGTCATTAAAATATCAGGAGCAAAAAGGCAGGCAGTTTGCCTTTTTTGAAAAGCTTGTTGATCAGAAATTACTTGCAAAACCAAACTTCAAAAGGACACATTCAAGTGTGCAAAGCCACATGTTTAAGAAATGAAAGAATTAAGGTTGCCTGTGTCCCATTAATACTGTTCCTTTCCACTCATGCACTGTTATTATTATGCCCTCACATAATACCATGTTATTATTATGCATTCACTCCTAGAGGAGAAACTAACCTCTGGCAAACTCACAATGAAAACCAGATGCATCCCTTTCAATGGCATCTGCTAATGCATTATGGGTTTCAGACTTTCATTTAAATCTTAAAAATAAAAATGAAAATATTTTCCTGCAGGGAAAATCTCACCTAATTGTCTGCTCCCTCCATTTGCATCAGGAGGGCAACTAGGAATACTGAAAAATTCATTTGGCCTAAGTATTTAGTGCTTTCTCCCACACACAAAGGACTGAGAGCTCTCAGAATCCCATCTTGGTTCCTTTAGGTTATCTTGATCCCAGGATGGGGAAAAGGATGTGGAATGAGTTTTATATGTTTCCCTTCCCTTTTTTGGGGGGAAAATTCTTGGTTGTTTCCTGGGGGAACTGGCAGAGGGCTGTGAGAAGTTCCCTAAACCACCCTCCCATTTCCACATTGTCTTCGGAGTCTGACAGACACAAATATGAGGCCCAGGAGCCGAGGAGGCAAAGCAGAAGAAATATTTGTGCAAATAGGTGTTGGGAAGAAGGAAAATAGGACCTGCAGAAGGGACAAGACACACCTTGAGGCAAGTTTCTCCAGTGCTGAAGAAAAGGGAGGAACAAGGAGGGAAAAGTCATGGAAGGGGTTCCAGTCAGCACTGGAAGGGATTAGGTGTAGCCAGGGGCATGGCTTACTTGTTAACTCACATTAAAGTAAGTCTGAAAGCAAAGAGAGAAACATCAATTCAAACCACAACTCTAATAAGGAATTTATTGCTGATGATACCACAGGCAGTAATAGATCTTTCTGGAAGCTTAAAATCATTGCCTCATTTTGGGTCTGATATTCACTGTGGAATTAAACATTGACATTTCCCATAGTAAAAAGATCCAGCTGCAGCTGACATTTTATACTTACATGACCACGATAAACATTGAAATACAATAAACAATTTGAAGTTCAGATTACATTAGGAATTCACTATGTGGTTCTTGTATTTACAGTAGGAAAGAGGGAAGGAGCCTTCTTTCATACTTAATTCCATCATTCTAACTTTAATCTAGCATTTTTTCCTCTTTGCTCTTGCAGTGGTTTTTGAGTCCAGGGTATTTGAGTCTGCAAATGAAACCATAACAGCTGATTGTATTTAAAAGTGGATCTTATGTCTGTGTTTGCTTCTTCATGCATCAAACCCTTGCAGTGATCCACCTGGTGATTACACGTGGCAATGAGTGAAAATCAGTAATTTCTCATCATCTATTTGCATCTGTGTCAGAAATAAGTCAGTAAGAACATAAATTAGTTGGGCCACAGTGACAGGATAAAAGCAAGAGGCTTAAAACAAGCAAAATAACGAGGCAGAATACAACATTCTTTCTTCAGATTAACACCAACAGCACAGCAGGAAACAAGCTCCTCCTCTGACACTAATCACCTTTTTTTGAAGGCAACTTAAGCATTCTAGTAATACATGCAGGTATTTAGAACACTGCTGTAAGCTGCACCTATGGCTCAATCATGCTGATTCTTTGCAGAAAATAACTGAAAGCAAATATATGCAATGTTAATCAAGAGCAATCCCAAAACAGGCACCTTTCTGCATCAGAGGGGGCTAGAATCAGAATGGTGCTGAACAGGAACGACTCTTCCTGGGTTCTAGGACTGCACAAAAAGCCTGTAACCATCTCCAGCATCACTTCTTCTGCACGAAAGCTTCTAGAGGAGCGGTGATGTGCATTGTCAAGAGATCCAAGAAGTCACCCGCGTTGAGCTTTAGGACATTCCGGGTTTCCTTTTGATCCTGGCACTGGCTCACTCCCGTGCTGTGCTGGTTTGCTGAGGGGCAGGGCTCCTCAGCCTCCTTGCCCATCACCAGCACGGCCCCGCAGCTGCTCCTGCGCCGAAAGCCTCCCCGGGCCGGGAACGGGGGCTGGCTCTTCTCTGCCTTGGCTTTCCTGCTGGACCTCTTGCTTCCATAGCTCCCCAGCTCCATCAGCCTCTCGTTGAAGTACTCCTGCAAAGGTTTGTCCTGGAAGCCAGTGCTGGTGGTCTGGTGGCCTCTCAAGCAGCCTCCTGAGGAGGTCCCCAGGCAATGGACTAACGAGGCTCTCCTTGGGGAGTTACTGAGTTGTGCTGAGGGGCTCTTCCCTCTTTCCAGATCCTGGAAAATTTGTTTGAAGGCTGGATTTCCCAAATAATTTTTTGATAACTGTTTTAAATAGAGGGGGAGGGAGAGGCGGGATTGGGGGCAGAAGGGAGAAGGAAATCTGAATTAAAATATGCTGGCTTAAATAGAAAAAGGATATAAGGTATAAGGTTCCATGCAGTAAACAGCTGTTAGACAGTGTTTGAGATTCTTAATCCAAATTCCCTGAAGACCAAACAGTTTGGTACCAATCCCTCTCTGCAACAGAAGTCCACAGGGTTGAGGTTAATGCTGTGCATTTTTACCTCCAGCTGACTGTGATGTACTGCCACAATTTTGTGCTGCCTCTGTGAAAATCTAACTTTTTGAAATGATTTCTCACTTGTTCTTAACAGAACTTTAGGTTTATCCCTTTCAAATCCCATTAGCTTGTAGCTGCTGTTTCCCAAGGCAAAACTTGGTCCCACTTCTAAGAGATAATTTTTCCCCCTCCTTTCTTTAATCCCAAGTAACTCCGTGCTGAACCACAGTGCTTTTTACAAGAATTGCAATTTTCACATATGGTATATTGCTACATCTTAAAACTATGAACTTTATGTTGTTTATTATTATTATTATTATTATTGATATCCATAATTTTTTCTCCTCCTTTCCCATTAGATGATGCCTCTCTCCTTTCTAGCCAGCCAGATTAATACTCAAATTATTTAAATAGTAAAGGAAGACCTGGTCCAGCCCCCATTGATACACTTGGGTGCCTTTAGGTTGATTTCGGGGGAACATCCGTGCTGTGAGTCCTTTTATCGACAGGGAGATAAAATTTTGGTAGAAACTCACCATGTAAAAGGTTTCCTTTCCACAGTGTGATGTCCCCTGGGTTTTCAAAGTCCCTGCTCTGCCATTTCCACCTTTCTCACAGGTACTCCAAGACACCGTGGCCTGTCTCAGCTACCAGGAGCAACAGCTGGTTTCTGTACAGCAAGTTAGGCCAGACCATGGCTTTTTCTCTGAAAACCTTAGCAGTTTGGCTTGAGACAAGAACTGTTTTATATTATATTACTGTTTCTAATCAATAAAAAGAGTATACTGTATGTAGATGACAGCCGCAGCAGGGTCGGGGAACATTTTGCAATCATTTATTACTCCTGACAATGCCTTTGGTATAAAAAAATGCCATCACTCATGCAGTTTTTGACAATCTCTAATTAAGTCTAGATACTCGCTCAGGGTCCAGCCACAAATCTGGTTGGAGAGCCTAGCAATGTCTCAGTAGGGTGCTCCATCATCAGCCCCTGGCACGCTGCCTGCTCGTAATGAATGAAAAACATTGAGCTCAAATGAGGAGTAGTGGGTTGGAAATGCCATGTAAACTGAAAAGCCATCAAGTTTCTGATCTCCCACTATTCCATCACACTTCATTCTGGAAGGGACCCAGCAAATCTGATGTCCCTGCCTAGAGTGGTTGTACTTTTGGAATAAGTTAGGTAACTGAAGAACACTAAAACCTGACCAAAGCAGTCTTCCTAAGTCAAACTTTTAAAAATGGTTTAAAAAACAAAATCAACCCAAAAATAATAATCAGCTTTAAAAATGTAGCAGAATAAAAGTCTTTCAAGTTAAGTTTTTCTATACCCAACCACAGCTCAGACTTTATTATCATATCAAACATCAGCTTTCCAGAGCATAAGGGAATTATTCATCCTGCAGAAGAATAAGCAGCAGTCACCATATATTGTAAAGAGAGTTTTGGCACACAAACCTTAACATCCTGGAAGCCTGGATATTCTGGGATGATGGGCAAGGCACACTTGCTACCACTGTTTGACCACTCTTGTTTCACCCTCCTGCGAGAGCAACCGCAGCTCCTGGAGAGAGGCGCTGGCCCCAGCTCAGGTGGGTTTTCAGCAACACGGAGTGGCTTGCAGTGTTTTATGTAGCAAGTTCTCAGGCAAAGCATCGAGGCAGGGCCTTCCATTTCAGCAGGATCCAGAGGAGTTTGGAAGCAGTGTGTATTCCAGGACAACTCTCTCTCCCGGTTTTCCTCTGATGCATAACCAGGGGGTCCCTCGACAACCTGCAGTGCCCAATGCCAGCAGACACAGCACGAGGAGCTCCCAGCAGTATCACAGGCAGGGGATGCTTTTGCAGAGGTCTGAAACCCTCAAACCATTAATGCTGCTTTTATTCTCTGAGAGCTCTTCGCAGAAGGCCAGCAAATCTGAACCGAGAACGCAAAGGGTTCAGGTGAGGGGGGAATTTGCAGGGATTACAGAGTCTCCCACCGTCATCTCAGACAGCCTGATGTGGCTGCTGACGCGGCAGCAATTAGAGAAGATCAACAACCACACGCAGGAGTTGTCACTCAGCCTCTTTGGAGCGGGCAGATCGCTGCCCTTGTGACTGACCAGGCATTGCTGACACCAAAACACTGAGGGCTTTAGCTCAGCAGGGCAAAAGGTGAATTAAGTCAACACAGCAAAACGACAGTCCAGGAAAGACAGTGTAGGAAGCTGCAATAAAAAATTCCTCCCAAGAAATCCTATGCCACTTGGCTTCCTCCGTGTGGTTGGAGATGGGCTGCAGCCCTGGGGATCGGAGCAGATCCAAACTGCCTCGCTGTTTGTGTCAGGAGAGGGATGCTCTGCCTCTGACAGCCCAGCACTGGTGCAGGTTTGGCAGGAGGCCACGGACACAGCAGGACTCCTCTCAGCCAAAGCTGAGCAAATGCTCCCAGCAAGAAGCCATAGCTGCCCTGAACAGCTTACCGCCCACGTATGGCAGAGGAAGGGCAGCCAGGGAAGCAGCTCCAGAGTTTTGATTTGCAGATACGTCAGTGGTATCATCTGCTGGAAACAGATAAATGCATTTGGTGGCAAGAGTTGGCACATCCTGAGCTCTGTCAGCACAGGGTTCTTTATCATCCCCAGTGACAGGGGACACCTCCTGTCCCTGGGAGGGCAACACCTCCATTCCCTGCCCCACTGGGTCCAGTTTGCATCAGAGCTTTGGCACTGAGGGCTGAATTCACTCTTCTCCATCACATGCTGTGGAGTAATCACTGCACTCACTGGTGCTTGTGGAAGGAATACAGAGGGGATTTCCAACCCCCTCACCCTCCAGGGCTTCTAGCTTATTTGAGGTATTCATAAATGTTTGCCCACTCGGAATACCTTCCTGCAAATATTTGCAGGTGTCCTGGATGAGCTGGAGATCCTTATCAATCCAGGGTATCCATAAACATTTGCATGCACGTATTCAGAGCCCTGACTGCGAACTAAAGAGCTTTGGATGTGATCCATGAGACCATCAGCTGGATTCAGGTCAGTGCTTTAGGCTGTCTGGCAGATGGCAGCAGGGCAGGCTCAGGGCAGGACCCTCAACAGCAGCATGTCCCTGGCTGCTGCACCAGCAGGTCAGGAGTGAGAGAGGAGCCCGTGGAAACACTTCCACCCAGCCCTTCTCTGCAAGATGCAACACCTCCTTTCTTTATCAGCTCTGGTGTTTTTTTCATTTGAGGGTGAAACAATCCTCAGGCAGAGAACAAAGCTCTCAGAGTGAGTGGCCATGGCAGCCACACCTCCACCAGCCCTGACGGGCCAGGGTCTGTGCCCTCTGCTCTGTATGAGCCACACACAGATTCAGATATGGGGCTGACAGCAACAATTTGAATGTAGAGATGTCACAATGCTCACAAAGTAGTGAAACTGGGAGTCATCCCTGCTGCAGCCCTGATGGTTTGCAGTGCTGCTGTATATATAATGGTGCCTTCACATAGAAATACAACGTGGCCTTGCTAGGATAGGAGTACCTGAGAAAAATTTTTGAAAAGACTTAAAAAGATTTCCTGGCAATGAATTTCACCTAAAAGTCTTTCCTTGTCCCGTTTGGCAGGAAAAAAAAAAAAAAAAAAAAGTATTAATTGTTTTCCTACTCATCCTTTAAAGATTTTTTTTTCAGACACTCCCAGAGCCACAGTTGTTTTGGGGATATGTTCTGGCAAACCTGGACCAGTAAGTCCCTGTGGACAAGAAGGAGGTAGGTTTTGTCTGTGAGTCTTCAGACCGGGTCACTCCCTCCAGGTCTAAATGCCTTCAGGCGTGTAGAGACGGAGCAATCTGCACTGCAGAAGTGCCTTACCCTGCCAAGGGGAGAGAAAACAGCAACAGCAGGAGCCCAGCACATTTCAGTGGCGAGAGAAAGCTGTATTGTTTCACAGACCGAGGTACTCGTGGCGCTGCCCACGCTCAGACAAACGAGAGCTGTGCGAAATAGCTGCCGCTGACACGGTTGGCCACACGTAAAGAGTTCCCTCTTTCCTTTTAAACCTGCAGCTAAAACCTCTCATTATCCGAACCCTGCTCTCCCCTGAAAGCGTTTCCCTGGTTCAAGTGAGACACCAGCAGCTTTTCCCCTGTAATTGCGCGTTGTGCTTAATGAATGTGCGAGCGCCGCACGCAGTGGTGACTTCCACGGAGCTGGGGAAAAACAGTCCCACGTTCCTGCTTTAATGGGAGGTTCTGATTCTGCTCCCACAGCCTGAAACTGGAGTTCATGGAGTTTGCTCTTTTATAACCTCGTGTTCTTTCTTGGGCCGTGTCATTACTGCATATGACCAAGGGCCAAGGGAGTTCCCTCTCCAGCAAAACTCTCCATCCTGTTTGATAACCAACTTTGCCTTATCCTTTGGTCTTCCAGTGGAAAGAAACAGGGCTTTCAGAAGTGTGTAGGTTTCACTAGTTACCCACCTTGTCCACCAACCTTTAAGTTCTTTTAAAAAGCATTTTTGGATATTTTAGGGGACAGTCACACTCCTCATGTCAGATAAGGCACAGATGTGCACAACCTGCATCAAAATCCAGAAGGATGCTCTCCTGTAAGACAGAGAGCATAAGCAAACAAGAGCAAACATTCAGAGCAGGGGCAAAGTTAAATGCACAGCAAATCTCTTCCTCAGTGCTGTTGAAGGGATGCCACTGCCCCAGCACACTGTCCTGTACTGGAAAGAGTCCAGAGTCTGCCAGGGGAGCAGCAACAGTCCTGCTACAACACCCAGAGCTCAGCAAATCCTCTCTGAGCTGCCTCAGTGCCTATAGAGCAGGCTGGTGCTTCCCTCCCGCCAGCCATCCCGGACCAAATGTGACGTAAATCCCTTAAACCGTGAGGAGTTTTTGTGAAACTGGGATAAGTGCTGGCTTGTAACACCTAAGAACAGAGACAGAGCAGTCAGTCCCAAATCCCTGATAAGCCAGAGGCAGGCAGGATTGCAGGGCAGCCAAGCTGAAGCTCCTCTGACAAGCCAAGGGTCTGAAACCATACCCAGAAGTGGGAAAGATGAGAGAGAACACAGCAATTCCATTGCTGCTGACCACGGGAGCAAAGTGTGTCATGAAAAGAGAAGCAGTGAGCTGTTCCTGGCACAGGGCAGGGCCCTGGTCCCTGTTCCAGGGGTTGGGGGTGGGAGCAGAAGTAGAATTGCAAAAAGCTGAGTCAAAATTTTGTCTTCTGATGTTACTCAGTTCCTCATTTAGAAAAGGCCTTGGTCTGGCCCTAAGAAGAAGTCTGGGCTGTATCATTGCCCCTGCATCCTGAGTTCCCCCAAAACCGGAGCTGTGACTTTGTGTCACTTGTAATTATCTCCACTTGCCAAGAAGAGACGTGTGTGCATGTGGGTGGTGGTGAATCTGTCCCCCATCACACTTTGCAATCAAAAGCCCCCAATCTCACTCACTCTTTTGACCTCAGACCAAGTTTCACGCATCTCTTTTCCTTTCTTAGACTGTTAATACTCTTAAAAGGAGAAACAGATGGCACCCGTTTGCAGATGTCAATGCTTGCCTCACGTGGCATGTTTACTATTGGATTTTCACCAGAGGCTCGTGGCCCAGATTTTAGTCATAATCACCAGCTTGAAACGTGAAGCAAACACTCACTGACGAGGTCGGACCATGGTTACATCTCTCACTGCTTCTGAATCTTTTTTCAATCATTTGTCGATTGGACTACAGAAAAGGGATTAAATGCTTGGAGTGCAGGAAGAAGAATATTAGAATTGGATGCTAAAGAAGAGAGGGAAAAAGAGTCAAAAAAATAAAACTGCTGGGAGGGAAAGGGAAGAGCTACGGGAGGAGAGGACCCACATTTCTCTTCACACTTCACATACACCTGAAGCTGACTTTGGAGAAATGCTCTGGGTGTTGGTGATGAGTACTCTGATTTACACTCTGATTTACACTCTGGTGTCCTTCCATGCAAACTCCCCCATGAGAGCAGTGGAGCAGGCAGGTGTGACCCCTTTGTGTCACAGAACAGAGCAGCTGAGAAGCTGTGAGGTTTGCCCAGAACACTGCTCTCGGGGCTTTTGTTTCTTGGTTTCTTTTCCCGTTTTTGAGTGCAGGTTTCTGAGCTTCCTGGCAGGGTGGCTGAAAGCACAGGGAACGCTCTGTTCCCTCTGGGAGAGCAGTGCTCATCACGGGGTGTCCTTGTCTCTGCTTGCAGCTGGGCTGTGTCAGGAGCGAATCCACCTGGACCTGCTGAGCCCCGTGGCAGTTCCGTGGCACTTTTACAACACTGCACATCTCCAAGAAAAGTGCTCTATAAGGTACAAAAGCAGCCTCCTTTCCTTAATTCTGGAAACTAAAGGGGAACATTTAAGCACGGTGCTGACACTGCCTGGTGTTTCAAACACATTAAGCCAGTGTGGTTATTCCAGAAGCCCAAAGTGCCTCATCTACCTTCATCCCATGGCCCATCCATGGTACCAGCTCTGTTCAGTGCCACCAAAAGTGTCACAGGCAGAGAATGAGGGACATGAGCACAATTAGATAGTCCAGGTAGTTTTCCCAGGGACTGCTCCCTTGGTGGCCAGAGAAAAAATCATGTCTGGGTCTATGTCACCAAAACTGCCTCCTGCTGGGGAAGCAAGGAATGGGATTTGGCTCCTTTCCCTGAGAGTCATGAGATTCTGGCACAGGATGCCCAGGGCATCTGAAGCTGCCCCATCCCTGAAAGTGTCCAAGGCCAGTCTGGACAGGGTTTGGAGCACCCTGGGATTGTGGAAGTTGTGTACCTAAACTCCAAATAAAACACAGGGACCCTAAATCCCAAATAACACAGAGAGATCCCTAATACCCAAATAACATGCAGAGACCCCTAAACAAAACACAGATATCCCCCAAACCCCAAATAACACACAGGGACCCCCCAAACAACACACAGAGACTCCTAAACCCTGAAAAAATCACAGATATCCCCTAAACCCCAAATAACACTCAGAGACCCCTAAACTCCAAATAAAACACAGATATCCCCTAAACCCCAAATAACATACAGGAACCCCTAAACCCCAAATAACACTCAGAGACTCCTAAACCCTAAATAAAACACAGATTTCCCCGAAACCCCAAATAACGCCCCCAAAATCTCTGCCACCCCGAGCGGCCCCGGCGCGCCCTCTGCCGGTGCTGTGGGGCCCCGCACGGGCTGGGGGTCCTGGGGCCACCATGAGGGTTTGGGGTCCCGGGGCTGCCATGGGGTTTGGGGGTCCCGGAGCTGCCATGGGGTTTGGGGGTCCCGGGGCTGCAGTGAGGGTTTGGGGTCCCGGGGCTGCCATGGGGGTTTGGGGGTCCCGGGGCTGCCATGAGGGTTTGGGGTCCCGGGGCTGCCATGGGGTTTGGGGTCCCGGGGCTGCAGTGAGGGTTTGGGGTCCCGGCTCTGCCATGGGGGTTTGGGGTCCCGGGGCTGCCATGGGGTTTGGGGTCCCGGGGCTGCCATGGGGGTTTGGGGTCCCGGCTCTGCCATGTCCCCCTCACACGGAGCTCACCAGGAGCGGAGCCTCAGCACCCTCACAGGAACAATTCCTTCCCAATATCCCATCTAACCCTGCCCTCTGGCACTGGGAGCCATTGCCCCTTGTTCAGACACTCCATCCCATATCCAAAGTCCCTCTCCAGCTCTTTTGGAGCCCCCTTAGGAGCCGAAAGAGGCTCTAAGATCCCCCTGGAGCCTCCTCTTCTGGATTAACACCTCAATTCTCCCAGCCCTTGCTCACAGCAGAGATGATCCAGCCCCTGACCATCTTCTCAGCCTCCTCTGGCCCCACTCCAGCAGGTCCCTGTCCACCCTGTGCTGAGGGCACCAGAGCTCCAGCCTTCAGCAGGGCAGGGACAGCGTTTAGCCAAAGGTTACCTCTGGCTCCAGCTACAATTTTAGGTGCTGTTTGAGCCTCTGAAAATCCCAGCATTAATGTCATGGTGGAGGTTGTATCCCTGGCTTCTGTCAGTTCAAACAGGCATCTGAGACAGGTCCCCAAAAAGCAAATCTATTAATGGTGCTAATTCAATGAACCTGCAGCAGATGCAAAAGCTGTCACCTGATTAAATCACGCTTAAATTAGTGCTGTTATCTGTAGAGACAGAAAACGGGGCTGCAGCCTCGGTGGAACTCGTGTTTGCAGCCAAATGAGCCAGGGCAGTGCCAACCTGTGGCACCTCCAGGCTCCCAGAAACGATTCACTGCAAGGTACAGCCAGATGTGCTTCTGCCACAGCTCCATCTGCATCAGCACAGCTGCAACAGCAGCAGAGTGAAACCTTAGCTTCTAGTCTCATCGGTAAAAAATAAATTAAAAAAATACCCCCAAGCAAAACCCTTTTTTTTTTTTAGTAGATTTGTGCCACAACTGTGTAATACATCCCCGTGTTGGGGGGAAAAAAAATAATCATGGAACAGGTTACATGGAAAAGAGTCATGCTCACCACACTGTGAGCTGTGATTTTCCTTTTTTCAGCTCGGTGACAATTACTTCTCTTTCCTAACACTGTCTTCTTTCCCCGTGTTGAAAATGGGTGGTTTTTATAAGGAATTTTATAAGGAGGGTTTGGGGTCCCGAGGTACAACCACCCCTGCCCACTGTATTTATAAGGTTTAAAGGAGATTATGAAGAGGGGAAAAAAGTAATAATCCTGGTGTGGGTTATGCCTGTGCAAAATAGAAGGGTGAAGGAGCAGGGTGGAGACTGCAAAGAGAGGGTGGGTGTGATGTCTGCACATCCTCTGGGAGGTGGGCTCTTCATTCTGCTGTAGTCCAGATGCTCATAAATCTCCCATCCTGGTGAGGCAAGATGTGCCTGGAAGCAAAATGCTGCTTAATACAAGATTGCTGCCACATAAACAAAATTAAAGATGTCAGGACATACCCATATCATGATTTTGGAGACCTTAGTTCCCAGCTGAACTCACCCAGGGGCAAATTTAGAAACAACACTGAGGTAAATATGGTTTTCAGGGTATAGCTACAGCTCCCTTGCTCTCTCGGTCTCAGTTCCATCAATCATTTCACACAGGACCAAAACTGGAACTTGGCTGAATGCAGACTTTTTCTGCATCACTATGGTCACTTCTATGTCTTGCTCAATTTTATTTAGCTCACCTTTTGGTGCATAAACTGATTTTCCCCCTCCTTTTTCTATGCAGTCTGGGAGCTCAGCTGGGACATCAGTTGTGTACAGAAGCACAGCTGACCCTGAGCACTGTAACTTTGATCAGTCTACCTTTGGCAGCTCCCAGCCCTGCAGCTTTCCCTTTCCATCCACTGTTGCATCCTTGGGCATCCCTGTTTGAAAATGCTGAGCCCTGAAAAAGCTCAGCACTTCCCAGTCCTGTTTTTCTAACTCGTAGCCTCTCTTCTGAAGTGTGGGGCAAAAATGAAAGAAGAAGGAAAAAAAGACTGATTCAGGTTTTGGCAGCTCTCCTCTCACAGAAGGATATTCCACGCTTGCACATGAAAGGGAATTTTTAGCCAACGAGAAAAGAGTCAAAATAACAAACACAAACAATTACCCCCCAAAAATTACCACACTCAGTAGTTTTTCTGACTGCTGCTGCTGGCTCAGTGAGAGGCTGGTTGGTTGCCTAATCCTGAGCTCAGAAAAAGACAGATCATCTTTAAGTTTACAGTGCTATTGGCCCAACTTCAGAGGATAGGATTTCCCTCAAGCCTTTGCCCAGGGCCTAACGATGACTCCAAAAACAACAAATCGCCTTGAGGTTGGAAATTCTGCCTCAGAGAGATTTTGTTCGCGTTCCGTAAATGATACACAAATATTCGTCTGAGTGGATGGAAAAGGCTTGAAAGCTGCACAACCTAGTGAATGAGACCAACCCCGAGATGGAAATAATTTCCTTAATTCCTTGCAGCACTGCTGTCACTCCCAGCCATCTGTTAGCTGGGGAGCCACTGATAATCCACGGAGCAGCTTGGGCAATGAAACCTCCTGAAAGCAGAGATCACAAAGAGTTCACTCATTTCTCTACAGTAGAAAAGGAAGTGGGTGGGGAAAAGGAATGAAAGGATGAAACACACAGCTTGTACCCTCCTGGCTTCAGGATAAAAGATTTGCTCTAAAAAAACCCCTGGTAATTTCATACTTCCTTAAGGAGAAATGGTGTCCAAGATGTGGAGTGAGCAGTCAGAGCCTGAGCTCTGTGAGCCCAATTATCTTCATCATGTGGTAGATTGTAATTTTAATCCCACAGGTCTTCCCTAGGCCTGGGGATTTTCCAAACAGCCTGGTCAGGATGTTGAGAACAGCTTTCAACAGTGGCTGACTGAACACTGCAAGAAAAGCAACAGAGATGGGTTTCCCATTCTCTCAGGGAATGACTTGCACCAAAACTCTGAGGTCTCACCATGCACCAAGGGTCTCAAGTAATATCTGTAGCAGTGTTGCTTTTTGTCCTTCATGTTTTGGAGTTTCATGTTGTTTGGTATCTCTTTGCAGACCAAGAGGGGCATGAGGTTCTCCCCTGTGCTCTTTGCTGTCAGATCCATCTCTGTGGGACTTCAGGTATGCAAAAAGGACAGGTTTAGGTTGTGTGTAGTGCAGGTGTATTAAAAAACGTCTAAACCTAGTATTCAAACCATGGGAAAATTATGAAATCATAAGTACAGAAAACACAGAACAGGAACTAAGAAAAATTTATGTTCAGCTGTTGCTCTGGACTGCAGCTTGAAAAAGAACCTGAAAGGTTCCAATTTACCTCCAAGGCAGTGTATTTTTTGGTAAGTCTGGGAGACTTTCAGTGCTGCAATTGTTAGCATCACTTGTTCAAATATTTCAAGTTCCTAACTTGTCTTAGTTGTGACATGGAAAAACACTTGAAATCTATCTGATCAAGAGGTTCACCAGCTCAGATAGGCCTGATGATAACCACATTTGTTAATGCTGATACAGCTTGAGCTCAGCTCAGCTGAAGTGCAGCCTGGCACGACACCCTGCCCAAGACCCAGTGACCACCATGGTCCCCCCTGGGCTGAGGGGTCTGGCCAGGCAGCACCTGGGATTCCTTAGGGAAAACATGCACTGAGGGGCTGCCACACTCCAGTAAGGGGGCAAACCGGCAGATTCTGCCTGAAATTTATATGGCAAACAAAACAAAAAGCCCCCATGTGAGGACAGCCCGCTGAGGGCAGTGTTGGTGCTTGCCCGACACACGGGGCAGTGGATAACCCCCATTCCCAGCCCTGACCCTACAGCACTGCTTTTCTCAGCCTTTCCTGCTGGTTTGCAGAGTTTTGTGCAAAGCGAAACAAGAACCCAAGAGTAACATGGGGCTGCAGGCAGGCACTGGGCTGAATTTTGGGCACACAGCCTCTGGGAAGGCTGGAGCAATAGGGCAGTGTGGCAGGAACAAGGGGAAGGGCGTTCTGGGCACGCTGGGCACTGCATCCTGCAGGAAATGTCCTGTCTTTGGGCGATTCAGATGGGCACAAGGAAGGAAAAGCAGGGGGGAAGGGAGAACTGCTGGCCCTGCTCTGCAGTTTCATGTCCCCAAGCTCAGTCAGGAGCTCGGAGTGCTACCTGCTCTGCAGTGCCAGCTTTCGAAGAAATTCCAATTGCTTTTCTTAGGCACAGGGATCCCCCCGAGTTTTGATCAGAGCCACATCAGCTGCCTTTGCTGAAAACAGAGCCACACCTCAGCATTTCAGCATTTCTGGCTGACAGAAAGGTCGCCGAGCGCGTTGCATTGAGGAACCAGCAGCTGCGACCTTTCCCCGTCTGGAGTCCTACTGCCAGCCCCAAATCCCTTCGAGTTATTCTGCCGGGAGCCAGGAGAGGGTGCTGCTAAATTTGGCAATCGTCCCATTCCCTCGGAGAGGAGCCACATGCCGCATTTCCCTGTTCCATTCTCCCGGAGGAGCCACAAGCAGCCTTTCTCAGTCCCGTTCTTTCCCCGGGAGAGGAGGCACAAGCCGCCTTTCCCCGTCCCATTCCCCGGGAGAGGAGCCACAAGCAGCCTTTCCCTGTGCCGTTCTTTCCCCGGGAGAGGAGCCACAAGCAGCCTTTCCCTGTCCCGTTCTTTCCCCCGGAGAGAAGCCACAAGCCGCCTTTCCCCGCTCCTTCCCCCGCCATCCCAAGCCCCTCGGAACGCGGCGCAGTTAAACTCCCGGCTGCGATGCATTCGCACTCCGATCGGTCGCGATATGATAGCCCTGATGAGAAGTGTCTTTCATTTAATTACAGCCAAGCTGCCGGACTGGAGCGATCAGCATTCCGGCTGCAGCTGCGGAGCACTCGTATGGCAGCGCAGCGAAGTCACACAGATCCTCGGGATAAAGGATGCCCCACAGCTCGCTTTGAACTGTGGCTTTGCCAAAAGCCCTGGGACATGAGCTGTGCTGGATACAAAACAAGAGGAACAGCCTCTGGCACAGGGAAAGGATCACTGTCATGTAAACAGCGCTTCTGGTGTGTCAGGGGCAGACATTTGGCAAAGCTGGGTGACTCTGTAAGGCTCGCTGCCCTGTTTTGGGATGAAAAGAGTTATAAACAATTTATAAAAGGGAGAATACACCACTTTTCGGCTTTGAACCAGTCACAGAATGATACGGGACACCTCTGCATCACAGACCTAATTAGCTTTTAACCCAGATGCAGATGCTACCCACTTAAAATGTCTGAATCTTCTGTAAAAACCCAACACATCCCAAACTGTTATCCAAACACAAACATTAAAATCCTTTTCCCTCCCTCCCTTCTTATTTCTTCAAACCCTCCTTCTCCACACCAATGGGCTGGCAAGCAAAGTGAAAGGAATGCAACAGGAACAAAAGAAATGGGAGAGGGAGCAGGTACAAGAATCATCCTCCCCCTGCTCAGGTGGCTTCCTGCAATTTGTTCAGACCACAGCCCAGTCAGAAGCGAGCCCCACTGTGCCATTCCTTCTTCCAAGGAAAAACACAGCATCCCAGGACAGACTGCAGACCACGTTAGCAAGGACTGAGAGCAGAAAATGGGACAGCCACGGGACACGAAATGATCTCGACCCAAATTGTGTTCAGAACTTGAAAGAGCTGTCAGCACACAGATTCGGTGTATTTGTAGGATGTTTTTATTTTTTAGCTGAGAAACACAAACTAGGATAGAGTTTAAGGCATGCAATCAGGCATGAAACTTCTCTTGCTTGTTTTGTGTGCTCATATCTTCGGTGTAAGTTCTGTGAAGAGGAGTAGATCCTATCTTTAATCTCTTCATAAAGCAACTCCGAGCACCCACTTACAGCCCGAGGCTGGATGCAATGTTTACAGCAGTTCCTGGAATGCAGGATTTACTTCTTTTTCTAGGGAAAAAGTTCTTTTTCTGTCTGTGTGATTTGTTCAGTACCACGTGGAGCAAGTGTCACCAATTTCCAGAAGTTTGTAATAACACCAACTTTCCCACATATACACAAATTGCAATTACAGGCATCTGCTTGCATGGCTTTAATTTGATTGCCCTTTTTTACTGGAAAAATACAGATAATCTAATGAATAGGAAAAACATCTTTGCTTTCTGCACATTGCACATCTACTTGTTGGTGTTCTAGAAAAGAATAAAACCAACCCAGACACCACAAGGACAATGGTGCAATCAACCTTTTACCTGCGAGCTAAAAGAGCAACTCAAAGATTAAGGATTCTGTGGGTTAAGATAAATCATATTAGAAACATAATAGGTATTGAAATAAACATCACAGGCATAGAGATGCTGCTAAAAACCACATTTCCCATTGAGTAACTTTTGTCTTGTGGTCATGTAAAGCACCTTTGTTTCTACTCATGTGAGGCATTTGCTCTCAGCAAGCAAGGATAGTACCTGATAAGAAACATATTGCCAAGGAAAATGTTGTTCACAGGCAGCTACAAACTTATTTTCTCTCTTTAATGCCCTACCTTTGTTCATATGGCTCCTGGTTTTATCTTCTATTATTACCATTTTAAAACATGATAGTCAAAGACTCTTTTCTCCCTTGCTAATGCATTTTTAAAATCAATATGATTAAAAATGAATCTACTGTGCATCCATGTGATGAATGTGGTAAGAGCTCGTTCTGCATTTTTCCCATGAATGTCCCCATGCTGAATTTTTTAATATCACTAAGACTAATGCAGCAAACACTGGGAAAAAACAAATCCCAAATCCTAAACTGGTTAAGCTGCCCACTCCCAAGGGCTTCAATGCTATCAGAAGTTCTGTCCTCTGCTGTGGCAGGCATTAAGTGTTTGTTATTACAGTGGATTTTCAAAAGAGGTAATCCTGAGATTACAAATAGTTGGCAAGTCCAGAACTGGATGGTCCCATTTCCTAGGCCCCATCAGAAAAAAAAAAGAAAAATCATGCACATGTTTAGTTCATTCTTATTCAGTAAAACATCAAAATACAGCTTAAGCATGAGGTCAAATACCACTGGAAGTGCCTGAAGTAATATGACTTCACCATTAAATCTTTTGAGAGCATAAAAGGAACATTAACTCAGTGCATAAGAATTACACCTTACAACATGCAAATGGAGGCACTGACCTCTTCTTTGATTTCCTAAAAATGAACAGGGCATGTAGCTTGAGGGGAAGAATCAGAACTTCCATCCCCATTTTTACATCTAACTAGGGAAAAGCCCATGGAAACCATTTTCTTTACACAATACCTGCAAGAGTGGCTCAGAGTTAAAAGAAATAATCAAGTCTACCAAGTGAGTTTGCGTTCTCAAAAATGACAAACCAGACTTAGATTTTAAACATTGATAGTGACAGCAATGCACGAAACATATCTGGCCTTTCTGACAAAAAAAATAAGTACAAAATGTTCAAAAGCTAACTGTGCATTTAGATTAGCCAGCACATAAACAAAAGTTCAAGACAAGCAGTGCAAAAAATGAAAGAGTAAATAATGAGAGAGTGGGAAACAGCCAGACTACAGCTGCAAAGCTTGTAAATAGAGTAAGTAGCTAATACACTTTCCCAGCTTAAACTGCAATTTAGTAACCCTGCAGCAAATTAATCAAAAAATACAATGAACACATGAAAAACCATATGCTAAAATGTGCTTTGCAGTGCTGACACATCCCCAGGACAACGTGGAATGCTCATTGGGAGCATCTTGCTCTACCAACCTTTGATTGCACAGGGCAGAAATAAATTCCCCTTGCTCTCACGCTTGATGTGAGAGCAGCTGAAGCCCAAAGCCAACTCCCTGTTCCACTGCAGCTCACCAAGATCACAATTAGGAAACCCTGAAATACTTCTGTGGGGCAAACAAAACCTGGCAGGGTGATTTTAGCAGGGAAAAAATCGAGTAAAACAAAACCAGATTTGGTTTGCTGGTGCTTTGCCAAAGCACTGCTGCTGCTGCTGCTCAGAGCAGGGTGGTTCAGGAGACCTGGGAGAGACCAGATGCTTCCTGATAGCAGCATCTGAGGTCCCATTGGCACGAGGGACATGCCCCAGCCAAGCCTGGCTGAAATCAGTGTGCCCTGAGAGGGATATTTGCTGTCACGTTCCCTAACGGCAGCGAGGAGCTCTTCGGAGATTCTGTCTCTTTCAGAGCTTTTGTTCCCAAGGGAACACAGGTTATCCCATCCTCTGAAGAAGGTGATTGTCTACTGAGAAAAAATAAAAAAAGTGGGGGGAAATTTAGGAGATAAAAAAATGAAAATCATGACTAGGGAAGTGTTTTGATTCAGCAATAAAAGGCAAAGCAAAACAGACATCATCCCGAAAGAAGAAAGTCACACAGGAAGGGATTGGATTCTACTGAGCTTAACCCTGAAAGATGCTGTCCCTTTATAATTAAATTTGCTATGAATGACTCACCCACAAACTAATGTGAAATATACTCCTCAACATCTTCTCCCAGCAGTTCAGGATGTAAAAGCTAGCCCCAAATAAAAACTACAAGGCAAAAATAAAAACCCAACCACACAGTCTCTCCTTTCTCATCACCAAGATGCCTCACAAAAAAAAAATACAAGAATTGAAAGCATTTTAACTTGTGAAATATGAAAGGCAACTCATGCTATGGAGGAATACCTCAGCCTTTTAGCTGGGAAACAGTCCTTCCATGGGTGCTTGGTTAATAGCTATCATGCAAAAACAATTAGTCATTCAAGCAATTAAGAAGGTAAGTATCTCCTAAAAAGGTTTTGAGCTTTCCAAGCCCTAAATGCAACTGCTATAAACCTAGACTGTTCCTGAGTGTAATTTCCTTATTGTATTGCCTCCCCTGAAGAGATCCATTGTGTCTCATGTGTTGTAAATTCTTGATGCTCTTTTAGCTGCAGTCTGAGCCTCTGGTGAGTTCTCCTCTTGCTCCTCACTCTTCTTATGGTTTAGGAATATGTCTGACTTCAGGAAGCGGCTGTAGCTGTCATATTTCATGAGATTGAATATCTGGGAAGAGGGGGAAGAAGACCACAAAACAAATTACCAAAGTAAAATGAGATTTTAAATGAGAAGGCCACATTAATTCCAATGTACTTCCATTCTGTTTGTACTAGAGCATTACTACAGAGCAGGGCATTAAAAAAAAGATACTCTTCCAACTCTCCAAGGGGGCTACATGTAGCAAACAATGCTGCAGGTTCCATGGTCACTGCTTGGCAATAACGCCCACATTAGTCTAAAAATCAGATTATAGTTTACACAATAGCCAACTCTGCACACCTGTTCCTGAAGGTGAACGGTCCCAGGCCATGGTGGCTGAGTGGGATGATCAGATCCCTCCTGGGAGGGCGTTTGTCCCCCTGAACATCCCTCTGAATGTCTAGAAAGCATTCAAAGGGACAAAACAGAGCTTTGAAGAAAGAGAGGCACAGAGAGGCACCTTTCATGCACCTTTCTCACTGCAGTGACTCCTGAATGCTGTGGAGCAACTCGTACAGAGCACTGGATAACTGAGGAAAGCCTCTAAATAATTTACACAGATACTGAAACAACTGGTTTAGCCAACATTTCACACACCTATGCCAATCCTCCCACTCTTTTTAGACCAAATGCCAAGACTAGTCTTGGGCCAGTTGCAGGAACCTGCCACAAAAAGCTGACCTGGTGCAGGTGTATTTTGCCAGCTAAAATGTGGGTTTAAATTGCTGGATTAAATTTGTGTCATTACACTTTTCACTAGGCCAAGAGCTTCTCACAGCCAGCACAGAAACACGAAGTACAGCTTTTCTCTCCCAGGGCTTGAGTTCAGGTTCATCCCTCAGCATAACTGCTGCCCTTCTATTCATACCACTGCAGACAATAAAAGAAATACTACAGCTCTTTTGGAGTTTTCTGAAAACAAAAGGGTTGGGAGAGGAGCCTGGAATCTGTTCAGGTGTCAAGGTCAGGACTATATTTTTCTTGGTCTTGAAACTGAGGGGAAGGGAAAAAAGTAAACTTCAAAACTATAATTGAGGCAAAACCAAAGCCAGCATCACCCTCAGTCTATTATTTCACTGGTGGAGCCTCTCTGAGTCATGTTTGAGGACTGATCATTTTTTATGATACTCAGAGTAACTGGATTTCCAAGACAAATTTTTGGATTCTGACCTGATGTGGGTACTCCATGTGTGGATGTTTACCCTTACAGGCCTCACTTCTAACTGATGGTACAACCAGTACCTGCTTGGCAGGAGGGAAAAAACAATCTCAAACTGCTTTTTCATTTTGAGGAACCTGGACAGATACAGGCAGACACCCAAAACTTGAATGTTCTTGTCTGTGCATTTGTTGAAGTAGCTCCCTTAAGGTAAATTATATGGTGGATTTTACTAATCACTGTTGGTTTACATATTTAGATATTTAAATTCATGTCTAAAACTGTGGACATATTATTTTTTAAGCCACATATTGGAATGTGAAAAAAAAAAATCCCAAAACACCCACTCTGTGTAGACCTTGATCTTCAGCATCTTAAGTCTTCCTGAGTCAAGCAAAGTCAAATTACACCTCCTGGCACTGGCTAACTACAATATAATTAAATTTATCCAACCAGCTCAAGGGAAAAAAAAATTATAAGGGAGATGTTTCCTGTGAAAACATCACGACTGCATTAAGAACTTAGACCCCTCTTGTTCCTGGTATCACTTGGAGCATCTCCCAGAGAGAAAGAGCACTGAAGATCAAGACCTTCTGCAGTCTGGTCAGCCAAATACAGAGAGCAGAGTTCATAATCACATGCCAAAGCAGAACCCCCTTTTCCCCCTCCCTCACTGCCTCTGTGGAGCAGGAACATTTACCCCACAAGTGTTTTGAAGCACATGGATTTCTATGAACAACTCTAACACCATTCAGCACAAACAAATACCTTGGGGGCAGTTGAGGCAGCCCACACCCCCCCCAGGATCCCACACCCCCCCAGGATCCCACACTCCCCCAGGATCCCCAGTTAAATCAGGAGCTCTCTGGAGACCTGAAGTTCTTGTTACCAGCACTCCTGCAGACCAGACTGTGGCTTTGCAGCTCTGCCTTTTCCTACTCCAGACCCACCGTGCCAGCAGTGGTTAACACTGCTCTTCAGAGAACAAATTACAGCACTCTTCATAACTTTATAAGGATTGAAAACCAGAGAAGACCATAACTCTTCTGAGCCATTATCTAACAGCAATAAACAGTAGCTTCAAGCACTGGAATCTTGCAATGACCCACAAATGCTCTGCATTTGTTTTTAAAAGCTCACAGAATTTCTTCCCACACTAGTGGGATTCCTCTGCCACAAGTCCAGTGTGTTTTCAGCTCAGGTATTACTAATCCTTGGCTCTCCATGTGCACATCATTTGTAAAACAGCAAATGTTTTCACTCCAGTATTCCCTCCAGCTTCACTCTTAGAGTCACTCACCCTGAACTGCAGTGCTTAGATCTACCAGAACATTTCTCTCTCTTCCCCCAAGTCAGAAGTTTTTTCCATGGAAAAACTCGTGTTTCTTTGCATGAAAATTTGATTTCAGGTATTTCCACTGCTAATATCTTGGAATCTGCCTGAAAACCAGCAGAGCCTTTGTCCCTCAGACCTCTCCAACTGCCCCAGCCAGTGCCCAACCAATGGAGTCAATACCTGAGTGAAATGGGCTGAAAACATTGTTTAAATCACTGTGCTGTTTCTCCACAAAAGGAAAGAGCCAAATGGAAAATACAGGTAGTCCTGAGGCTGGCACAGGAATTAAAAATAGTACTGCAAGTGCTGGAAAGCTGCAGATAAGGATGACTCACCTCATAACTTATGCTTTGAAATCAGCTGCATATCAAGAAAATTCACCACCCAAAGACATGCCTGCAAAATTTCTAATTTCTACCAGAACTCCCAAGTTCCTTAGGAAAAAGCACAGCAGAGACCAGCTTGTCTAAGTCCTGCATGTTACAGATGAGGAGGGTTTTCAGAAAATTGTGTTATATTCATATCAATATAAATACCAAAGCAAAGCAAAATGAAGAATCTTAGGCTCTCAAGGAAACCAGTGGCAACTAGAGAAACAAACATCAGCAATGACTCAGAACAAGTGAACACACAGGAAAACCTAGGCAATGACTTAGGGCAGTTCTCAAGCTACCCACACAGGAACCCAGGAGAAAACTCCATCCAGGAAACTCCTGAGTTGGAATTAGAATGATTATATTGAGTCTCTTAATTAATCAATCCTAGTTAGATGGGGCCAAGAACCTGGAGTACCTCAGAGCAGCTGCATTAATATCCCCAAGATGGGAGCAACCCAGCTCTGTGCCTACCTGTTCAATCCATGCCATGGGTAGAAAGCAGAGCTCATTAAAACCAGACAAAACTGTGCCATTGAAGTAAATAATTTTACCTGGTCCTGGAGCTTCTGAAACATGAGAGGGTGAGGTGTGTCCAGGATGGTCTCACTCAAACGGGACTGCCCTTCAACATTGACTTGGGAGGAAGCTTTACTGGACAGGAAAGTCATGTAAATTTCTTTAGCTTTTTCCTGCATCTGCAAAAGGACATTTATTAAAAAGAATTATTTTAAATTACATTTATTTAAAATAATTATTTCCTGTGGAAATAGTCTCTGATTGGGTAATGTTTTGTTGGAGACTTCTCTAGGTCACTTCTTGAGGTTCATGTCCTAAACCCAAAATACATTCTGAATTTTTAAAAAAGTAACAAATACACACAGATTAACCTACTTGTGCATATTCATTTGTACTGGAAGAGAAACACCTCTACAGGCCAAAATTTACACTGATATTAGCAAAAGCTACCAGTATTCAGCAGGATGTGATGTTTGAATCTCAGTAGTAAGTGTAGAACTGCTCAGCATCACCAGCTAGACCTTGCCTTCACTTTTGAGAAGACTTTTTCCTAGCAGATCATGAGTATGGGCAAGAAACCCAAAAGAATAAAAACAAAACCCTGGGAACTTAGAAGGGAAAAGTAAGTGAAGTTAGTGCATAACCCACGCCACTGTCACATAACCTTGTCACACCACACACTTTGTCTTAATCACTACCTCGGAGCAGCTCACCTACAACGCCGACTACATGATTAAAGAAAACGCCAGCAACTTGGCTAATTGGTAAAGATAAGGCTCTCCATAGCCTCTGAGAGCTGATAAATGAGGGTGTGACCTCCCTAAAGCAGTTTGTTGGTATTTGCCCTGATTTCAGAGCTGTTCCCTTGTCAAAGCAGTAACAGCGATAACATCTCGACCCCAGCTGTATCTTTAAGCTTCAAAGCAGTGAGTGGCCACAATCCCCTGAAATTCAATGGAAGATTCAATGAAAGCCCCTCCTAAGCAGACAGTTGGATAAGAGGAAGCCAGAGAGGGAGAAGAGACACAAGCCAGGTAAAAGCCAAACCGCAAAGCAAAATTTTGAATTCTGCAATCTGAATTCTGAAAGCAGCAGCTGCTCTGGGCCATCCTGAGTCCCTCTAATGAGCAACCACAGACCAGCACCAGCTAAAGGGCTGTGCCTTTGATGGGAATAGGGCTCGAAGAAGGAACCATTTAAACCCTACCCATGAAGGAGTCTCAGAATTGCTTCCACGTTTCACAGCTGAGGTACATTTGCACTCGGGGATAATTAGAAGAAAAGCTGCATGTGTTTGAGCATTCAGTAAAGAGTTGACTCTCTCACTGCTGAAGGGGGCAACCATTCTCTAGTATTCCTTTTTAAAACTCATTATTCATCTGGTGATGGAACATTAGGTGTCAGGTGCATTGAACTGCTTTTAACAATTTCCAACTTGTTTCACAGCTCAGGGAGGACTGGGTCAGCTCCTTCTGTTCTAAATGAGCAATTAATCCAAGAGATCAGAGGTGTGATGGCTACAAGTGGCAAAGTTAATGTCCTAATGCAGGCACAGTGAAAGGGCCTTCAGCTATTACTGAATGAGCAATTGTAGTGCCAGTCCCACCTAAATGACTTTTGAACCTGCTGTCCAATTTTAACCATACTTGAGAGAGGGGAAAAGCATTGAGGAAAAAAAAAAACTTATCCTCTTGCTGAGTCAATGGAAAATCAGCAAGAGAAAAGAAAGGGGGAGGAAAAGCAGCACAGGAACCACGGGAAAAGCTGCAGTATATGCTCAAAAGTTATCTGCTCTACTTGACGGGCCAGGGTGTCCTTTGCTGCTGGCTAATTAAGGCTGATGGAGCTCCACAGCAGCCCCAGCACAAGGTGCTGCTTGCCTAAGGACACAGGAGCAAGCTGGGCACCACAGAGAAAGAGCAGAGGGAGGCTTGGGAGGAAACACAAAACTGGAAGTAGCTGTGAGGAAGTTTAAAGAGCATGGAGGGAAACAACAGGACTGTGTGGGAGGCTGGTGAAACAGGGAGGTTCTTAGGATTTTTGTGAGGAAGAATAACAAAGAAAGGAAGTGAAAGAGCTGTGGCAGGGAGAGGAGGCCATTGGAGAGACACAGGGGACCTGGCTTTATAGCAGTGGGGAAATATGGAAGTGCACAGCTGAGCATTACAGGTTCTGCTGCAAATAGAACTGTTCTGCCATGTCTATGCTTCAGTGGTACAGCAGCTGATTAACTACAGCTTATAATTTGCTTTAAAAAGAAAGAACAGTCAAAGCTGCCAGTGTGTTCATACACCCCCCAAGTGTCACTCAGGCAGAGCCAGGTTCAGGTGGAGGAGGCAGAGATTGTCCCTGTTCACTCAGTGGCATTCTCTGCTCTGCATCTGCCTGAAATTAAGAGCTCAGGGGACACTGCTCTGGAACTGAAACAGCTCCCAAACTGGGATCTTGTTCACAGGTGGTTATTAAGGATTCCTGGCAGCCCTCAGTTCCATCTGTGTGCTCGCCCCAGCGTCCGTGCCAGATTCCCATTTGGAGTACAAAGCTGTGTCTGCAGCAGCCCCCCTCGCTATTTCAAGTGGATACAAGAATCTTTCCCACTTCCTTTCCTAAGGTCAAACTCAGCTCCCAAGCACACGTGGTTCCCAAATGAGGTGAGTGGGAGCCCCAGATGCTCATCAGACCAGGCTCCCAGCAGCTGTGCAGCATTACCCAGCCCTGCTAAACCCTTGCTACATTCCACATGGGAAGCAGCAGAAGAAACTTCTGAATGCACAGGACTTAGCTCTGGAATCATTCACTACAAAACTCCAACATGGATAGTTTGGTTTTAGCAATAGCTGAAAATATTCCCTGTTGTTGGAAGCATTTATTACAATCTGTAATTTATTTTTGAAGCTCAGCTTCAAGAGGAGAAACATTTAAACCCTGGGAAGCAGCACGACTGACATGTTGCTTATTTCATTAACAGTCACAAATGCAACAACAAATGACTAACCCCAACAAAATATTAAAGTTAAATTTTACTCCTTTATCCCCACCACTCCCATGTCAATAATTAAATACGTGCCCTAACACGAGGCCCACATGGGTGGCAGCAGAGCTCACTGCTGCCAGTGGGCTTGACCTAATTGCTTTCTCCATCTTCATTAAACTTTAAATTTCTATTTCAAATTCAATTTTAAAGGTTTATCCTTTTTGTTGTTGTTGTTTCTAGACTGCAGAGATGTGTCTTGAGCTGAGGGGAGAAGCTTGCACCTTCCTGCTGCAAGAAGATGGGCTGAACCCAGCCCATCTAAAACCTCCCCAGGCCAGCAGTGCAGTCTGCCTGCTGCCTTGCTCTGCAGCTGCCAAAAATCTCCCCTGCTCCCTGAACCATCCACCCTAATGGAACAGCAGCCTGCACAAAACCAAACACTGCCCCAGGCTGACAGAGAAAGGATAACAATAAATAACATGGATGCTTCACCCCCTGCTCATGTGGTGACCTCAGAGCAAGTTTAAGCTGACCAGGTAGAGCCCCACGCCAGCACTCTCATGTCAAGGAATGAAATGTTTATCTCATCCTTTAAAAGTAAGGGGAAAAGAATCCCATTCAGAGAATCATGGTTTGGGTTTGAAATGACTTTAAAGGTCAGCTACTTCCAATCCCCTTCATCTTCAACTGAGGAAGCCCCATCCAGCCTGGCTTTGAACGTTTCCAAGGATGGGACATTGACCACCTCTCTGGAAAACCTGTTCCAGTGTTTCACCATCCTCACAGTAAAGAATTTCTTCTTTATATCTCATCTAACCCTGTCCTCATTCCTCCCTTTCCTGTCACTCCATGCTCTTGTCCAAAGTCCCTGTCCAGCTCTCCTGGAGTCCCTTCAGGCACTGGAAGTTCTCCCTGGAGCCTTCTCTTCCCCAGGCTGAACACCCCCAGCTCTCCCAGCCTGGCTCCAGAGCAGAGCTGCTTCAGGCCTTGGAGCATCTCCGTGGCCTCCTCTGGACTTGCTCCAATCTGGGTTAAATTGATATCAGCTTCATCTGACCAAGAGTCTCAGTGCCTGTGAGCTAATCTGTGTGGGAAACCAGCTTTAAGGAGAAGCAAATTACAAAAACAGTAAAAGGCTGTTTTTAGGGTACTGTGCTCACAATAGAGAGATGCAAAGGGATTTCTGCAAGAGTCACTTTCAGGAGAAAAATCCACGCTTCATGCTGCCATAAATGCTGGAAAGATTTCTATTTTTAGTGCTTTTCCTAGCTTTGTAAATTATCTAAACAAAGCCACCCGTAAGCAGCAGCTACAAAAACTTTCTCTAAGTCTGTGTCATTCCAAAGCACATTTATTCAGCCAGTCACAATAATTTGGGCAGCACCAGACTCCAGCCTGACCACGCTGTAGAGTGACTGGAACTGAATAATTAACCTAAAGAGAACCTAGTTAGGTCTCTGTCCATTCATTTGGCAATTCATTGAAGGATTCACTAAGCTCCTATCCCTGTACATCACTTCACCACTTTCTGTGCTGGCATCCTAAATTAGCAATCCTAAACCAGCTAAAAATATGGAAATTATTTAGCAAGGGAAAATATGATTATTATCCCACTGAAAGCGTGGGACTTTACAGAAAAGTTGACTGACTGGTTGTGCTTTCCTCAAGACTTTCTGCATTCATGGACCTTAATGACGGAGGGAAGCAGCTGAATACACAAAGCTGAAACTTCTAAATGTTACAAAATTCGCAGGCAAATTGAACATTTCCCCTCTTCTTGCAAAAAATAATATTGTTGTATTTTTATGGATTTATCAATACCAAAAAGATACAACTATACCCAGTAAACTGTTTTGAGGGGAATGGTTTTTTCAGTGCAAAACACAGGATATTTACAGAAAGTAGACTCCCCTCCCAAAAATACTTTGTTTGGAAAAGCAGGGAAATTGTTGTTGTTGTTGAAAATCCACTGGGAAACTGTTTCAGCTGACAATGTTTGACTGAGGGGGATCCTGCAGTGTGGACACAGCCCTCTTACACCTGCACTTCATAACAGCTTTCCCAGCCCAGCCCTCTCTCCTGATTCCTACTCCTTGGCACTTCTGATGCTCCTCCAAGCACAGATAATCCCACTTGGAAGAGGTTTAAGGGGCATTTTCCCACTCCTACCTCTTCATGGTACTAAAATGTGCCATGGCAACAAGAGGTGCACTCAGGTAAAAAAGGTTATTGGAAGCCCCATCAAAAACCCAAAAAACAAAAAAACAACAAAAAAACCCCAACAACAACAACAAAAAAAAAGCTTTAGGAGTCTCTCAAGGACAGTGGTGCTCACTTGGAGTTTTGAAACTACTTAATTTCATGCTCACAGAATCTTCTCTTAAAGAGCAGATAAATTTCAAATTTCTCCAGAAAAGACAAAACAAACAAAGAAAAAATTTAAAAAACCAACCAAACAAACAAAAAAACCACACACAAAAGCTTCTTCAGAAGCAAGCAGACTAAACACAGTACATAGTTTAGGCCTGACTCTATGGACTTAAAAATCTTAATATGAAAGTGGATCCTGTGTTCCTGGTAGATCTAAATGTAAACCAAGATCCAAGCAGTGGAAAAAAGAAAACTTACTGGAGGTGGCTGGTTGAAATATTTTCCAATAGAATATTTCCTACTAGAAAGAGCTGTCAAGAAAACGAAAATGGTCCACAGGTATTCATCCATTTGGATAAATATTTAAGCAAAAAATTTAAACAGACCCCTTTTGTTTTGTAACTTGTAATTTGATACGGTAAAATGTTTCCACTTGGTGCTGTAAAATGTTTTTGTTTGTGCCATTTGTTATTTTTATGTTCCACTAAAATATCACAGTGGTGTAAATTTCCGTGTAATAGCTGCTGTGCTCTAAGAAAGTTCTGAATGAAATATCTTTATATTTGCAAACAAGATGATGCAATATCACTGAATTAATAAAACTTTTGCTACTCCCTAGGAACTACAAGAGGTTCAGTTTTCAAAACATGGGAAACTTGGCAATGTCAGCAGTTGGTTTTGATTTGAAATA
Source organism: Erpornis zantholeuca (assembly GCA_013400515.1). NCBI lineage: Eukaryota > Metazoa > Chordata > Aves > Passeriformes > Timaliidae > Erpornis > Erpornis zantholeuca. Next base: position 350,213 of record VZTN01007943.1, on the reverse strand, counting down.
GAACCAGCTTTGTTTCCAAACAATTCCACCAGGATTATTTTAGTCCAATATCTTCAAATGTATTTATTTGCATTCACACAAAGCACATTATGCAACAGAGATGTTTTAGCTCCAGCTCTGCTGAGTAAGCTTTGTTGACAAGCAGAATTTATTTAGGAAACATACCTGCTTTTTTCCCTGTGTTTTCTTAAATTCTTCACATGCTAACCAGAACAAAACGTTTTCTTCACTAAACTCTTTCTTTAAAAACTCCTAGGAAGGAGAAAAACAAACACACAAATGTTAGGATCCAATTTCTCAGCTGGTTTTCCCTCTTCCTACTACGGATATTAGAACTAGAAGCTGCCAACAATTAACTTTACCACGAGTTTACCCAACCCAGTGTAACAGAACCACTGAATTTGTGCATCTGCACAACTGATATCAAAGGCTCTGATACTCTGCACTTAGAAAGCACATTCCAGGAGGATGATGGGCTGCATCTAATCTCAGACCATATCAGTAACTAACAGGAATGATTTCCTCAGTCTCCCTTAAATAACTCGAGCACTTTTACAGCCACAGCTCAAAGGGAAATCCAAAAATACATTAATTCATTACCAAGTGAGAAAAATGAACTATTTTAATGAGAGCCACAGATCACTTGGGACTCTCATGTAGTACCTTCCTGACTTTTGTAATGAGTAAAATCTCTGCAAATGAAAGTGTTCTGAAACATGACCATCAGTGGCAATAAACCCACTTAAGCAAACTGAGCAGAAGATGTAGCTGTGTTCTCTGTGCTATTCAAACACAGCACAATCCTCCAAAAGTGAGGCATGCTTTAAATGGGGAAAAATGTACTTTAAATTTATTTATGAAATATAATGACTGAAACTTTTATAGCTCTGAGATCATCAGTTTTCTCTTTCAAGTGTTAGAAAAGAGAGACTAAGCAATGCCAGAAATTAAACAGCACCAAAATTACTTTTTTTTTTTTTTTTTTAAGAATTCAAAATCAGTGTTTTGTAATTTTTGTTTGCCTCATTTTTCAAACCAGCCTGGCAGGAAAACCATTTTATCCCAGTGCATTTTATCAGTATGGTACAGCAAAACCACTTTCAAGTAGGCAGCTCCCATCCTTACATCCTAAATGGCAAGAAGGCCTTAAAACACCAACTCACCACCCTCACCTAATTAAACTTCGAGCCATTTTGAGCTGCACCAGCCCACACTTTGTAGTAAACTGAAAGGGAATATTTTCAGTAGAGCTGCTAAACACAGAGCAAGAGCCACGGAGTCATCAGATTGCTCCTGGTAACTCACTGCTTAAGGACACCGTGTGAGACAGAACAGTGATAAACAAGGCTTGGCAGGAGGGACCAGTGGCTCAGGGGCTGCACTTTATCCAACAGGAACTTGTTAATCCTTGCAAGAGAGGACAGATCCCATTAGGAAGACGCAGCCAAAAGTCTCACACGTGCCTTTGGAGCACAGGCTGCAGCAGCAGGGGGCAAAAGGTGCTCCCTGGGCAGCTCAGCCAGCAGCACAGCTCCAGCTCTGCTCAGGGCACACAGCTTAGAGGGATGTGTGCCTCTGACCACAGCACAGCTGCACCCCTCCTGCCGAGGCTCACTCTGCTTCAAAACCTGATTTTGTTGTACGGAAATATCCATATTTAATATAGCGACCCTAAACCGTTTCACTCCTTCTGGGTCTTCGAGGAGGCTCTCCAGGGATGTGGCCCATTTCGAGGTTCCTTTCAAGGTTTGGTGGCTGCTGCTTGGGTGGCCCTCGCTGTCATTTATCTCTGGGGAAAAAAGAAATTGTAAAAAAAAAAAACCAGCATCTTCTTTAGAAATTATAAATAGCAGGTCACATGGATGTCTCCCAAATTTCCCCCTGCATCCATGATTTCAGCTGCTCTCTTTGAAGGAAACACCATAAAAATGAAAATAAACACACACACATACAGACACTTGAATCCTGCTTTGCCTGTAAGGAGGCAAAAATTCCTTACAGCCATGTAATTCCTGAGCATGTCAGGAGTCACTGCCAGCGTTTTACAGCAGTTCAAGCACCTTCTGCCTGGGGAACACAATGACCACAGTTCATCTTTCGTTCTGGCACTCTTCAACAACATTGGATGCTCTAAAGCAACTCAGTCACACAAGTGAAATATATTTTTAAGAAAAGAATCATTATTGGAAGCTGGAGGTTGGGTAAAAGCAGAGAGGGAAAGAAAAATAATGGTTTGTTTAGCAGGAGAACCAGTCCAGGATGTTAACCCTGGGAGTCTAATGGGAGGAAAGGCACCCAGCAGAAGAGCCTCACTCCAGCTCTGGCTTTGGGCAAGGGAGTGATTTCACTGTTTGTTTCCAAGTCCACTGAAATTCTCCTTTTATAAGGTGTACTGGACTGTCCCCACACCTGATCTGCCAGCTAACCTTCTCACAGATAGGAAAGCTGGAATACAGCTTCTATTTTCTCTATCACACGGACAAGAGCATTGTCATTCGAGGCTGGTGATGGCAAAAATACCCCATTTGCTGGCTACCCTTCAGAAAACATATTGCTTGGAAAAACTCCAAGAATGCTATTGCTCATCTGAAAACACTAACACAGACATAAAGGGCTCAGCCTCCTCTCCTCTCACACGTGAAATGCCCTGGGAAGACAGGAGGGAAGTTAGAAATATAAGAGCTGCACTTCAGGTCACTATGCACTGGAGAGATGCACAAAACTCTTAATGTAACCAGCAGAGCTTCTATTTATAACTCCTCCATTTCTCCCCACCATCTCACTGGAAATCTGGATCTGACTAACTTCTGCTTAAGCTCTGCTTTTAAAAACCCATCTTTTACCATGAAACTAATCCCCACTAAGTATCTCAAAAAACAACCTATGCAGAAATATATATATATAAATGTATATACACATATAAATACACATTAGCAGCTGTCCTTTCCAGCTGGTAACTGGAAATAATGCTAAGGCTAAAGCCCTACAGAAATTGGCATGACAGCAAAGCCTCCTGAGCTTTGGTTGGTGGGGACCTGTGGAGTCTGTTTGGTTTACTAACTGTTCTAAATGAATGAACATCTCTGCTGCCTTGAAAGGAGAGAGGGTTTTGTATGAAAAACAGTCTGCTAGCTTAAAGGTCAGGAGCCAGACCCTAAGGATTGTCTCCAAACCCCAGCTGCAGCCTTCACAGAGGACATGAGCACAGCGAGTTAACACCGCCTCAGTTTGCCCTGCCTTGTGCAAAAGGATGTGGTTCTTGATTAGCACTCAAAAAAAATCATTTTAGAAACCTGACTCAAAGTATTTGGGCATCTAATCTCAGCAAAATCTGTGAGATTTGAGTGGGAATGGCTGAGTATATTGCAGCAGAACACAAAAACCTCTGAGGAGTTTGAATGTGTTGTTATGATCCCGCTCACCTTGGAGGGGAATGGCAGCTCTGTGGGTGCAGCTGCTCATGGCCTGCAGAACCAGGCCATTCCCTTCCTGAACACAGGATTTAGTACACAACAGAAGGGGGAACATTTGATTTCCAGTGTTTCTTTTCCAGCCAAATCTGAAGCGGACATTACTGATTAATTTGAAAAGCACTTGTTTCATTGAGCCAATGCAGACCCAAGCCCTTGAGAACCAAAACCAAAAATCCTGGTGAGCTAAGGCTTCCTTAGGTCCTTCCACAAACCCAGGATACATCAATCTGCTTCTCTTCGGCTGCTTGGACTTATCTCCCATTTTACTGCTGGCCATTCTCTATTCTCCCTGATCATTATTTTCCCCAGCTTCCTCTCACTGCCAGCCTACCCAGCACGGCTCAACCCTTTATGTTCTCCCCCCATTCCTCTTTGTCAACCTCCAAACCCTGCTCTCTCCTACGACCCTGCTCCCCTTTTCCCTGCATTCTCCTCCTACAGCCTCAATAGAACACAATTTGGGTTTGAAGGGAGGACCTACACGACTTCTCCCTAGTGTCCATCCTGCTGAGCCTTGTGCAGGACAGAGTTATACAGCTTGATTCCTCACTTAACCAGCTCCCCACGACTCAAAAATTCCTGTGGTACAGAGATGAGGGCTGTAACCCTTCCATGTACCCCTTGTCCCACTTATTCAAGCTGGGATGTCCCCAGGGCAGGGGCTGTGGGATGCCTCAGGTGCCCCCAAAGGTGCAATCCCAGCTCAGCCCAGGCTACAGCTCCCAGCACTGCCCACCCCAAGGCCAGGGACACCAGGCTAAGCAGCACCAATTCCCATGTCCAGTGCTCCTCTGCAACCACCATGAAACATCAACATTCCCCTTCAGCACAAACATAAATAGGCTGCACATGACAGTAGGAAGCACCCTGAAATTTTCTGAGAGTATTAAAACTGCAGCGTATTTTTATTATATCCCATTAAAAATGCCATCACCAACATTTATTCTAATACAAAAGTGACCCAACATCCCCCCAGTCAGGATCATAACTTCCCACTCCTCATACTGGTTTCACATTGCAGATTTCATGTGTGATTTCCAGAATTTTTTCAGAGTTTAAAAGACAGTAAAGAGGTTTTCCCCACAAATGACTCCAGAAGCTGAATTCCCAAATCCATCTCTATTACTAAATTGCCTTAAAAATTATACTTTCACTGAAGCACAAATTAATGAGTCTGAAACAATTTATTTGAGGAGGCAATACAGCAGTAAGTGTAGTTACATGAATGATCCTCCTGACACCTGTTTCTCTCTGATATTTATAAAAAGATAACTTTCTCCTGTTAAAATCATCCACTGAGAAAGTTAGGTAATATACCCTAGGAAACAACAGGCTTGACATTGTTTAACCACAACCAAAATTTACATACATTTGCATGATCATTTAAATGAGGAAGGCAGACATTTGCTATTACTGAAAACCGGGAGATAATTTTGTGCATCAAAAAGGGCATTACAAAATGGCAGTTCTCCCACCAACATTTCTGCAAGAGCAACACACAGAATGTGCATCAGATGACAAATGGGCTAACTGCATTTCTTACATCACAGTTCATTTATTACATTATAACATGCTAATTAAATTTCAGAGCAGAGCTCGCTGCCTTTTACAGGGGTTAGGAGCCGAGAGGCAGAGAAAGGCAGCAAGGCACGCACAGCAGAGCACAGCTGTAAGAGTTTCTGCTGGAGCAAACTTTCCACTGAGTTGGAAATCTGCTTCAGAGACACAGCCCGCACGATGTGCAGGGAGCAGCCAGCTGCCCCTACCAACGCAGCAAATGATTAAGTGCTTCTTTTAACAGCACCGCTCTTCCGAGCACTCCGTGCTAAGCCAGCAAAGAGGCAGTTGCATTATCCGGAGCATTATTTTAGAGGAAAACCTCGCAGGAGCTGCCTTGCCATCACACAATAGCGCTGCAGCAGCAGGCTGCGGATAAAGGCTCTTTGTGCGCGGCAGAACGGTGAGGGCAGCTCTGATAACGCTGTAATTATCAGCTGAAAAGTGCTACCAAAAACGCCAAATATTTGCATCCTCCGAACAGGAACTTGGACTGGAATCCCAGGAAGTGCCAATACCATCAATATACACAACTTTGCAGGTCAGAACTCGCAGTCCTTGCCCTTGTTTTTGACAAGCACGAAGAACAAAATCCTGTGGGAACCCATCAAACTGAGTGATTCAGACACAGCTAATTGAGTTAGACATGCTGATCGCTCTGCCTTCCAGAAGCACTGCACACTACCACGGTTTCCCAAGCTGCTGCCACTCTCCAGCTGTTGATACCGTGGCCTTTGTGGCACCATATCGAGCAGCACAGACTCACACCCTCCGCAGAATCCCACGGGGCATGTCCATTCCTAAATGCCTCTTCTGCCCGTCCCCTTCCCGCACACACCTTTTGCACATCCCTTTTGCACAGTTGTCAAACAACAACTGCCCCACAAACACTCACAGTGACAAAAGCACCATGCAATCAGCACATTCCTTATTCTATAGTTAAGCGCCGAGGTACAACAAGAAAAGCCACTTCCATTTCTTTTTGAAGAACTTCTGACCACACCTCCCCTTATCCACCTGGATCATAAAGCTGCGAGCCATGAGCCTTTATTATTACTGCAAAAGCACTCTGAATACCTTGTCTTGTCCTACAGTCACCAGAATGCCTACCCAGCAACAATTAGCAGTCTGGAATTAATAAATCCAAGGTACGAAGCAGTGGGAAACTTCATAAGCAAGTAGCTGAAAAGGGAAAATTCCCTTACTTTCCATGTATCCAAGCATCAGCGGATGAATCCTCGCACAGCAATTTTTTCCTAGGAGCAGCTGAATTTTAGACCTTTTTGCTACAGCAGAGCTGTCCTTCACATGCATTGGCTGTTCAGAGCATGAGCCTCAACATCCTCTTTTGACTGTCTCCAGCAACAGATGGCTACTGGATTCCACTTTTAACTATAAGGAAGGAAACTAAAGGGACGTTCCTCTTTTGTAGCATCTTTGGAAGTGTTCACCAGACATATATCCTTTAAAACAACCCTTTACCGTCCCCCCCAACCCCTCCCCCCAAAAAAAAAAAAAAAAAACCAAACCCAAAAAACCCCAGAAAACCCAAACAACTCTAGACAAAGATCTCATTTGGCTTTTCTTAGAAAGACTGCAACTTCTTCCTGCACCTCATAAAACAGTGTTGTTTAACAGGATTTGGAGGTTGCAGCCGTTGCCCCAAATGTCTCAAAAGATATCAGACATCACCCCCTTGGAACCGACAGACTCGCAGCATCGGGGATACAAAACACACAACCGCGTTACAGCGCCTGTCTACAAAGGGAACCGTGATGTCCTACATCATTACTCCTTGGAAACCCCCATTCCAGCTTAAAACGCTCCCTCCAAAAGAGAACTGCTCAAAGTCCATTTGGAGTTCGAATAACCACGCTCCGATGTCCTGGGCTATTGCCTCGCCCCCGGTAACAGCAGCGGTTCCGACTGAAACTTGGCTGCCGAGGCACAAGCCCGAGCAGGACCCAGTTCCCTCTTCCGCGCTCAGCGGGAAGCTCCGCGCTGCTTCCCGGGCGCGCCCAGAGCCGCATCCCCCGCGGCCCGGCGGACTCGCTGCGGGGCGGAGGGGCCCCGAGCA
>VZTN01007943.1:314336-327314 GCA_013400515.1 Erpornis zantholeuca | reverse complement strand
CCACACAAACAGGCTTTATATGCCTAAAATCCTGAAACTGTGTTTTTCCTATGCAAAATATTGAAGGAAAATGACTGACAGTTTCCCCACATTGTCTTAAACATACATACAGCTCCTGTACATGTAAATTTGTTTCCCTGGCTGAAGTCTAATAAACAGAGAATACAATAAACAGGCAAANGGTAACTGTTACAGATCAAAGGAGAGCTGAGATGTAGGACTTCTGACCACACAAACAGGCTTTATATGCCTAAAATCCTGAAACTGTGTTTTTCCTATGCAAAATATTGAAGGAAAATGACTGACAGTTTCCCCACATTGTCTTAAACATACATACAGCTCCTGTACATGTAAATTTGTTTCCCTGGCTGAAGTCTAATAAACAGAGAATACAATAAACAGGCAAAACTAAAAATGGAAAATAGGAACTATTTTAAACCTGCATTGTAAATACTTACCAGTTTGTTATAAAAAGATACAAAACCATAGCCTTTTGACTTTCCAGTTGCCATATCTTTAACTACCCGTGCATCCCTGTGAAAAGAAGCACAGCTATATGAGGGTAGAATTGATAACCTGCAAAATAAAAACTAAAAGGAACCACACACACTGTATTGTGAGCATAATTTTTTCTTATAAATTCAGTTAGCCCTATAACTACAGTCATTCCTGAACTCTCCCTATTGCTTCTTTACCTGTTAGAAAAAAGCAGTAGGACAAAAAAAATAACATGTAATAAACATGCAACCTATGCACATAACCTATACTGGCTATAACTAGAATGTTCAAATTTGAAGTATAAGAGAAACAAAGTTTCCTTTTCTAATATTCTATTGGCTAGGGTCCTCTAAGGTTTACTGTTCTATAAATTACTGTAACAATTCTATCTAATTTACCATGCATTTTCTAAATAGTTAAATGTCTTCTGCCTAGTGATACAAAATATATGAAATATTAAAAAAATCGAAAAAGAGGAAAAAATAGGAATTAAAAGGCATACATGGCCTGTTAACAGATTTCTTTATTTTTCTTGGTCAATTCTCTACCATCATTTTGGAGTTTGGGTAGCTGTAAATTTTGAAAAATTGACATTTTCAGAAATTTAAGAAAGGAGAATAAAACTAACAACAATGCTAAGCACACCAGTACGAAAACAACAAATTTACACAGAAATTTTAGTGAGTAAGTTAAAATGATTGGAAATATAGAACTGCACTGAATATAGAATGTTAAAATGTAAATACTAAAATATGTATATATAAATAATGTATAATAAGAATAAATAGAAATGAGAAAAAATCTACAACTGAGTTCCAGTGTGCACAGTTCCTTGCAGTTAGCCTTCAAGATCCTGTCCATTCTTATGAGCAATTCTGCAAAATAACCAGAATGCTATTACTTTTAATTGTGACTTGGACTTTAGAAAAACTGCAGGTCTCAGGTATAAATATAGATTGAGAAACAGAAACCTGAATTATTCTTTTCAAATTGATTTTTAAAACAGTACTACTTACCACATTAAGAGACAAAAAGCAAAGTAAACAAAACAGCAGAGGTAAGAAATAAGATTTATGATTCATTTAAAAATATGCGTACAGAACAAGAGAAAAATCAGAATTTTGTTCTTAGAAATATATTCCTGTAAAGTAGTACAAAAACGTTCATGTGCAACTTTGATTTTTATAAACTGCTAGAAGATTAACAAGACTTTTTTTTGGTAGCAGTACTCTTTAGGACATATTTTAGCATTCTCAAGGATTTTGTAATGTTAAATATGTTGGATTAGAACACCAGCTCATTTCTGAATGGTCCAAGAGAAGTTTAAAGAAACATTCTCTTAACTGGCAGAAATGTGCACATATTGTAAAGCCACCATTCTTTCATTTAAGATATTATAATTGTAATTCATCCCATTATCATCCAAAAAACCAGATTTAATTCTTAATAATATTAGCTTTTTCAAAACATTCCCAAGTTATTAACTGCTGCTTTAGAGAATTACATTGCAACTTTCCCAGTTTTCCATCCTGCCTATGAAATGCAGCAAAAATGCACATAAAACACAACCAGGATACAGCATATACCAGTTGTCAAGTCACTACTCTGTACACATTCTCAACATCAAAAAGTCACACTTAGAACAATAATTAAATTTTAATAAAAAGTTGAAGGACATTAGCATATAAATTAGGTTAAAAGCACATTGCTTTCAGCAAACCAGAGCACAATAACATTACTGTATTTACATCATGAGACACACTGAGATACAACCCCTCTTGACTACCCACCCACCCACCACAAGCAAATGAACAGCAGAAAAATTATCTCAATAGATAAGAAATAACATTTCAATTTAAAAACACATTTTCACTATCATATTTTCTAACTGCTAATGGAAATGTTTATGAGGATACTTACGATATTTTACCAAAAGGAGCAAATGCTGACTTGATGTCTTCTGTTGTTATTTCTGGACTTAAATCCCCAACGAACACATGGAAGTGATCTGAAAATAAATAATTTACTAATCAAATATTTAACTGCTATCTAAAGTTTCAACTCCTGAGAAAGTGATGCTCTGCACACAGCACTGGGAACCAGGAACGCTCAGGATTCCATGTGAAGAGCAGCAGCAATTTAATCTGTCCACTCCGGTTTCCCCAGTTGTAAAGCAAAAACAGAAGCATTAGTCTGCAAAATTCTATTAAACACTAGATGGGAAGGAGAGAAGTTATGTTTAAATGCATTTATGATAAATTATTACCACTTTGTGAAGTATTTGTGTACAAGTGATACTGTGGCATTACATTACTTACTGGATGTATCTTTTTTCTGGCTACTTGGTGTTGTTGCCCAGTTTACTTTGACCTCCTGAAAACAAGTATAAGATTTAGTAAAAATTCATAAAATTCTTACATTTTATAATTTCATTCAAGGGTGGGTTAAAACTGTCAACATTTACAAACCATCATTCAATATAAAAACACCATCATAACTAGAACATCACTAATAATACATTTCCTAAACAAGACTTACATTTTTTTGTATCAATATTTTTAAAAGATTATTCTATCAATATTTAATCTTGATAAAACATCTTCAACCGTTTTATTAATATTTTCACACAAATCTATATTCTTTAAGTCTAAGATTACCATGTGAGCAACTTACCTTTCCCAAAATTTTTCTCCCATTCATAGCAGCTAATGCAGCAGCTGCATCTCTGTGTTCATAAAATTCCACAAAGCAATAAGGGTCATTGCTTGTATGCTGCAAAACAGAAAATCCAACAGAAGAGTTGACCCTTCTGCTATCGGGTTGCTGAGAAGAAAATCCAGGAAAATATATTACTTATAGCTAGAAACTTTCAGAATGATTTGCATCAGATTTATGAAATAGCCTTTGACATTACACTTAAATGCTAGATTTATTAAGATGGACTTTTTATTAAAGGTCTAGCAATTTCTGAAGGATAGTTTGCTTTGAATGAGGACTGAAGTTTACTGAGCTAAAAAACTTAGAAGAAAAGTGATCTGCAGACTGGAAGGAAAGGGGTGGGGGGGAAAGGGGAAGAATGGAGAGAAGAACAAAACTGGTTCGTGCATATACTCAAAGCTAGAAAGGTTTATTCCCCAGATACATTTTCACCAATTTTCTCCTGCCCTACTTAAGAAGTCTTTCCTTTTATTTGACTGAAAACCACTAGCAGGCAGCAACCTGGAAGCTGCAGAGTCTTGGTCTCAAGTGAAAAATGCCATACCCAACAACTGGGAAACAGCCTTTTAAAAAAACTCAAAACAGTTTGACTGAGGGAAAAGGATATTAATCAATTGACTGTTAACTCTGTTAAACCTTGAGTGCAACCTGTTTTTGTAGGATGGCCTATCAAATCACCTTTAAAAATACTCACTGACAGAGGTCACTGAAGTAATAAATGTGCCAGAGTATAAAGTGCAAAGAACAGAAGTTTTCTGAAAAGCTGATCAAGTGGAAAGGATGTCTAGAATGCCAACTTGAACACTGGATTTGATCTACCTCCAAGATGTAATCAGTACACAAACTCTAACCAAAACATTTCCATTAACTACTCTGCATGTGCACAGATCAGAAGATGATAAACACTAATATTACACTAAGCAAATTATTTCTCACACGGACAGGGAAGGGTCTAGCAGAGAGAAACTGTTCTGCAATCAGTGTTCTCACCTATCAACCTCTCCCAGTGGCAGAAAGAACACAGCTGAAACAAACACAAGTTAGGAAAAGCCTTCTCCAGCATCCCTATTTAACTTCTGACAATGCACACACACTTACATTGATGAACAATTCTAATCCTTCTCCCTAAAACTGGATTGTATGGCTTCAAACATAGTTCTGTCTACCTCTGAAGCTGTTAAGATGCAACAGTTGAACAGATCACAAGGCCTTTATACACCTAAAACTATCATCCTCTTGAACACTGTTCGTACCTGGGGCCCTTAACTGATGCATGAGGAGCAGATGAGAGAAAATGTACCTGAGATCATAAAAAAGTTTCAGTCACAAAGTTCTCTACAAGCACACTCACCTCAGATACCCAAAAGCCTTAATTCACCCCTCCTCCCACACTACTTTGGGAAACCCATTTAAGGCTTCTTTAGGAAATTTAGTGCAGTTTATGCTTCAATTGAAGCGCAGCCTGACTTTTAGATTGCAGGGAGGTCTTCTTTAGCACTGAGAACTTGTCTGAACAGAAGAATCTCTTTTGCAGACACTCAGATCTTTTGGTGTTCACACTACCTACAAATCTGTCCCACCACCCTGAATATTATATACCCCCAAAAGCAACACTTGAAATCTCTCAATACTTGACATGTTCATGTCACATACTCTACAAAAGAAAAAGAATGACTTGATACACCAGGATAAATGGAAAAATCACATGTTTTTAAAAGGTTACCACTAACAATGGTAAGAACCACCTAACCGTGACTCAGTTCCTAGGAAAGGTTTACCACACACTGTAGAAGAATGGACACTATGGCCAGGTCCTGTGACAGCTGCAGGCCAGTCCCAGTCTAGAATCCAACCTGCATTTGCTGTGACTGCTTGGTGGCAGGTGCTGAGGTCAGCCCAGTGCATTCACCTTTGTGCCTGAATACAGCTGCCAGCAGTTTTTGTTTATCTACTTGTTTCATAAAGATGTCTCACTCATGGGAAGATCTTAAAACCAAAAAGCCTCAACCAAGGTAAAACTAGTGTTGGAATTTCTCATCTGATCCTCAAGAAACCAAACTGATGCTAGCATTTCTCAACCAGCCAAAGGTGGGAGCAGCAGCACCTTATGTCTGCAGAGCACATGACAATCAAAACTGTGTCTTCAGAGAAAAACTAACAACTGTGATCTGCCAGCCTTCTGTTATTTTTCTCCAATAAAATTAAAGCAAATGCAGCAAAGTGTCACATGGGAAATTTTTAGCCCAGACAAGGATGAGAGAGATTAAACAAGCAGCAAGTTGATGATAAGCTAAAAACAAAGAAACAAATAAGCTGTGTGACACATTGAAAGGAAAAGAAGCCCACAAGGGAGTTTCTAGTAGCATTCCTAAAGAAGTCTGGTCACAAGATTTGCCTTTTAATACTTTCATTAACAATCTTGACCAAAAAACTAATATAACTGTTCTCAGGAAATCTGTAATTGCAAATTAGCATGAAGCACGAGATGTAGTAAAAAGTACAAAGAGCATACAGAAACCAGAGATGAAGGACCAAAGCTTAAACCTGGCAGAAGTTGTGATTAATCCCTGCCTGCTCAGTGCTTACCAGTTATAAATGTAGAAGGAAGGAAAAATATCAGGGAGAGAGAAGTTTTGTAGGATGTGTCAACAAGCTCACAGAAATGGCTACCAACCCTAAAGGTACCAGAGTATTTACAGTGGAGAGAAGAAAGCATCAATACTTACCAACACTGTGCAAAAGACCTTATCTGGAATACTATGGAAATTTTGCCGCTTTGTTTCAAGAAAAAATTAATTTAAGAACAGACAGGTGCAGACAAGAGCTTTTTGTACTGGTGCAGACAAGAGCTATTTGAACTGGCACAAAAAAGGCTGAGGAAGAGCCAAACTTATTTTGAAGGATTTTTTACTTTTCATCCATTGCAAAGAACCATTTATTCAAGAGGGAAAAGAATTACTGAGGCTCATGTTCAAATAAAGTGAAAAATGTACAAAAAAGCCACGAATAACACTTGAAATAATGTTTCTGATCATTAGAACAATGTGATTCTGAAAAGAGGAGTAACAATCTTTTAAATAAAGTGGAATCTTATAGTCAGTTGATAAAAGGTATGTCCGGGCTACAGGCAAAAGCACTGCACATACAGAGCCACAAAACACAATCACACCCAAACACAATCAAACCAAGGAAACCCTCCACCAGTAATGTCTAAAGAAGCCCTTAACTCCATTTATTTCGGACAACTTAGGATAAAGTTACATTACATTTGTACCCCCCCTAGATGTGGAAGGCCTTACCTCTGTTATCATTTTACAGCTTTTGCATGGTCCAATCTGGCTGAATAACTGAAGTATGAGAACCTCAGTCACATCTCTGGAGAGGTTTCCTACATAGCTACACAAGGAAACAAAAAACCAAGATTTTAAACCAGAAATTATCATTTAAAATGTAATTATGGTTTTGAAAACTTAAGCGACTATGAAGAATCTCCCTTTAAAACATCTCAGCTATCTTAAAGACAATATTTACAAATTATTTCATAGTTTTAATGCAGCATTCATACAGTTTCTAAATTGTAACATTGGTCAAACCTTGATTCAGATGCAACACTGGACACCAACACCTAGTGCCAATCATTTCCTTGGCACAGAGATGTCAAAAGCATGAAGAACATCACTCAAGAATGTTGTGTAGAACAAGCAACCAACTGGGCAAAGATATTTTAAGTTTCACTTCCCACTGAGTACCTCATCAAGAGTACTTCTGAATTTGGGCACAAACACACATCTAACTCCCATGAGCTCAGGAGCAGCTCTCGGACAAACTGTGCTGCCTCGCAAGCAACCAACTCAACTTTTCTGTTTTCCTGAACATTTGGAAAGCCAGCCCACTCACCAACAGACAAGGCAATTTATGCAGCATTATGCCATGGAAATGCACTGTACAGCATCTAGCTCAACAGCTCCCACCTTTGTAATACCCCCAAAATTCTGGCAGTGTTATTTTAATATCACCCAAACGTCTTGTTTTTTGTTAGTTTGTAAATCTTGAGAAATAATTCCAAGTTTTGAAATACTTAGCAGGTTTAGATAAGAGTCTTAAATTTACCAGGTCACAATAATGACTGAGAAAGTAATGATTTCAAAACTAAATTCTTTTTAATGTGACTAATTTGTAATCAAATTGTAAACAAAGTGATCAGTTAAGAGAAAGGCTTGTCACAGTAACAGATGTCAAAAGCCATCGGCAGAGGGACATTCATCATCTTTACAAATAAGCCTGCCAGAGCATAAAGAACTCAAGTGCAACCAGCAAGAAGAGCAGAATTTCTGTGATTTAGAACTTGATCTCTGGTCAGTTACAGAATGTCATAAAACTGCAAACTAAAGTCAGCCTGAGCTGTTAATACAGTGAACATAGATGTGAACAAGTATTTCTTATTGCCCACAGACAAACTAATTTTGAGTTAACTAGAGGTATGCCCTGAAATTGCTCTAAGAGGCAACCCTTGAAAGTTTTGAAAAGCAATTTCTGTTTGACAGCTGGACTTTCACCTGGATCAGCAAAATTAAAATGGACTCTTTGTTTTCATCAGAACACCACAAAATGTTATCAACAGATGTTTGTTTATGTTGTTCTTCTTTCAGCAACTATGGGACAGCTCTGCACTTTCTCAGTCAGGACTTCAATGCTACAAGATCAAGAGTGAGTTTCTGAAGTACCACACCACCTGAATACAGAATGTCCTTCATGTACTCACTACTTTCTTATTAAATACGTATGAATTAACACAAGTCATTAACAGCAGCCTGTATTGTTATGAAGCTTTTCAGTAGAGAAGTTAAAAACTTCAGAACTCCTTACAGGACAAATTGTCCATCTCAGTTAATTTTGCAGTTCTATCCTGAAAACTTAGTAGTTAAACATTTATCCATACCTTCTTTCTGAAATATTAACTAAATTTTTGTTAATCATTCACCAAGATTAAATTGTAAATCACTAATAGCTTTTAGGGGAAATTTTAACCTTTGCGGATACCACTAAAATCAGATAGAAAATATATATCCCAGTAGGAATTCCAACATGAAGGGTGAGTGGTTCTATGAACTTACTGCTAGTACTGGTTTCCTCTGTAAACTGTAGAAAAGTATTCATTAATACTGAGCCTTCACAGCACACTGCTACAGT
Organism: Erpornis zantholeuca; assembly: GCA_013400515.1. Taxonomy (NCBI): domain Eukaryota; kingdom Metazoa; phylum Chordata; class Aves; order Passeriformes; family Timaliidae; genus Erpornis; species Erpornis zantholeuca. The sequence goes on along the minus strand of VZTN01007943.1, from coordinate 318,908 downwards.
AGCACTGACACGAAATTGAGTGAAGTCCTTATTAGCATTATTTCTACAGCAAATCAGATATAGTAAGGAGTACAATTAACACTAACAAAAACCCAAATATCCTCTTCTGCATAATATTAACATGTGTTTGGGAGACACAAGAAGTCTGAAAATCAGTCTGGAGAATTCCTCTTGGTCTGACAAAAATTTGAAAAAAAGCAAAAGGCCAGGGAATGCCATTCCTCAGCAATCTATTCCACTAAGGTAAGAAAAGCTACACTGACTGCTAGAAGATATAAGATAGACTAAGGGGGTTTTTGATACCACCATGCCTTCAGCAAGACAGTTGTGAGAATGTTGCACCATAAACCTTAGCTACAAAACAAGCTGCCCTTTCATAAAAATCGGGACCACCCTCACTGCTAGATTCAGATAGGATGTGAAATCCTACTGGTTCATTAATTCCCTAAATGTATATGATATATCCTGCCTTGGTGCATACTATTATCATTAGTCAGAGGAATTCCCACCTTTCCCAAGTAGCCAGAACTCTGAAACCTCAGTAACACACACACACACACACTATAACACTGCACAATAAAGGTTCATGCAGCAAGGACAACAACCAGAGAGACCCAAATCTCTCAAACTGCATGTAAAACATGGGAATACAAACCCCTACAAACAATATGCTAAAAAGTAAGACTTGACGGTTACTTTCATGTCTTTAGGCAGACTGCAGTAACATCAGCTCCTTCACTACAGCTAGAGATGACTTTAACAAAAACATACAAGCAAACACTCAGTGTGAATGTTTGAATACTACCAAATGAGAAATAAATACATTCACCACATTAGGAACAGACACCTTACCTTTCTGGAAACACAAAACTTGGCTTAGCTGATGCTAATCACCCACTACACGTGGCCAACCTATGGTTAGCTTTCCCCTTTCTAGCTCAATTTACACATGATATAACATAACAGCATCTTCTATTCTACTTTATGAAATCAAAATTATCAGAACCACACCCCAAGAAACCTTAAGACTCCTAAAATGCTATTGTATGGTACTTCAGTCTTTTTGGACGGACAGATTCCAGAGGATTTATTATGCAAACTTTTAAAAAATTACAAAACCCAGCAGGGTAGAAGCACTTACTAAACTTTTATAGGTCGTTCCCTTGGATGATGAGACAGAGCAGCAAAAGTTGTGGCTTTGTGCATAAATGCAATAGTATTTGCTCCCTTCTGCAAGCCCAAAGGACTAAAATACCAATTAATAGCAGCTACAAAATCTGCCAAACAACCTACAGATAATGTCCTGACATAAATTTTGATATATTACACTTCTGAATGCTGACAATACAAAGAATAACAAACTACATGAAATTCAGAGATCTTGTAGATCTAAAGAATACAAGAGACATGTATCAGTCCATAATGAGTTTTAGAACTAAACTCTTTGTCTTGAGCAGAAAAATTCTCTCTTTGAAGGTAAACAGATTTGTATTGTAACCTAAACAGGGAGGTAAGAAAGGGACATTTACAGCCACTACTTTTAGATCCACAAAACTCCCTTACATCCTTTTTTGAGGAAAGACAGTAAATCTGATTTCTCTCTCATGCAGACAACATGCAAGAAATGGCAGTTTCCATATTTAAAAGAATAAATTATGATAAGGAATAAGGTAACTGATGTGCTCAAGAGCCCATGGAAATTCTAGAAACTCTGCCTAGTGCTTGTGAGCTAATGGAAATAAAATGATACCAAGAAAAATCCACTCTGTAGCCTCCTGTAGGAGACAACATTCCTGTACAAGAACTGAAAGAAGTTAGAGAGAAGTGAATCTGGGTGAAGCCTTACTCCTGCACCTTACCCACGTTCCAGGCTTGGAATACAGCATGGCATGGCTGATGAGATAACAACTGTAGCTATGCAGTGACTTCACAAGCAGTCACTGAATACCTACAGACCACACAAAATACTTCTAAAAGCATTAAAGAACATACAAATTTGGAACTTTTCTGGTTGTCTGTGAGAGCTGATAACATTAGCAACACATCAGGTTTCTGATAGTTTAGTTTTCACTTTAAAGTACAAGCAGGACTTTGATACAGCCTGTGAAATCTAACAGTACTCACAGAAAAGAGCTTTCAAGTATTCTATTAAAACAAACAAACAAAAAAAATCAGAAGCTCACAGCTCATTTTAGGACCAGCTAAAAAACTACACACGATAAATCATGCAAAAGGGCCCCCATTCCTAGGAACCTTTTTGGCAGAAAATATGGAAGGTTATTCTTCACATTTCTATAAAGTTAAGATATAAGAGAAATAAAAATGCCAATGGTGTCTATTTTCTATATTAAACTTCAGAAAATATTCTGAACTCTTAAGAGGTTCATGACTGACCTATCATAACTGGAAACAACATAACAGCCCTGTAAGTACTGCAAATTGAAATAATCCTTATTCCTGAGCTATTTAAGATGGGCATAAACATTGGGTGAACCATGGTTAGGTAGGTTTTCCTTTTTATAAGTAAAAAAAAATGGCTTGCAATCGTTAAAAAGAAATTAATTCCTAATTTACAGATTTTAGATTTCCTTTATTCCTCCAGGAGTGAAAAACTAAGACATACATTAAGGACTGCTTTAACCATCAATCAAGTGCTTTTGCACATGGTCAAATAGCTACTGAAACAATTTGTTCTTCACTTTCTCCCCCCTCCCCCTCCCCAAATAAACCAAACAATGAAAACTTACAAGTTCAATTAACAATATTTTTATTTGTTGTTCTTGGGGGACAGTGAGTTTTATTTATGAGATCACAACTGCTCTATATGAAAAGCATTGCTCAGGATAATAATCTTTAAAACACGACTTGCAATTCTAAATTTAAAGATATTTCAGACAAAAAGTAGGGACAAGAAGGTAAAATGTAAAAAATGCACCAGTGAAATTTTTGTCTTCCACGCAAAAAGCCTTCAAATAATTACAGGAAAGTAACCCTTTGTGATTGTGGTTACTACAGAACTACTAGGAAATTAATGTACATGCTGTTTATTAGTTTAACAAATGAAACAGTCACACGTGTGCAATAAACCATTTGGGACAGCTGCAGAGATGCTATTTCAGACATCTTAGCTAAAACATATTTTTTTCTTGTTAAAAAAAAAACACTGACTAAATGGGCTAAGTCAGGTCTTTGATGGATGTGTTACTGGGAAGAACCCATGTGGTACCAAAACTTCTTAGCATTAAAAGAACATTTTTAAACTTAGTGGGAATACAGCAGTTGTTAAAAAGAAAAAAAAAATCCAATCATGAAGAAAGGAACCGTGAATATAAAACTGAATAAACCACTGTGTGACTCTGCCCTTTTCCCTCCTCCCATTCCAAAACAACACCCAAATCGAGATCCACTTTCACAGCCAAGCAAACTCAGATCATTTGGGTAATCAACACAAAAAGCATTTCAGACGTGCTTATTTTAACCATGCATCTCAGGGAGTGAGGACTAAGTACTTATAGTACACGACAAACGAGTTAAAAGAACTTTTACAGACACAGGAGAAAAATCACAAATTGCCTTGAGAAGCCTTAAATGCCAAGTCATCATTTTGGTAGTGAGAACAGAATTATGAGGCATTTGACTCTGTTTCAGTAGTTTCTTTAGAGTGGCTTTCAGTCCAGACTATCTTTGAGAGCTTTTCTGAAGGCTACTGTCCCAAAAGCTAAATAGACAAAGATTTCCTTTGCACTGTCCTGAGCTGTGTTTGTCATCCGGGCAGCCCGAGCATGAGACTGCCTTTCTCCCAGGGACAGCCCGAACGCTGCACCGCTCACAGAGCCCGAAACACCCTCTGCCAGCTGAACTGCAAATCTGGGAACGGGTTAAAATCAGCAGCACCACAAAATCCCTGCTCTCAAGTGCCCAACCACAAGTGCAAGCCTCCCCCGTTTAAGCCAACAGGACAAAGAAAATTCATCAAAACCCTATCTGCAACGCCGAAAAGAACCCTACAGCAACCCAAAACCGCTCAAATTTGTATTTTAAAACAGAAAACGGATGACAGCCACCAAGTGACTAAACAGCCCGGAGAGACACGGCCAACACACAGTTATTTCTTTCTGCTGGGCCCGATACCGTGTTATTGAACCACGCCGTGACACGCTGGAGGGAAAAGCGATCCCTCCCGGTTTCCCGGCGCTCCCCATCCCACCCAGCGCCGGCAGAGCACAAAGAACTTTCCCAGCGCCAGGACCTCCAGACAGGGGGGGCACGGGGGTGGCCTGTGCCCCCCAGGGAAGGCTTGGGACCCCCGCCTGCACCCCCAAACCTCCGGGGACGGACCCTGGAGGCTCCGGGGATGGAGCTCCTCCGGGTCCAGCTCCGGTTCGCCCGTGTTTTCCCTGGATCGGTGCAGCGCAATCTCCCCGCGGGCCGCGGCGCTCCCCTCCCGCTCCCCCTGCCCGGACCCCGCTCCCGGCCCTGCCGCACACGCTCTGTCCTGCTCAGCCCCCTCCGCTCCCCCGGCACCCCTCGAGGCCCCGGCCCCACTCCCCGGGAGCGCATCCCTGCCCCCGC
>VZTN01007943.1:302619-314294 GCA_013400515.1 Erpornis zantholeuca | reverse complement strand
AGAGGGAAGCGGCACCACAAAATGGCGGCCGCCACCAGACGCTCAGGAAGCCGCACTTTGCGCAGGCGTCGCCCCGCGCGCTCCCGGACCCGCTTCTCCTTCTAGGCCCCGCGGGGCGCGATGGGGATCGTAGGCACGGCCGGGCACGGCGCGGCGGGGCCCCGCAGGCTGCTGGGAGTCGTAGTTCGCCCTGCTGCGTACAGAACGGCGACGTCGCAGCGAAAGAACTACAACTCCCGCCACGCCCAGCGGCGACGGTGGCACAGCGGGGGCGCGCCCGGGCGGCCACGATTGGCCGCCGGCAGCCCGGGAAGATTCGCTTCGTCCCGATCCAGATCCCGGTCCCGATCCAGATCCCCGTCCCGATCCCGATGCCGGCCCTAATCCCAGCTCCAACCCGGGGCCCAGGAGCGGGACGGAGATTCCAAGGCTGCGCTGGAGCGCGGTGTCGCTGTGTGCGGGAGGCCAAACGCCGCGGTGCGCTGCTCCCCGAGGCTGATCCCGGCCATTCCACATGGCCTGTGCCGGCCGGGAGCGGCTGAGTTACACTGGGCTGTCTCACTGCGGCGAGCGTCAGCCTCTGGAAAAGGATGGCCGGGCTGCATCGGGCCTGGGGCAAGCCGGCCTAGTAGAAGGTGTCCCTGTGTGTGGCAGGGGGTTGGGACCAGATGTTTTTTTTTAAGGTCCATTCCAGCCCAAACCACCCTGATCCCGCGATTCTCAAGAATATATCCTGATTTCATGTGCCTTGCACATAAGTGTGTGTGTACCGCCAAAGCCTGGTTGTGCACAGGCACTGTATGAGTTCATTGGAAAGATTATGAGACGTGTGATGCTTAGAAGCCAAGTTAGGAATTGTCAGTGAGGGAATGGATAAGGAGAGCTCTGCGCGGGCAGAGGATGAGCATCCTCACATGCAGTTCCTGCACAAGAATCACGGCACTCTCACTCTGGAAGAAGTTCAGTTTGTACACATATTGAATATTCAAGTACTCTTAAATACTCTCCCTCTTCCAAAAAAATAATATCACGGGGAAAACTGTGTATATAGTTATCAAACTCGGTATTTTCATGCCTGCTGTTCTCACAGTAGTGTTTTCCTCTCTTTAACTTAAACATGCAAGACTGGTGCCAGGCACATATTTCTGGAAGAAGTTGTTCTAGCACATAGATGGAGAGAGAGGTGGCTTAAATAATTTTTTTGAATTTATTAAAAGCACAGAAGTTCGAATACGTAAGGAATTAGTGGGGTATTCTAAGCATGGATTTTGAATAGCCAGAGATCTGCAGGCAGGGAATCTGTGTGCCTAGCAGGGATCAAACACTCGGTTGTTTATTTCACACATTTGGCCTATAGGCAGTAAATCCCAGGAATTTTCTGCATGTTGTGACATTTTCCAGTGCCTGTGGCTCCAGGAGATGATGGAGCAGGACTGGCAAGGTGCTGTGAGACAGAATGGTGTCGTGGCACCAGTACTGACCAGCATCAGTATGTGCAGCTCTGCCTGAGCTGCCAAGTCCCTGGCAGTGTATTTTTTGTCCACTGCAGCAATAAAATAAAAAATAAAAAAAACAACTTAGGTTTGTTTCAGTTTCAGAGGTATTCAAAGTCCCTGCAAAAAGTGGGTATAAATTTAATTACAGCAACATCCAAGGAGTGAAGCCTTTTATCAAGCAATTAGACACTGACTGAATCTTCTCCAGATGTGTACTGAGAGGGAAGTTTTTCTGCTGGGTTTAAGATTTGCAGTATTCAGAGTGTTGGATAGCACTGATCCCAGAGAAATTATCTGGAAAAGAACTCCACTGTGCAACCGCTTTTCCCCATTAACAGGTACCTTTTTTGAGATTTGTTAATGGGGGGATCAGACCCAGCCAACATGAGTTTAGGGAAAGGCAAAACTTGCTTGACCACCCTGACACCCTTCTCTGAGAGAGAGACCCAGCTGGTGGATGAGGGAAGGATGTGTCTATCTGGACTTCAGTAAAGAGTTTAACACCATTTCCCTCAGCATCCTCCTGGAGAAACTGGCTGTCCATGGCTTGGACAGGGGCTCTGTTGGGTGGATAAAACCCCAGCTGGACAGCTGAGCCCAGAGAGCTGCCTGATGCTACAACAACATTACAGTTTTCACTGAGCAATGACTCTAGCAAAGGTTTTGGACTTGCCTCTTCATTTATCTCTTTGTCAGAGCAGCTTATCTACTGGAAATTGTTAGCTTGCATACCTTACTCTTAATTCCAAGTCTGGCAGCTCTGCTGTGGCAGTGAAATCTTGCAGAGATGGTTTGCTGACTTGTCTTCACCTCAGCTCTAAAGTCAAGGCACTTTTAATTTTCTTTTCCCACATTTTACAGATTTATGAAGAAAATCAAGACACGAGGAAGGTTTGAGTCCTTAATCATTGCCTCAGAACAGTGTAAGTCCAGCTGGGGGGTAGCACAAGCTGCCCTAGGAGGGCAATGTGGAATTAGGAGTAGGGACACCCTGGGAGGCAGAAGCCAGTGCTGCCTCTGGCACTGCTGCTTTCCTAGAAGGGAGAAGGAAGGTATGGGACAGGAGGGGAGGAGTCTGGGAGAGCATCTTTGAGGAGCTGTTCTCACCCAGCACGACACAGAGCAGCAGAGATGCTGTAAGATGTGGAACAGTGAGGTCAGAGCCATGGTGGGAAGCAGACAGGAGGAAGCTAGACTTAAATACGATCTTTTCTTGCTCTTTGTAATCTTTACTTCAATAGCAAGGGGGTTAGTCTTGATATCCAGCCTCTTTTAAATCTAATTGCTTTAATTTTTCTTTCTTTACGGATCAAATTATCCTTCTGAAGAACAGCAGGTGCAGTGAGACTTAAAATAACTCTTCAAATGGATGCTTTCAGATGTGTAACAGAAGTACCTGGGGTAAAATTTGGAGGTCTCCTCCCAGCTGCTACCCAGCCCTTGGTCAGATTCCTGTGAGCTAATTGGGAGTAGCACAGAATTGTAGAATACAACCATGAAAGGAGCCTGAACATAGATCATGTCCTGAAAACATGCTTTGGACTCCTGACCCTGATTTTTTTTGTTATTTATTTTATATGTTTATTATCCCCCAAAAACCTAATGCTTTATCTAAATGGAATGCATTTAGTTTTACCTGACTTAGCTGGAAGGTTGACATTTCCAAGGAGACAGAGCTAATAGTCTGAGCTATTTGAATTTTGCAACACAGACATAGCCAAAGCTCTTCCCTCACAGCAAACTGGTAGGAAACCACACCTAGGTCAGGATGGGAGCTGAACAAAGTAAACTAATTAAATAATAATTCATAAGTAAATGGAAAAGGAATTTTCAAATCCAATTTCAAATTGTCAAATTAAAACTTTCGAAAATGAGAAAACATGAAGAGGGATCAATTTGCTGGATCAAAATGCTCTTTTATTTTACTATCAGTTACCTTTTACTAAGAGGAAGAAATCTTACCTGTAGGTCAAAACAGAAGAGTCATTTCTCTTTTTTCACATAGTTAATCAAGCCCATCAACTCTTCTAAAAATTCAGTTGTTATAACTGACCACAACCAAATAAAACAAGAAAACACAAATTTCATTACAGCTTTATGTTTCAGGGAAACACCCTTTTTCTTAAAATTTCAGCAGGAGGCTGTGAGAAAGCAAAAGATTTCTTCATCCACTGCTCCCACCTAATTCCTCTGAGCTGAAAGTTTCTCGTGTGGAAGTATAACTTAATCAGGAAGCATCCAGAGCCTTTACACATGGAAAGGTCATTCCACCAAAAATAAACATAAAGACGCTGCCAGTCTACTGGAAGTTTAGTTCAAATGCTATCCAGGATTTGTCATCTGTCAGCTTCCTTGTTTGCAGCAAGAAAAAGACTCATGTACTCTAAAATAAAAAAAAAAAAAAAGCATTCTGTTATGTCACACTGCTCCTATCTGATCACAGTCTAAACTCAGAGAAAGCACTGGATGGGATCCCACAGGGCTAACAAAATGTGGTCTGGCAAAATCAGGGAGTTAAAGACACAAACAAATTGATGCAGTGTTGCTTTCCTGAGGTTCACAAAGAGAAACTTTGAAGGCCATGCCTCTGTCTTGACTGGAGCTGCTTCCAAAAGCCAGAAACTTCACAGAGTCTTTATTTCTGTCATTAAACCAAACAAAAATAACCCAAGAAAATGTGGACGTCCCTGGACGTCTTAACAGGAGACATCTGCTCATCACAATTACCCCAAACTTTGATTCTTGCAGTTCAAGAGTTTGTTATACCAAAACCATGAAGCAGAAGTGTATAAGACAGGTCTTTATTTGCCTGTTCAAAACCAAAATAGATGTTATTCCAAACCTATTTGTTTTTAAAATGCATTTCTGTCCATTATGCATACTTCATAATCACTCAACATCTTTGGTTAATTATGATAAATAATGATGAACGAGAACAATCTCATTGATTGTACATTAAAACAGAATTTACTGACATATAAATGCACCATATTACAAATGCACAACCTTGTACAACCTCTTGCAAAGATTTTGTTCCTAAGACTTTAGCCCTGGAACAAGCAAAAAGGGGAACCATGTGTACAGATAAAAGGGTATTGTAAAAACAGGGTGGGGATTCTGTGCAAAAATCCCCTGGGTATTCTTTGAGTAGTGAGGGTGTAAACCTGCAACCTGAAATTCTCTTCATGTATTTTCTTTTGGGCAATCTGGTTGCATTCATGTTAAAGAAGAAAAAAAATTATATAGGATATCGTTATCTAGACACTGTGAGATCACAGCATCCCACACTCTGTGTTCAGTACAAGGGCTCAGTCATGCAAGTCTTTCTTTTAATCTGTTTATTGCTCTGCTGAGTCTTACTGCCTGCTTGATATCACTGCAAACTGTTCATTTCCCTCTCTTGCAAGTTCTTCCTGGATGTTCAGACTTGGAATTGCTCCCAGTGAAGATGTGGAGCTAAAAAACTGTGGTGAAACACAGAGAAGTTCAGTCTCAGAACTTGGTTCTGCTCCTGTTGATTAAAGTAGCAGAGGGTAAAGGCTTAAAACAGAATTCTCGAAGCAAAAATTTGCACCTAATGCAAATGGATGGACTCCAGGAAACACAGATATGGAGCCAGTAAAATTCTTAGACAAAAGACAAAAAAACCCACACGCAGTGATCTTGTGGTATTGAGCTGAACTAGGCTTCGTGAAATAAAAGTTAAAGTCTCTGATCTGGGTAAGAGCCACGAGACTAGAGCCACAACCCAGTGCCTGCCCTAAGCCTGGGATTATTCTGGGATGATATTTTAATTTTTCTACACAAAGATAAAAAAAATAAAGATTTTTCCTTCTCGGTGAAGATCAACCACAATTAAGAACTCTCCAAAAATTTTTTGGGATGGAGGAAGAAACCAGGGCAGCACTCTGCTGCTTCTCAAACTGGTCTGGCTGTCTCACCTTGCCAAGGCAGGCTATTTTGGCAACTCAGGATGTGCTGAAGAGTGGAAGTGATCTGCTCCATTTAACTGCCAGGCCACATTCCCAGCACCAGGGAACACAAGGAAGGCTGTGCTGTCCCAAAGCTTAGCAAGGATCTTTCCATGCCACTGAAACACTCTGGAAATCAGATCCACTGTTTTTGTGTTTTGCACCATCTGTATTTTTTTTTTTTTCAAATAGAGTTGATATTTAAACCACAGAATAGGTGATATTCAGCCAAAAAAGAAAATAAAATATGAGACTTTAGAAAGATATGAGAAAATGTGCAATATGCACTTAGAAACAAAAATCTAGTTTTCCATTGCCCTGGACTATTTAGAAATATAAACAGTGGGAAAGGAAAACAGCTTTGTTCTGGGTAAAATGAGACAAAGATTGAAAAAAATCCTTTTAGCTACTACAGACCAAAATTGCAGTTCTGTAAATGCAGATAAGCATCACCTAATCTTCTGTTTCAGAAAATTGATTAAATTTGGAAAGTATTTCCCTACAGCTGCTCTGAACTCCAGGTTTATTTATTATCCAGGTTTGTTTTCCTCTCAAACTCTGGAGATGCAGTTGTGACTCAGTCAGTGGAGCAGAAGTGGAGTCCCCAGTCTCCTACCCCTCTGCCCTATCAGGTGACCCTCAAGCAGGGATGGCAGAAGAAGATAAAATGTGGTCAGGAGCTGCAGATTACAGCTCTCAGCTCTAATTTAAGAAGGAAGTTAGTGACAGTTCAGTTTGACCTGCAGGTTGTTCCCTCTGTGGCCCTGCTGCAGGAATCACTGAGTGACCCAATCCAGCATGAACCATCCCCTGAACACCAGTCAGAGCCACTGCTAGAAATGGGGTTTTTACTCCACTCAGTTTGCAAGGAAATTAGAGGAAAATTATGATAATTGTCTTTTATAAATGCCTCCTCTGGCTGTTGCTTTGTTTTTATCAGGAGTATGCAGGCTAAGATTTTCCACTTGGATTTCTTTGCTGCTGAAGACTGTGCATTAAAATTCACCATGGCAAAACTCACTTTTGCATGAGGATACCTGCAACCACGGTTTTGTTTATAACTCCATCTCCCAAAGGTTATTGTGCAAGTAAAGATTTGTGCTGACTTCTTGGCTGGGTCAAATTTCAGCAGAGACACGGTGATACTCTCCATTAAAGGAATGTGTGGGTTCTGTGCCACCCAGGAATTTTAGTTTTCAGGTTTCAGTTTTTCTGACTTGTTTGCAGCATTGAGTGGATGTGTAAATGCCTACGTGGATCAGATTGCTGATCCAGTGACGAGTAACACTGTCCAGAAACCCTTCCCTCACATCTGCCCATCCTGCCGATACAGCTGTCCAGCCCCTGAGGATGGATTTCCTAGGCAGGCAAACAGCAAAAATGGCACTGCAGCTGTGGGATATCTTTGGAGGGGGCCTGGGGTGAGAGCTCAGCGGGAAACAGCTCCAGGAGAAAGGAGGGGAGGCACTAATGCTCCTTCCAACCCTTCTCAATTGCTCTTATCAGCGAGCCAGCCTTGAGCAGCCAACTACGCTCCTAAGAAGTGGAGAGGTTGCATTCCTGGCTCTTTGTATGGCTAGGAAATGCTAGCACTTCCAAAGCTGAATTGCCAGGCAGACGCTGCTCCAAGGAGAGCCAGAAGGAGCAGAGACTAAAGGACATGTGTTTGTTTCTCTTTCCTGTCAGTCTGTTGCCTCCTTTGAGGCTCTGCTGTGCCAGGGAGAGAGCCAGAGATGCTATCAGCTCTGCATCTGCTTCTTCGATTCAAGGGAATAAAAATATTTGGAAGGGATGATTAGGGACAGAGCACCAATATAATTAAATCAGCTGCAGTACCCACAGAAACTGGAGAAATACTTCTGCCTCCACATGTGCCACGTTCTGCTCATAGAAGGATTGATTTGCTCATGAAAGAGGGTTTTTAAGCTCCCTTTTCAGTTGTTTTTTCCAGACTCTGGATTGTGTCTGCTATTGGGCATCCCCAGCTCTGGAAACGATTCTGTTTTGGATCGAGATTTGCCAGTAAACTTTGGAAAAATAACCCAGATGTTCCAAAGCACATTCGGGTCATGGCAGCCCGGAGTACAGCAGGGCAGATTATCCACTAGGTGGGAGCCTCTCAATTCTAATGGGCTCTGGCCACCGTGGCAATTAAAGCAGCCGGCTCAGATTGACTCTCGTTCACCCTCCTGGGTGGAATTCTGCTCCCTGGGTAGGCTCAGACACCTAAACCAAAGAGCTCCCTCCATGGGCTTTTGCCTGATGGACACTGGAAGAATAGGGAATGAAAAGCCAATAATGCCGATTTTGGAAATAATAATTTACCTTACATATGCCTCTCATGACATATTGAGAGAGTGAGTAGCTCTTAACATTCAACTTGTCTTCTGCTGCCTACGTTTGGAATTGGATTTTGCTTTTGCTGCATACATGTCACAGAAATTAAAGCTGATTTTGCCATGTTAACAGCTAGATTTGCTCCCTGATTTATGACAAATTGCATTCCAGGTGGAAATGAAAAGGGAAAAGAAAGTAAAAATTGTGCTGGAATTAGCTCCTGAAATCTTTACCAGGTTCAAAAAATCTGAAATTTTAAAATCTGGTTTTGTGCTTTGCAAATGCCCAGCTTTAGTGTAGCTGCACTGTGATTGCAACATGTACATTAACAAGCTTTTCTCCATTTAAACAGTACATTTAGCACTCTATTTTCTTATTAATATTTTGAATTTTCTATTAAAGTTCATAGGAAATATATTTATCTATCAAATGACTTGCCTGCTACTGTGACTCCAATAAGCAGATGGCATGATCAAGCTCTAAGAGCCAAACAATGTCTGCACCATGCAGCAGTCAGAGTGAGATGAGACCATTTGTGGATGGCTTCATCCACCTACTTCTGCTCTCTACTTCACCATCAGTCACACTAAATCATGTACCAAACACTGGAAATGGACTCTGAAGTGGTCTGTGGCATAAGTGGCCGATTAGTACAAGATTATCGATCACTTTGCACCTTTAACTTTCTTGAAGGCAGGGCCCAATTGTATCATGGCCCAACGAACAACTCCATGATTCTGAACAAACCATGAAGCCAAACATCTGTACAGCTCTGGTTATAGTAATTCATAGGGGAGACATTTTTGCTTATAGCTTAAATGGTTCATATAGCTGGAGCACGATATTCAAAATACCACCAGTGAAGACCTGGGCTACTCAGTGATAGTCTGGATGAAACATCAAGTGATGGAAATCATGCAGGTCAAATTCATCGTGTCTCTTGAATCTGAAGATTGAGAAAGTCTGTGTTTGTTGCATTTATTAACAGAGTGCTCATATGACTCAACCTTAAATGCATCCAGCAGAGAACTTGGACTGGAGCCTGCTTTGCAGTACAGCACTCGGCACGTGCCAGACATGTCACTTACCCAGGTTCATCAATGACAGCTCTCTGCAACAACTGATCCAGAGCTAACACTTGAGCTCCCAGTCCTGGTTAACAGAGTCTTTTCTTTCAGGTGACCTGTGAAAGTGCTGCAGGTATTCAGGAGGTAGAAAGCCAATTCAGATCTTACTGCAAGATGTGTTGTTTCCTGACCCAACAGAGATATCTGCTTGATTAATAACGATTACTGAATAACAATTCCATTACAACAGTGCTGCGCTGTACAACCTGAGCTAGAGCTGCTGTGCACCTGGGAGGGAGCTCTCCGCTGCCCTTGTTCAAGACAAGGAAACACAGAAAACCCTGTAGGGTGGGTAACTACGATTACCCCGTTTCTAGTTGTAGAGGAACACCCTGGAGCAAATGTTTAGTTTGGTACTCCTGAGTATGTGAAGCTCTGTGCACATAGGAACCTGGACAAGCCAGGAGTGCTGTGTTTGCACTTACATGAAGAACACAAAAAGTAGCAAATGCTTCTTGAGTGTTTTCCCTTCTGAAATAGTACATATAGACCTTGAGACTGGAGTCTTATCTGAGATTAGCCAGACACTAGAGAGACTCACTTATCTTAATAACAGATTTTCCTGAAGCCAAGATTTTTGCTTGGCAGTATTCCCTACATGAACATTTTCATAAATCATTCTGATGGGAAGGATGGCTAATGACAATAGGAACTAGAAGCCACATGGCCTCAGGGTCACAGCTATGGCCCAGCGACACCCCAGCACCAGAGATCAGTGAATCCCTGTACAGATATCCTGTGTAACCTGCCTCGCTGGCAGTGCTTTCACCTGCACAGGAAACCAGGCTAAGTCCTACCTGTCAAGAAGGACAATTTAATTAACAGAAAAAACATGATGTCTTGCCAACTAAATTCAATTACTAAAAGGCTTTTCCTTGTCAGCCCAGACTGTTCTTTCTCCAGCTGGATGCTTGTTGACCCTGCAGCAGCTCAAGTGAATCCTGAATCACTCGCCCATGATAATTTCTGTGAAATGCAGTCTCCTCTGTTTCTCAGCAGGGTATGCCCCCACAAAAATGTCTAATTGAAGTTGGATATCACTTTGAAATTTCCTTTCATTAATTTTTCACCTACTAGCTGACCTTATTCATTAGCTCTGCTGAGTATATGATTAGCTGCCAGCTGCAGCAAAATAAAAGACCCCCCATTCTTCATGCCTCTGTTTACATTCTCTCAGCTACAAACCCCATCTGTATCACTTCCTCAACTTACAAGGGTAATTTTCCTGCAGGACTTTTTTAACATCTGTGTCCCCTGTGTCTGAATCAGCTGCTTTTGTTGATTTGGAAGAGGCTCTGGCATATGCTACAGGGAACATATGGTCTAAGTGTGCCTTTCTGTTGCAAAACTGAGAGTGAAATTCCTCTGCAGACTGGAAGCAGAATAAATCGCTGATAATACGCCTTTGGAGGCTACTGCTGACATTGGTGAGGCTGAGCAGAGGTTTTGTGTCAATGAGAGAGCATGAGAGGCAGCAGACGCAGGAAATATGTCCAGAGACAGGCACCGCAGTTCAGGACTTGTGAGATGAGCAAGATTTGGGGTTTCTTGCTTAGAAAATAGGTAAGTCAGAAAAGGTGATGGCAATACAGACATCTGCAAGTAAATGCTCTGGAGAAAAATGATCCATTTTTAATACTTAGGAGTCAAAGGCACACAACAGGGAGGACAGAAGAATGGGTCTGTGGTGGAGCAGTGTGGTTCTGACAGAAAGGGACATGCAGGATGGAAGAGCTGCAGGAATGAAGGAGCAAGGGTCAGCAAGTATTTGGTTTGTCAGTGTGATAAAAAACAAAACAACCTGTCAGAAGATGAATGACCATCAGTGTCAAGCAGTATCAGGAGATCTTTGACCCTGCCGTGAGCAGGAGGAAGTCCTGGCTGTGCTCAGGGGTTTGAAGAGGCAGAGGTCTTTTTGAAATAAGAGATACTTCAGTAATGAGCACCTATCTCCGAAGATTCCTACTTTGAATTCCCCTAAGAAAATAGCTTTGCAGAAGGTAACTTCTGCATTTGAAGGACACTGTGCATTCACTCTTCTACTTAGAGTAACTATCAACAGGCATCTGTGGCTGCTCCTGTGACTGTCAGATGACTACAAGTGGTGTAATTGTGAAGCAGAGTTACCTCAAACCAAACCCATTGAGTGCATGACACGCTGATAGAGCACCCATGAGAAAGCCACTGCTTTAAACCTCACAGACACACTCTTTGCCTTCAGGTGTATTTCTAAGTGAAACTGAGGACTGAAACAAGCATTTGCAAAGTGCTGAGAAAGTTCAAGCCAGTTGAATCTGAAGGACAACGCCTGCCCACACCCTCACTTGAGAAGCATTATTTTTGTTGTCTATCAACTATAACCTCGAATTATCAGTCACGGGGCAGGGAGTTTTGGGGAGGAGCTTTGAGCTTTCTCTCACGGGCCAGTAGGTCGGAGTTGCCTTGCGAGAGTGCCGGAGGGCTGCGGGCTCCCCAAGGACGGGCTCGGGGCTGCGCCAGGGACCGGCCGGAGTAGGAGGGCAGCTCCGGCCGGTACATTCACCCCGCGGTGCCCGTGGCGAGCAGCCCTGCCCTCCCCGCACAGAGAGCCGGCCACGCCGTCCCGGGAACGCCTGCGGGGCCAGGACATCGCCCGCAGCTCCCGGGGCGTTCCCTTCCCGGTACCCCGAGGGTCCTCCGAGGCGCGCAGGACACAGCCAGAAGTTTCCAGCCGGCGGCTCCTCCGCCGTCCCCCGCCCTCCTCC
>VZTN01007943.1:252561-301620 GCA_013400515.1 Erpornis zantholeuca | reverse complement strand
GGAGCCGAGGGACGGGGCTGCGGGAGCTCCGAGGAGCCCAGGGACGGAGCCCGGGGACGGGGCTGCGGGAGCTCCGAGGAGCCCAGGGACGGAGCCCAGGGACGGGGACGGGGCTGCGGGAGCTCCGAGGAGCCCAGGGACGGGGCTGCGGGGCCGCGCAGCAGCGGGGAGGGGGGCTCGCTGTTGGATGCGGGATGCGGCTGCACCAGACCCGTTGGAAGTTTTTCGCCCCTTGCCTTACGTACAACGTGAGGAGTGAAGCGCTCAAGAAGTGTTAATCATTTTAAGAACTTACCGTTTCTTAAAATAGTAATTGCCCGGTTTGCGAGCGCAGACTGTGACTGAAAGCTCGCTGCGAGAGCAGCTGGCCTTGAAAAGGAAGGGACGTAGTTCTCTATCACAAATTAACCCCCTTTGCAGCTCTTTAAGTGCTAGTTCGTTTGATCTCTAAATAGATTATACTAATAAGACACAGAGGTCTTAGAAAAATGTAATTTGATAATAGGAATATTGAGACTAGAATAGGAAAAGGTGTTTTATCTCCTTTTTTTGAGGCACCTGCTAACACTGGCTGTTACGGTAGTAAAAATAAAAGGTAGTGTGGTTTCTATAACCATAGAATGTACTTGAGAAGAAAAGTGTACTGTTTACTCAGAGGCTTTTGTTCCAGGAATACCACTTGAGACTAACCCATTTAACAGAACAGTCAGATTCAAGCTGCTTTCAATAATTGTGTGAAGAGAGTTGGAAGTTTTCTGATGGATTAGCCCTCTGCTTGAGTGGGTGCCTGAAACAAAACAAATTTTCACCCCTATCTTCTGTGAAATCTGTGGTAATGAAAAGTGCCTCTTCTGCCAGTTTGCAAGGGCTGTCACAGGTACAAAAAGCTGCACCTGCTTTTGAACAGCTCTTGTGGGATACACTCTTTTCCAAACAGGAAAATGTTACTTCTGGCTGTAAGCAGGAATGTGTGCTTTGGGTTTGTTCACTCAGAGACAGAGAAATGCCTCCACAGATGAACTGTTGATTTTTGGGAGTTCCTATCTAAAAAAAATACTCCAGTTTATGGGGCTAGAAGTTGTGTGTAACTGCTGTCACAGAGCCTTGAGTTAAGTGTTGCTGCTGGAATTCATGGACAGCTGCTGAAATCATCAGTTTGTTGAGTACCAGTGTATTTTGCAAGGAGAGGTATTAGTTAGCAAAAAAGTCTTAGAATCAGGCCCAAGAAAAATATGCCTTTTCCTAAATAATATTTTCTTAGCTAGGTAATGCCAAGGAAGGCAAATTACCTGCTGACATTGAATTTCAAATCCAGCAAGGATTTTTGAAAATACCAGACTTCTCTTAATACCTGAACAGGTAGGAAGGCGTAACCACAGACAAAAGCAGAAAAAGAGACTTGATGGGGAGAGTTTTCTGATTTTCTTCATTCTCAGCCTAACTCGAATGAGAACTTGGGGCTTCCAGAAGTGTTTGGAGAATCACAAAAGCTGACTGCATGTGGCAGACTTCATTCATCTTTTCAAGGATGATTATGCAAAGATCAAACTTGTGCTGACTTCATCACTGCGTTGCTTTCACTGAAAGCAGACAGTGAAATTAATGGTTTTTCTTTTTTTTTACCACCTTTGGGGTGGTCTTGCACTATATCCACCAATATTTTCTCTGTGAGTGTTTGTTCCCTTTCTGAAGAGATCAGGCAATGAAGTGGACAATGACTGGAGCACAGATCTAGGGCTAGCTGAGCTTTTCTAGCTAAGTAATAGTAGAGCTGAGCCAGTGTCATAATGAAGTCCTGTTGTTCCCAAGTGCTTGATCTTACTCTTCTCACTTACCCTAGGCTTAACATCAGTGTAGCCATGCTGACTGCAGTAATCCGTGCCAGATACATAATCAGGTAAAAGTTGAAGTGGCTCTTCTGGAATTTTAACCCATGACAAAGCCATTTTAAACTAATGAAACCAGACCCTGATTTTGCATTTAACTCTGTATTTTAAGAGAGAGAATTCAGATGTCTCTGTTATTTCCTCATTCACTCTGGCCTCTTTTTTTTTTCCCCACATGAATGATGGGTGTTCTTCTTCTGCATGTTTGTTTCTGTTACACGTGAGAAATCACTGCAGCATGAGGATGGATTAGGGAGTCCTTCATGAGAAGGAGGAAAAAAATCCTGTGTTGTTCCATTGAGAAATTAGGGATGACTTTGCAAATGACAGCTTATTAATAAAGCTTCTTGGTAAACTAATGATTTTCTTTGAAGGATCTGATTAGTTAACAGTAAGACATTTAAGGAGAAAGGTACAATTAATACTGTGAAGATGTACATACATAGTTTTAGTAAAAAATGTGTTTTCTAGCAGTGTATTCTTCCTTTTTTTTTTCTTTGATAGAATTACTCATTTCCTATGCTTGCTTTTTGTAGTTACTTTCTGTGCTAACTTAGGGCATCACAGCTCTGCATTCTTCTTGCAGGATTGTCTTATGACATTAAATTGTTAACTTGGTGTTCCCCAAAGTGTTGATAAAAATAGATTGCATTTAAAGAAGAAAACAAAGAAGGCTCGTATAGGTATTTATCGATGCCCCTTCTATGTGTTGTTTCCACATGCAGTAAACCCCCTGGGAAATAATGCAGCTAAAAATAAACCAAGGGAATTGACTGTGCTGAGCTTCACTAACGGATATTGAAGTGATCAATAGCTCACTGGTGCCTTGGGTTTGCGATAAAAGCTGCAGCAGCCAGGCACAAGTCAGGGAGCAGCCATAAAAGTGATCTATGATGAGTATTGGCTGCAGCAATGACTGCACAGGCCTAAACAAAGGAAGAAGAAGCCATCTCACCCTCCTACTGATGCTTCATTGGGGAACAACTAACTACACCTAAGTTTCCATCTTCTCCCTTCACGACTGTTGCATCTCTTTCCTCTCTGCTTCCTCAAATAAGTCTTAAGTCACTCAATGTGCATCTCTTCAGCAGTGGACTTATTTTTGAGCACTGACTTCTCATGGTTGAGTTGACTGAAAAATCCTTGGTAGACCAAATTTGAAATTGCATTGGGAGGTCAGAACAGCCTCTCTGAAGCAGCACCTCTCGCAGGGGTTCTCCTCAGGGGAAGGGAATGTGAGGTCAGTGTGATAACAATTAAGGTCTCTTCCACTTGCAGTGTTTTTACATTCCTAATGCTGATGTGCATTCTGTCAGGCTAATAAATTGGTTACTGGATTAAAAAGAAAAGGCATCTAGGTAGGAGTGGTAAAATTATCAGTAGGGGATTTTTGGAGGGTTGTGTCCTGGCTTTGTCCAGATTCCCTGCAGCTGCTTGGTGTAGTTATTTAAAGTCCCCCTGACAGAACATGGTGAGCAGGGAATTAACTTATAGACATATCAATTAACCTGAAAACGAGGGGTGGATCTAATCAGAAATAAGAGACAGAACATGAAGAAATGATACTGGAGACAATGCAAGAGGAAAAGCAGAGAAGGTGTTGCAGGGTCCTGTGTAACTCCTGGCACTGTGTGTCTCTTATCTAAAGGACAAAGGAAGAATGCTTGTGCCAGGTGGCAGCATTCTTACCTAGGAGCTGTATTTTTAACACTTGTATGCACAGGCAGAACTTTTCCATGACTATGTGGCAAAAATAGAATTGTTCCCACTGGAACCATGATAAGGCAGGTAACAATCCAATATGCTTTGGGGTGTACAGACAGTATCACTCTCTAGGTAAGCTGTGGTCTCTCTCCATGCCAAGGTAAAGGTGAATGTAAATTAGAAGAAAAGACTTGTTCATACAGATCACATTACTTAATTACAGGCAAAAAGAAAAATGCTTCATCTTAAATATGTTGCAGAAGCTGTTGGTTTGATTATTTTTACTTTTCCTTCTTGGTTTTACAGACAAGGAAATCAGGCATGGGGTGAGGAAGAGACTTGTCTGATATCACCCAGTAGGCCATGTAGTGCTGACTCTTCAGGGATTGTAGAGAGATCACAGCAAAAAGCTGGAGAAAACCATTCCTTTTTTAACTTACCTTCAGTTGTAATATTGAACTCAATTTCTATAGGGAACATTCGTAGCTTCCCAAGAGGAATCTTTTGACAAAGAAGCTAAATATGAAAGATGTTTTGGCAAGGTGCTTTCCTTGACCAATGAAAGAGCTTTGTCTTTGTTTTCATATTTTGTGAGACTCTGCTGGAGAGACAGAGACAGACAGATGACCTCCAGCTAACAGGCTGGAGAGAGAAAAGATGTGCCCTCTGTTCTTGATAATATCTTGATAATAAGAGCCTTCTGAATTTCAAATCTATAAACATAGAGTCAATTTGTGGACAAGCCCTAGAAACAGGGCAACATCTTTCCCACAAGGCCGGGTAGCACAAAAGTGTGTTTTTTATGGCTGATGGCAAAGCCTTATAGTTAATAAATGGGGTGCAATGTAGCAAGTGCTTTTATAGTGTTAGAAAATTGCTCTTTGAGGAAGTGAAGTCAGAAAACTGCTGCGTTCAAAATGAAATTTTAGGTGAAAATGTGGAGCCTCACTATAAACTGTGAAATTCACAGCCCACTCTTCAATAATTGTTTGCTTATTCTCCTTTTTTTATGACATATTGTTTTGCTAATTCTCGAGGCTTGTGCTTTCTGATGTATTTCAGATTCTTGGGTCATAACTAATAGGAAAGCAACAGGCTGAGCACCTGCTTCTTAGGTGATGAGGCAGTGAGCAGAAATAACTGAATAAAACGTCATTCTCATCACCCTTGACTAGGATATTTCTGTTAGTGCTCTAAAGGGCTTTTCTCTAACTCCATCCACTGAAGCTGGCAGGGTGGGTGGTGATCCCAGCTCTCGTAAGAGCACTCTGCTCCTTGGAGCAGTCATTGTTTCTTTCCCAGACATGTTCAATTTGGCCCATCGGGTGCTCTCGGTGCCAACTTCCACTCATGGGCACACAGGGCAGGTGTTGTCATGTCTGCCGAGGCATTTTAGCTGGAGAAAGATCCTCCTGGTGATAAAAAGAGGACAGGTTTTGTTCCTGAAACAAGATGGATCTGCAAGATAACAAATACATCTGCTCCAGTAAGACTCTCTGTTGTGAAAATTCAGGATTAGCTTTTTCCTTCAGTTTTTAATAGTGTTTATTTATTTCTAATGGCATCAGTTAGAGCAAATGTTAATGTAATACTGGTATAATACAACTTAGTAATTACAAGAGAGAACAAAAGGCCTGTTTGCCTACACATGTGTATGCTGGGAAATAAAACTCAGCATTCAGCAAGTAGAACATCAAAAGCAGCGTGGCCTGTAATTGGGTTACATGATGCGACTGACACGAAGGTCTACTGAGACAGCTCATGCAACTAAGCTTATTCATGGTTTCCTTCAGTCATTAGCTAATGATATCTTGCTCAAATGCCTATGTACTCAGTCCATATATTTAAGCACAAATTGTGAGTAAAAGGGTGAGAATGCAAATATCTGCAGCAGCTGAGGCAGGGCTGGAAGAAGTTTGGAGTCAGCACTGAGAATAAATCACTGGGTACCTTCCAACTCGTGTATTTCTCTGGGAAGTGTTAGTAAACCAGCTCATGCTGATGTTGTGCTATTAATATGTTCGAACACACAGCACTGGTGAGGAACTTCTTAGAAATACTTGGGATATGCTGATTTCTATTGGTAGCAAAGGTAGTGTAGCACTTTTGTAGTTAATGCGTCAGAGAAGGAAAGAAGGTCTGGCTGAAAGGAAAGTACAAGTGGTTGTGGAATCTAGTTCTAATGGTTAAAGTTTTGCCTTTCTATGACAAAAATGGTATTTTCTTTAAAAAATAGTTACTTTATTCTTAGATTTGAATATTGGGTACTACTGGCTTTTTTTGTTATTCATGGTAATTTCTGATAAAATACAGGTTTGAGCAAGTGTATGAAGAAAACTTGATGGGCATATAAATGCCACTCATTTGAGTTACATTGCTTTATTTGATTGTGAAAGAACAGAATCATGCTATTCCCTTCTTCCTAAATATATAGGATCTAGGATTCAAATTATGGGAGGTGTGCTTTCAAGTAAGATTTTGTCAGGTACTGGTATTTTCTCAATGATTTGAGCAACAGGAATAATTCTGTTTGCATGGTAGTCTATAGCAGCAGCATACAAGTTCAGGACGACACTGAAGGTAGTGGACCTGTTTGCATACAGAAAAGTTGTTTAATCTCTTGGCAGTGTTGGTAAATTTTGTTTTCCCCTTGCTAGATAATATTTACAAAACAGGTATGATTTAAATACTTGCACTGCTGCTCTGCAAGAGCTACATGTGTAAATAACATGTGCTTTAGAGAACTGAATTGGCTGTAGTGCAATTAACATCAGTACAGGTTAAGAAAAATGCAAGAGTGCGATGGCAGTAAAGGAGGCTTTTAGACTTTATTCTGTAGACCATTTTAGTATTTGAGGAATGACAAATGTATTATGTAATGAGTCTCAAAAGGGAGATTCTGAATTTGATACAACTATTCAAGTCATTTAACATGAATACAGAATATTTTGGCAAATTTATTTCAAATGGTAGAGACGTTTGGAAAACTCCAGCGGCGATTTGCCGGCATCAGCAGTGACTGAATTTGCAGGTTTCTGTGTTTGAGTCTGGAATAACACTTGAGCTCACTTGGGGCACGCTAGGAGTTACCCATTATCCACTCCAGATAGTGCAGCTGTACTGGGAATGCTAGTGCAAGGTTGTGCTTTTTCTCTTGCTGTTGCTTTTTTCGTTCCACTGGCTCGTGGCCTCAGAACTCACATAAATGTGAGCAAGTTGGAGGATTTTAGTGTCAGTCCTGACAGTGCCCTTCCCACGGGAAGCCAGCAGTAGGATGTGGGACCATGAAGTGTTTTTTCCAGTTGCACAACTCATGTTGGCTGCACCTTTATTTATCCTGGTGATGGCCTCACAACAGAAACGCTCGTCCTCATCCCGAGAGGTGCGAGTGCTGTCACTGCTCTTGAGCGGATCTCCAGGCACAGCTCCACTGTCCCTCCTGCAGCTGGGCCAAAACTCTCATTTCCCTGGATGTTGTGACTTACCTCAGCACCTCCTGAAGTGCTGGCTTGGGTTTGAGTTCCTGCAGGTATTTCAGGCTACCTGAAATCTATGCTAGAACTGTTGTGCAAATTTCTGAGCTGTTCAAGGGAATTTTTGCATTTTTGTTCTCCCTCCTTTTGAGAGATTCTCTCTCTTCAAGGTAAATTAAATGTATGGTCACAGCTGGGGTTGCTGATAGTCAGTCCTTATACAAACTGAAAATTAGTTGATACTCTGTTGTGTGTAGCTACTCTCAATTTTAAGGAATTTCTTTTTTCCTTAGATGAGGGCAGGCAAAATTTGCTTTAGTTTGTTTTAATGCGGAAACCTTAGTTGGGTTCCTGTTTTTTATACTTAAAGGAGGAAGGATGATGGACTAAGACTTGTCGTTCATTTGTTGGTCATTTCTCTTTGCGCAGATTTCTGTTAAATGTGAGCTCTGGACTTTTTCCAGGTAGCAGGTTTGTTAATGTAACAAGCAAGAACTGTATGCGATAGAAGGCAAAAAATGGCTAATTTTTTTTGTGCTGGCTGTGCTATGGAATTAAACATTAGGAGGGAATCCATGAATTTCTTCTCAGTAATGTTAGATAAGAGCTTTCCAGAGCTTGATTCCATTCGTCCTCATTGCCACAGTGTCCCCAGGCACACCTGAGCTTCTCCTGAAGTCTTCCAGAACCTGTTTGCCCAGGCTGGGAACAGGCTCCCATGCACAAAAGAGAACTGCTTTGGCCAGAAGTCTGGAGACATGGACATTGGGATCGGCACGCACTCGCTGTTGAGTTGGATTCTCACTAAATACAGGCCTAGAACACTGGCAGCATCTCCCTGAACCCAGGGCCTCCTTAGCATTTGGCTGTGGTGTCATTCCCCGGTGATAAGAGTTTCAGAGTAGCTGGATTGTCCATGTTTGCAATTGTAGGACAGTGGGAAGAAAAGGAACCATGAAGAAAGAGTGTTAAAGATGTGTTGATACAAACTGGCTAACGTAAGCAACTGTTTGTAGAGTTAAGTGTTAATTAAGTGTTGAAGAGAGCAGTGTAGATCAGGAAATGCAGTTGTCATGAGAGCACCTTTCCTAAACCTGATCTGTGCCTCGGAGCCACTGATGGAGGGAAAAACAAGGACGCTGCGTTTGTTCTTTTACCAAGAGCTGTTCCAGTATGACTGCACTGTTGAGGCCTCTGTGGTTAGACCTGACTACAGGGGAAAAAAGCCTGCAACAAAGGGCCAACTTGAAATACTAACTTTCCACAGGAGCAGCACAGGTTGTCTGAAGCTGTAAGAAGACGTGAGAAATCATGGGAGTATAGTTTATGCTGTGGCATTTAATGAGGGGCCAGTGTTTCTATTAAAGAAAGGGCAACAAAACAAAAACTGCCAAGGTACTGATAGAAGTTTCACTCAATTTATAAACTGTATGGTTTGAAAAAGCAGTCCAACCTGATTTTTGTTTTGGGTTTGGGCTGCTTTTGTATTTCTTACCAGGGCTTAAGTTGCAGTGGCAGATTTCTCAGATTGCTAGGAAGGTTCAAAACAAGGGCAGCCTCACAGGTCTGAACATGAAGATGAGGGAGGGGAAGCCCGTGGCTGGGCTCTTGGGGGGGTTCATGGCAGGTGGGGGGAGTAGGACACTGTCCGCGTTGAATGATTTATCATTGTGGATTACTCCAGGAAACTGGAGGTCTTATCCCCAAATGGAGCCATTAAAGACAAAGCAGACCCCAAGCAGCCACTCCCTCAGGGCAGTTCTGTATGCCCAGGTGGAACGGAGCAGGTTTGGCTAATGGCCTACTTGTGCCAGGCCATCTGTAGGTGCTGCCGGCCCACCCAGCTCCTAAACCCTTCCCAGCACCGATCCTTCCCGCAGAGCCGCTGGAAGTGAGAGAATCTCCTTTTTATAGCGGTGGGAGCCGTGCTGTAGGTGGGCTGGCTGCTCGGGTTACTCGGCAGGGACGCTGTTGGGAGCAGCTGGCGCTCGCAGAATGCCCGCAGTCAGCGCAGCGCCGAGGTGCTGCTTCCCGCTGGGGAGCCGTCGGGTGCCGGCCCGGCCCGGCCCCGGCTCACGCTCGGCTCCGGCACGGCCTCGCATTGTTGTCAGCTGAGCGGACAACACATTTATTTTCCTCAGATTTATTTTCCGGCAAACGCGGTTTGCTGACGTAATGGCACGTCCCTCCGGATCTCGGGAGAGCCGTGGGGTTTATGCCGGTGGAAGGTGAAAGAGGGAGTGCTTGTTGGTGTGAGGGGTTCTGAAAGCCCCCAGACAGTCTGTGTGGAGCAGAGGAATGTGGTTTCCTGGTAGGGTGAATTTAAAATGACTCATCCGTGGATCCTGGTGCAGACGTTGGCATGAGATCATCCTTGTTCTGCAGCCGGGAAAGCCAACTTCAGATTGCTTCTCTCTGCGAACTTTCTAGGCCTAGCTCTCCTCTATGCCTCTTCCAGAATTCTTCTTTTGTGGAGAGTTGTTTTGTTTTGTTTTGGTTTTTTTTTTTTTTAATGAGTAAAAGGAAATGGAACACTGGGGCTCAGACTTTGAACTTGTTCCTTTCTGTGTTTTTTTGTCTTCATTAGCTTACGTAAATAACAGCCTCTATTCTCTGCAGTTTCCTTGCTAAGAGGAATTCTCAGAAATCACTTTCTAAGGTGATACTGTCATATAGGAAGAACTCTGATAATCTGGTTGGTAAAACAGTAAATTCCTAATGAATTAGTATGTTAATGTGTACAGGAGCAACATAAAATATTTTTGCAGCTTAAACACCTCTTTAAAAATAGGGTTTCCAACACTTGCACCATATGTCCCCTTATTAAATTCTCCTCTTACTGAATAATGACATTACCCTCTGAATGACAGAGGTGCTTGTTATATGATCTGACTTAGAGATACATCTGGAACTTGGCCCTTGCAGGGTCTCAAAATAGAATGACCGATGCAGGAAGAACTTACCAGAGGACTTGTGAGGGCTTCTAGTGCAAATCACTTCCACCCTTGCCAGAGCTTTGACACTGTCCAGTGAATGTACTCAGACAACTCAGGGATTTTTAAATTTTGCTTTTCAGCCTTTTCGTCTTTGTTAAGCTATCCTGTGTTCCCTCTCCCTCAGTATCTACTGAACCAGATCCTCAGCAGGAAGTGAATACATTTTCAGTGTGCAGTGTCAGCATCTCTTCAAATAGCCAGTGGGAAGAATGATACCAACAAAATTTGTGCTTCTGTTGGGATTAGTCTTCCTTGCAAATGTCTTTTCAGATGTAGCACAGATGTGTTCTGAGAGGTGCTGAGGAAATGCTTCTGGTCCCATGGGCACTTGTTTGAATTGGATGAGCTCCCTCTGCAAAGGGTGGGTGGGCTGGTGGCTGAGTGCTACTGATGCATGATAAATAAGGAATCCAGTTGGAATTAGGCAGGTATTTCAAAGCACAAGTGAGTGCTTATGAGAAGTGGGGATAAAAGCCCCACACATAAGCAGATTTTTTAGCTCCTTCCCTTTGCCTGTAGTGCTGGCACCTGCTGTTGGCTGCCCTGCACACAGGCCTGAGAGGGTCTGAGCTCCTCATACACAGCCGATGCTGCTTTTAGGACAGACCTTTGAGGCAGCTTTCTCTTACCACGTTCATTGAGCTACCAACAAGTGCTCTGTGCTGTGTTTCACTTCCAGGAAGGGCAGTCCTCCGCAAATGGCCCATCCCGCGACAGCCCCAAGCAGCCGGCGGCCCGAGAAGGACACGTGGGGTACCCCAAGCTCCGGGCGGGCTACATCCCCATTCCCGTCATCCACGAGGGCATCGACGGCCGGCAGCAGCACCCCTGCTTCTCCTCCCCGCAGCCAGGGCTGCAGAGGTACAAGACAGAGGCCGTGCCCGCCCCGGGGCAGGCTCAGCCACCCCTCAGGGGGGCCTATGGTGGCCCCGAGTCGCCGGCGAGGGGCCCGGCGGAGGCCGCGGCGGCCGATAAACAATGTGGACAGACACCGGCAGCTGCGGCGGCCCCGGCCACGCACGGACCCGAGGTGAGTGTCAGCAGGGCTGGGCTCTGCTTGCAGTGGTCTTTGCAGCATTTATGGCCTGAATGTCACACGGGGAGCTGAGCCCTCAGAAGGTCCAGCTCGCCACAGGGTTGTGTTTTCCCAATGCTTCCAGAGGGCTGAAAGTGCACAGTCATGGCAGTATAAATATGTATGGGTTTTTTCTAGCATCACCCACTTGTGTTCTGCAATGATTCTGCAGAGATAAATGCAGAGCTGAGCAGGCCCTGTGGCAGGGGAGGGTTGTTTGAGGGCTCGTACAGGTTGCCCCACAAGTGGAGATGCAGACAAGCCTCTTGTGTTCTGCACCATGAGTCAAACTGGGTGAACAAAGTGGGAGAGACAAGTGTCCAGTCAGCTAACAACCCAGGCCACTTCAGAAGTTCTTTGCTTCCTAATTTAATTTTTCAGTTGTAAAGAATGGATTTACATATATGCAGATTTAAGAGTGAAATGTAAAGTGTTGTTGTCCTTCAGTAGCATGTGAAAATATTTTCAGACTATGAACTTCTTTGGGAAAAAAGTCACCCTGCTTGCTTTGTGTTTCTGAAGGTAGGATTTTTGGCCTGCTCTCTGTAGAGAATTACTAAATTGGTATTCTTGTAATATAGGAAAATAAAAGCCTAATTTTTATTCAAAGTAAGATGAGCAGGAAATTCAGCCTTCACCAAGCTGAAAACATTTCAGGTCTGTAATTCAACAGTGGTGGCATCTTCTCTGAAAACCATTTGCAGTTTAAAGAATGTAATTAAAATCCTGTTGGCAGGTTTCACATCACTCTTGACTAACCGTGCCTGTCCATGTAGTACCTGGACAAGAGGCTCAGCTTTTCCTTCTCCCAACCCTGTACAGCTTTGCCTTGTTTGCAGAGTGGCTTCAGGAATGTGTCTTCTGTGCCACTTACTTAGAGATAACCAGGGGGAACCTCAGGACCTGCTGTTCCACACTCAGGCAGTGCAGTGGAGGTGCCAAGTGACCAGAGCCTGCATTGGTGACCCTGCACTGCACGTCAGCAGTGCCACCAGTAGTGCCACTGATGGCTGCTCTAATGCAGAGTAGCATCTATTTATTCAAGGTTGCTGTTCATGGGCAGCTGAGCAGTTTTTACCAGCGCCAAAAGAGGGGTCTTGTCCTGCTTCTCTCCTGCCTTACCTGCCTTCTCTCGCAGCTCGTCTGGCCTTTCACAGGAGAGGGGGCAAAGGGGAATTAGCCATATCTGCATTAACAAATTAATGACATGCTCTAAAAAAACCCAACAAAACATACAAAATCTGTTAATGTGGCCAGGATCAGAAGGCAGTGTTGTGTTCTCTTAGGGGTTTGGGTTTGTCTCTAGCACGTAATTTGTTTGCTTAGCTTTAGTTTACCTCAAATTTAACAGGTTTGGACAGGAACAACCATGCAAAAGCAGCAAACATTCTGACTGAGCATCCACTCCCTGCTCATTTCAGGGCTGGGAATGCTGTAGCTCAGGTTCCTACTTGCTATAATGATGCTCTCACAACTTATGTGGTTTGTCTAGCGAGGCTCTTGGCCAAAAAACTAGGGAAATGGAGTCCTTACATGCCGGAAACACGAGCTTAGTTTCTATGATGACTGCCTCCTTTTCTTTTTGGAAATAAAAAGTATTGTGAGCACGAAATGGTTGAAATTTAGTAATGGATTTTTGTTTTCATGGCAGCCTCAACCTCCTGGAGCATCTGACTCTCCAACAGTTTCCCCTCAGACCTCGGGCAGACCCAACGCAGGGAGCCATCCGCTTCCTCGCGGTTATATTCCAATCCCTGTGATCCATGAAAACATGCCACGTCAGCCAGCACAGGCCTACCACCAGGCACAGAAGACCCACTACCCTGCCCAGCAGAGCGAGTTCCAGGCCCACCAGCCGGTGTTCCACAAAATCCAGCCGGAGGAGAGGGAGCCCAAGGCAGCACGAGCGCAGTCTCCGTTCAGAGTGGCTCAGAGAGGCTCCTCCAGTCGGGAGAGTTCCCCTGCCAGAGTGAGCACCCAGATGCAGCCCCCAGCTCCCATCCGAGTGCAGACAGTAGTAGACAGACCCCAGGTATGTAGAATGGGGAAGTGAATCACATGCCAGGGACCTGAGTGTGGCTAGAGTTGAAAAATGAGCTTGTACTAACACATACATGAAAGCACGTAAAGCAATCTCCACTGCTAGAGTTAAACAGACTGGGAGATCCTGAGATAAGCAGCAAGTTGCCTTTCCACCTGTCAGGACTCTGGTGGATCACTGAAATATGATTTAACACACAATTTAATCTTGTCTTGTCAGAGTATAATTTGGTGTAATTATGCTGAGGTCACTGATGTTGCATTATGTTTATGAGAAGAAAACCAGGTCTGTGGGATTTGTGACATCTATGTAAATATACTTCACTGATGTCTCAGAATCATTTAGGGGATAGCATCAGATGCACAAAGTAATTTTTGCTGTGAAGGAAGAGGATAAGCAAAATCTAGAGTTTTTTGTTCTTCTGGCTTGAAGCATGCTCTTGATCATAGAACCTTCTGCTCATTGAACATTTTTTCCATGTAAAGTTCTTACTAAAACTACAGTTAAAAGGCTACTGGGAATTAGACAACTGTGATGTGTGGAAGAGGGTATGCACAGAAACAAGCCTTGATTTTCTCTCTGGAGATTTGTGACATTAAGAGTGGCAGGAGCAGAATTAGGTTAATATTTTTGAAAACCCAGACTAGGACAAACCAAGGAAGACTCGAGATTTAATGGCATATTCTAGGTCAGTGCTAATTTATTTCTGGGGGTGAGAATTTGCACTCCCTAATCAAATTTTATGTTTAACAGGTAAAGTAGTAACAGATTTTTCAGTGCAGGCTGTTTACTCGCTTGGTTTAAATAAAATACAGATATTTTACTCCAGCCATTTAAATCCATGAGAGCTGGATTTGGTATCTTTCAAAATCACTGTTTCTGTGCCCAAGTAAGTAGAGGGGGTGTCAGGAGGAGGAAAATGCAAATATCACAAATTTCAATTTTCTGCTGCTAAGATTTCAAAACTTCTCTCATTTTCAAGAGATTTCTGATTTGATGACTTAAAACTGGAGTAATCCCAAGGATCGTCTCTAATCGCTACAGTGTAATAAGATTGACACAGTAACCTCTGCATGTAACTAGGTTAAAGATTAAATATAAGTACTAACAAAAAAAGGAATGTCCTGGAAGCAGGAATAGGATGAGAATAGCCCAAAATGTGATTAAAACTCAGCAAAGTAGTTGGCTTTTCCAGAAAGATGATCCCTTAATTAGTGACAGAGGGGATGAAATCTTGACCGTGCTGCAGTCAGCTGCAAGAAATCTCACTGACTTCAGTTAGGTGAAGGCTTTGCTCAAAGGTCCTGTCTTTTAGAACTGTTCATGGGGCTGATTTTATTGAGCATGGGCAGGATTTGGTGGGTTGAAATTTAATGCTTGTACGAGGTGATTGGTGAAAATAATGGCTGTTGAGCACAGTCCTGTTTTTCAGTTTAAAAGAGTAAAATTCAGCAACGCTCAGGAAAGATTAATCCTCTTGTGCGTGTGAAATTGCACTGCTAGGAGTACGGAAAATTAGATGTTAGATTACATGTGCTTTAGAAGGAAACAAGGAGTGTTGTGTCTCAACACAAAACTTGCCTTGCTCACCAGGTTTCTCAGCAGCAAGTCCCAGCTCAGGAGCCACCGAGACCAGCCCCTCCTCCTGAAATCAAGCCTGACAACAAGGCAGCCCCACCGCCCGAAACAGAGGCACCTTCCACATATATCCCAATTCAGGTCACCCACCAAGAACCAGATCCTAAAGTACCACCCCAGAAGCCTCCAGCCATGGCAGAGAAAGCTGATAAAAAGGCTCCTTCCCCAGCTAAGGCTGCTCCCCCCCAGGAAAGGCCTCCTCTGGAAGAAGTGGTGCCACCGAAGACGATGGAAACGGGAGAACCTCAAAAGCACCCAGGTGTTTTGAAAGTGGAAGCAATTCTGGAGAAAGTACAAATGCTTGAGCAGGCAGTCAACTCCTTTGAAGGGAAGAAAACTGACAAAAAGTACTTGATGATTGAAGAGTATTTGACCAAAGAGTTGCTAGCCCTAGACTCAGTGGACCCTGAGGGTCGTGCGGATGTGCGCCAGGCCAGGAGAGATGGTGTGAGGAAGGTCCAGACCATTTTGGAAAAACTTGAACAGAAAGCAGAAGATGTCCCAGAACCTGTTCAAGTTGATGGACTTCAGCCAAATTTGCCAGAGCCTAAGCCACCACAGGAAATCATGGAGATTGAACCTGTGGTAGTCAAGAGCAAGGGAGATACCAGTAATAAAAATGCTAAAGAGGAAACCAAAATGGAAGGACATCAGCCTGAAACGAAGGAAGAAGTGTTTACCAATCTCGCCACTACGACAAACACATCCAATAACCCAACTGAACCATAGCCATGTGCTGAAATTAAAAATCTCTCAGACTTTATAACTTAAAGTGTGTTTAAGTGAATTTTAAGTTGCATGCATTTCCAGAGCTCTTTTCAACTGGTTTTAATCAACATAGCAGCTTGGGACACAGTAAACACTTTGTGGGGAAAGGAGGGAGCTAGAAAGAAAGTGATGCATTTATCCTTTATTCTTACACTATGTAAAAGACATGTTTCAAAAATAAACCCTGTACATTAATTGCTTTTAGATTGGCTGAATGGAAAAAAAAAAAGACTTCAGGGTTAATATTGATGCGTGTTGTTTAAGGTGTATTCTTTTGCAGGTGATTTTTGTAAAATCAGTGGCCTGCATTGTCAGAATACCAGTCCTCCTACAAGTATAGCCACTCTTTACAGTAACGTTTTTACTTTTAATGTTCACAGTTGGGCACTTTAAGTAATGATGGATAGAAAGTGTGTAAGAAACTGTAGGGATATTTATATGTGTGCAGGACTTCAATGCTATATTTTAAGAGGGAAATAAAATAATATGGAAGCCTAATTTAGTCTTGTGGTTTTATAAGCTGGAAATGTAAAGGCAGTAATTGGTTTTAAATACACTCTCCTGAACACAGAGATTTGTTAGTGCAGTGTTATAGTTGAAGTCTGGCAGCTGTTTTCTCATCAAGACCTAAACATGCCTTTCTCCATTCGTGTCCTCCCTTCTGGTGCTGTTGCTGTGTCACATCTATGGATTGAGAAAGGAATTTGGCTGAGCATTTCTGCCCCCTCACCCCAGAAGTCACCATTTAACAGAAATGTTTATAACATAGACACAGATCTCAACTGTGGTTGTTTTACAGAAGTTTACAGATCTTCACTTCTTCTGCAAAGTCATTATTCTTTCACGAACAATTACTCAATTTTGTATGCAGAAGTATGCTTTTTTTTGTATTTAGAAATAGATTTTGTATTTATAGATCAATAGGATTCCTCTCACTTTGTGAAGTGATACTTTGTTCTAAGTGATTAGCAATTTGCACTTAAGCAGGGGAGATAAGCCATTTTTCAGCTACATTCATGTAAAATGGCAGCAGAGTCAGTGCAGAAGGAGTGCAAGGGAGGATGGGGCCCTGACTAAGTTCCATTCTGTTGATTTTACAAATGCAAGTCTCTTTACCTGATAGCCTATTTACAGCATAGAACCCTAAATTTGTGAATACCAAAAGAGATCTCCTCAAGGCAATTGATCACTTACTGAACTGCACTTAACTGCACTTAGAATCATGAGAGTGGATTGGAAATTGGACTTAAACCCATCTGAAAATCTTTTTTTAAGAAGCAGGTTGAGCATGGTCATTGAGAACTGTCATTCTTTATTTTAAAGTAACAATATAGCATGGAAATTGCACTGCAGTGTGTGTAGTATTTGCACTGTGAATGGTCTGCTTAGTTGTAGGTAGAAAGCTGATGCTTCTTTTAGTTTCATTTTCATAGTCTGCAGCCCTGTGTGAGAATACACAATGTCTTGTAACCTTTTGGCTCCTCCAGCTTTGGGAGCAGCATTTGAGGCATTCTAGAAGAAGAGGTGTGAAAGTTCAGCTGCCTGCATAATTCCTGCATGAACTCACTTCAGTGGCACATTGCTCATGCAGGGTGACATTTCAGCTGAGGACACACATCTGACATCATGTAACAAAAATACTTAAATTGAGGAAAATCAGCTGAGGGTTTTTAGAACTGAGCTCTCTAAGTGAAGTCTGTGGGAGCTATAAGGCCCTATCTCTTAATGGTTTCTCTTAGTAATAACCCAGAATCAAAACCACCCCATTAACTGAGGTGGCAGAGTGGAAATTAAGATTATAGTCTTAAAACTGTAGTATTTACAGGAGTTAAACAGGTGCTAGATTTTTAATACATGTCATCTTCTGCTAATGGGGCCTGATTCATGTTCCACTATTCAGTGTTGGTCAGAGTAGGTGGAGTCAAATTCAATTACAACTCACGGGGTTCTTTTAAGGAGCAAAGCTGGAGGTAGAGCTGCACTCTGCCAAGTGCTGCTTTAGAAGTTGATTCTTAAAGTCAGTGTTACTACTGCAGAATTAGGTACAACTGAAAACAAAGTGAGGTTTCGTGATGTGGCCTAATAAGGGAAAGCACATTTGGCTGCCCTGGAGCTGCCTAGCTGGGAGACTGGTGCTCTGAGTCATAGTCTCTCTTTGTTTCCTCTGTTGCTCAAGACTAAGCTGCGCCCAGTCCAGCTTCCATGTCTTGACACATCAGCATAGCTCCAAATCCTGCATATGGGCTGGGAGGAGGGAGTAGCCAAGGAGGAAGCAGCTGAAGATTCCCACCCATTCCCTGTAAGCTCCTGACCTGCTCTGTGCAGAGCCTGTTGGCTGCTGTGTGTTGGTGCCAGTGGTGTGTGGTGCTGGCAGAGGAGTGGAAGGGCATTCCTCATTCCCTTTCTGCAGGATGGTGGTACCTGCTCCGTGCTTTGACCCTGGGTAATAACTGGAGACTTGGCTTCAAAACTCAGGTAGAAAGTAATTAGGGGTTTAAAACCATAAGAATTATGTTACCTCACTTTTCAAATAACAGCCAGGCACAACGAACAGCAAATGTGCTGTTGAGTGCAGGGTTTTCAAATACATGGTGCATTTGCAGTAGCTGTTTCAAAAAAATTGAATAAATGTCAAGCAATGCAATTTGTTCAAAAACAAATAATGCCTGTGAGTGGAAGGCACTGCTTCAGCTCATTTGAAAGTAGCAGGAGGAATATGAAAAGCCTGTACATGGAACCACAGTAAAAGCTTAGGCTATTTTCTGATTGCACTATCTTGCCCAGCTAGTGCTATTTTAAATGCCAGTAGTGGCCTGTTCTCTATATTTAAACCCTCACAGCAGCAAGGCATTGTGTTTCCTGTAAATATGGCATTTTGGCTATTTATTTACACGCTCGAGGCAGGGGCAGCAGTCACACTGCCCCCAGGAGCCTGGTGAGGCAGGCCTGGTGTGGGATTCCACCCCAGCTCCAGAGGGAGGCACAAACCCTTTATCTGGGATTTGTTTTGCTTTCAACTTTGTGTTGGCTCAGCTGTTTGCAGGCAAGGTGGGGAAGGAAAGGGGCACAAATCACACTCCACCCAGGAGGCAGGAAAGCAGCACAGCAGTTTGTAGAGGCAGATTCTGCCCCTGCACCTCAGGTTAAGGTAAGGCAGCCTAGGAAAGCCCTGATCTCAGTGTCCCCAGTGAGGGTATCTCTCTTTAAAATAATTATGCTAATAAAAAAAGAGCTTCTGGTGGCTGGTACACAGCTGCTGAAGAGGACAGATCTCAGTCAAGGTATGCTTATGAGTAGGTTTTAATTTGCTGCTTTTCAGTCTCCCTCCTTAAACATGCATGTATTGATCTTTCAAAGTACTCAGGTAACCAAATAGAGGGCACTACTTCACCATGAACTTCAATAAGATGTACACAAACCTAAAGGAAAAATGGGACTAAAAGTCTGGTAATGGGCAGTAATTTCTGTGCTTTTGGTCCTGTTGTGTCCAAGAAGTAAAATGAAGGTGTCCTAGAAACAAACCTTAATGCTGTTAAAGTTGAATATCATAAAATTTTGGGTGTGTTACAAAATCCAGCAGTGACAGTTTTTCTGACAAAAACAAATCCAGCCCTTCTGGGCCTCTTGGGTAAAGGAGGCCTTTAGGAAAAACTAATCTGAGCTCAGCATTTACTGTGGAATACAGATAGAAGCCAGAAGTTAACCATACAAAATACCATTTCCTGGAGCCTTAGTGTAAATATTAAAACTCCAAAGCCAAACTTCTCTGGGTAGATATAGTACTGCCATTAATGAAACATGAGCACAATCATTCTAGCAATAGATACAGTGGGTTTATTGGCACTTTCACCTATTTATGTGCAATGGTACAGGAGAGCCCAGAGAACAAGTGTGTTTAAACTATTTTTTTGTTAAGATAAATCATTTGGTTAAATATAAAAGGGTGACATTGGTCTGAGTGCACAAAGAAACAGCCTTTAACACTGGTTAATTTGGGTTCCTGAGCTCTGCCCAGAGAACATGTCCATAGGGTTGTGCATGGGATCAGCCCCTGTGCTGGTGAACCACTGAGGGCCCTGCATGGTCTGTGCATGCTGTGTAACACTAGAGACCAGGGTAACTGAATGCCAGCCCCTGTCATCCAGAGCAGGAGTTATTTTAAGATGGCCAGCAGGCTGGTTACAAAGCAGGGGAGCACACCAATTCTCAGCCAGACACCTTTCCAGGATTTCTAAATAAGCAACTTTAAAAAAATAAAGAAGCTAATTTAGTTATTTCCTGCTGCAATTTCCACTGCAGAAGCTGGAAATCTGCAGGAAAGGAAGGAACAGGTCCAGCCTTTAGTTTCCATATGTCCCTGCACCAGCAAATTGCAGGGCAAGCAGAAGTGGAGGATCTTGCATTAAACTTCAGACTTTAAGAAGAAAATCACATTTGCCACATGTATTTCAGAAAATAATTCCATGGGGCATTGATCTGTTCACGTTTCAGAATTAAACACAGAATCTGGAGTTCTTCATCCCTGGTTCTTTACATCTGGCATCTCTTCAAGGACTGTGCAACGTTCTGTGACGTTCCACAGCAAACACAGAAATCACTGATAGGGTTTGCACTGAGCAACGTTGATAACATTGCACTGATAACGTTGGAAGTCTTGGTAAAAGGGCTGGGGATAGAACAGAGATGAAAATAATTAACTCCTAATGAAATACGGTACCTGTGTTAGGAATGAGGTGAGCAGGCAAAAAAATGTAACAAACTTTGAAGTATTACTACTTATATCTACTCAGTGGATAGATGATCTGTCTGCTGTTCATCTGACAAATAGAATATAATTTTTAAAAATGGGCATTATCTGAGTTTTAACACAGTAAAAGAAATACACTGAATTTGGCAACAAAGGCAATATGGAACTTAGCTTGTTTTTTTACTGCATTTCTGCAGCCCCTGACAGTGAACAGATGAGATTTGCAAAATCATCCACATGGGTTACTTGAAGCCCTGATTTATTGCTTTTCATCATTTTGTGAACTTTGAGTTCTCATCAGTTTCTGTCTTGTCAGGAAAGCTCCACTCCCTCCATTTGCAGAAACGAGCAGTGTCTGGAATAATTCCCTTGTGCGTTTCCCATGGGGTTGGCAGGCAGATAATGTGGTTTTTTCTGCAGCCCATACTGATCTGTGGCAAAGAACAGGAGTTGTCAGCAGTCTGTCTTGCCACTCCAAGTGCACAGCTCACACTGTAAAATCTGTTACTAAGAGCCGTAATGTTTATTCCAGTGCGAGCTTTCCTGTTTTATTTAAATCAAGGTGAGATTAAAGCAAGGAAAACCTAAAGCAGTTTAGCCCAGCAGCCACACGTACAGAGATTTTTATTTCCAAAGACCCATGAAATGATAGCACACAGCCCTGGTTAGGCATTTCTGTAGCTGTTGGTGAGTACTTGGTCGCCAGGACCTTCCCTCGTGTCACCATTAACGATGAGCTCATCTCATCTCCATTCCTTCTCTCCCCAGCTGCCTTCCCAACAACCATGAAATGTTTCTTTCCCTTGGCCTATTACCACCTAGAAAAAAGAGCGAGATAGAGGAGATTTGCATGTTAAGATTTCTCTTAAAAATTTAGATTTTGGTCCAGAAAAGTGCTGGGAGTTCAACTCTGACCTATCAAGTCAATTCAAGGTGATCTTGACCCTGAGCCAATAAACTGAAACGTTTATCAAAGTTTCTGCATGACTGCATACCCGGTGTAAAGCCAGCTCTTAAGATGGAACATGCCTGGAAGCATGAAGACAAGGATGAAAGTGCAGAAAAAACTGTAAATCGATCCAAATCGGGCTTCTCTCCACCCAAGAAAGAGATCATACAATTTACTTTAAAACTTTGAAAATTTGCACTGTGGCAGGTGTAAGCATCTACCAGTGCTGAAAGTGCACCGAAGCACTACCAAATTTTAAATGGCCTTATTTAAGTGTTTCATTTAGTTCCTAAGATTGTAACTAGTGCCCCGACAAAGATGAAATCATGTACATCAGATGTACCTTTTCATTCTAATTAGTAGTTACTTCAATATGCTACTTTGTGACAAAAGTATTGGGACTGAAGTTTAGCTGTATGGATATATTAGATTACATTGAATAAAGGATATAAGGTAGGGTTGTATAACAATATCATAAACAAATATTGCTGCCTAGATACAGCAGGCATAGACACATTAAAATATTTAAGGTACCTTTAATATTAACTACCTAGCAACAAGTCCCTGATTACTTCAAGGAAAATGGGCACTACTAGAGAAGGCAGGAATCATAGCAATTGTTATTGTTACACTTTTTTTTCCCCCCAGTAACAATTAGACACATAACTCTTATTATATAACATACAATTACCTGCGTAGGGAATCCCTGCCTTAAATAGTTTGTGCCTGACTACGCTAAGAAACAGACATGGTTGTGAAATTAGAGGACGTGGATTTGATAGAGCTGAGAAACTGCATCGCTGAGCGCTGGTTCCTCACCCCGCAAACCTCTGTGTGTGCACAGCCCTGTTTGGGGCTCGCAACCAGAGGCAGCTGTGGCACAGCGCAGCAGAGTAACCCGAGGCACCTTAGGCGATGTCATTTGACGAGAGAACCGGGGCAGGGGCGGGTGTCGCCTGCTGGACGCTGCTGATGTCACCTAATCCACCTGAGTGTCACCGCCAGAGGTCACAGCGCGACACTGCCGCGTCCCTGCGCTGCCCCTGCGCCTTCCAAGCGCCAGGGTTTCCTCCTGCCGTGCTGCCGAAGCAGAAGGACTGGGGTGGAAAGTGGTTTCCTGTAACAGTGAAGGGAACGTTCTCGTCTTGCGTGTGCTCACGGTGTTGGCAGGATGCTCTCTGCAGTGGGGGCAGGCTCTGGGGGATGCCTGAATTCCTAGGATTTCTTTTCAAAGCTCATAAAAGGTGTCAGGTTTGCAGGGTGTTGGGTTCCTGCAGTTCCACTTGTAACAAACAACATTGACATACGCAGCTTTTTAACCGGGGTTGCTTTCAGATTTGTCTTCCTGATGCCTTAAATGGCTCCCTAGAAACAGAGAGCAGACAGCAATAAAGGAATAAAGGAGGGATTGATTGGAAAGGCCTTCAGAGGTACACTCTGGGCTCCAGAGGCTCCTGCCTCAGTGCATCCCAACATGGACAAGGACAGCTCCCGAGTTCTTCCCACTTGGATCTCAGCATCAATTCCCCAAGCAGAAGCCAGGCAAGGATAGAATTTGCCCAAGCTTGCCCCCCTGTCCCCAAGATTGTGGTTTGCAGTTGTTGGGCCCAGGAGGGTCTGGGTGTCCTTGGAGAGCTGGAGAGGCTTTGTTGTGTGTGTGTGAGCATGAGAGAACAGCACTGAACGAGCTCCAGGGAACTGCAGAGTGACACTGGGCAGGGCAGGGCTGGAAACACAAAAGTTAAAACCTAAGGCATCATTCCAAGTTGGGTTTTGTAGAACCCTGCTTGCACATGACACTCTTGAGTTTCACATAAAACCAATAAGAATTTCCAGTCTGGGATCTACATGAAGATAATTATCCCCAAAACAGGCATTAGAGTTTGTTTCACAGTTTATAAACACAACAGAAAGCCATTGGCTCATTTCTGCACTTCTTTATTCTTTAACCACAGCTCTGATACTCATTCCAAATCTCAAACGATCCTAATCCATCAATCTCTAAAGAAATACAAGCCTGCAGATTTAGAAAGAGCAAACCCAGAATTTTTCCAGCACCACTTCTGGACTGACCACAAGCAGCAGCTCTTAATTTCCTGCAGGCCTGAAACTGAGCACAACCTAACTGAGGGAAAGGATGGTAAATCAAAGTGGAAAAAACACTGAGGGAAGGTGTGGTTTCAAATACCTGCTTTGGAGATCAGTGAGCAGGCCAGGGTTGGTGTGATGGGCCTGGCCTTTCTGTGGGAGAGAATGAATCAGCCAGCTACAAAACCAGGCCCCATACCAACATTCAATCAGGAAAACTTGGCAACTTACACTCACTCACTTGAATTTGTGCTTTTATCAAATGAGGAATGTAGAACTGAGACACATCTTTATTATTTGTGAGTGCCTCTTGTGCTTTCCTCTGGTAAATCTGATAAAAGTTCTTTATTTCTTTACTGTAGGTGATGATTTCTTGGTTTAATTACATTAAAATTAAACGTGTTCTCATATTTTTACAGAGAGGCTTAAAGCATTTATCCTTATAATTGATTCACATTTGGTACAATCCAAGCTACACCACCAAGAGGGTGAAATTCTCCCAGTGTCAAAAATGGTGATATTTTTACTTTTTGTCCATCAGTTTCCCATTGGGAGCTCTGCATGAGTCTCCAGTAGTTGCTGATGAAGCCTGATCCATTGGTGTAATCCTCTCCTGCTGCTTCTTTTCCTGTAACTCTCCTCTCTCTCAGGGCCAGGAGATTCATGGAGCTTTTTGTGCTTATGATTTCCCATCCTCCTTGGTATATTTTCTGTCTCAAGGACCGGACAGCCAAAGCTTCATTTGCTGTCAGAGGTTGGAACAGAGCCTGACTATATTTATGTCAATGACAGAGCAAGAAAAGACTCAATTTTTGTGTTAGCTCAAATTTCAAGTGTGACTCAAGCAGGTCATATGCAGAAGGTACATCTTGGCAAAACAAAACTCTGAGACTCTGTCAAGTTTAAAATATAAAGCTCTGAAGTTCTGTGGGCTTGATCCAAGAAACTTGTTCCTAACTAACTTGTTTTGTACATGATGCTCTGATAAAGGCAAAATGCACTCACTGGAAGAACCTAACAGTGCCAGTGAATGATAATTTAGCATTCATCATGCAGATTTTGAGATGGGGAGATTCAAATAAGATAGTAGAAGAGAAATTTTTTTCATTGTCTGTGT
Organism: Erpornis zantholeuca; assembly: GCA_013400515.1. NCBI lineage: Eukaryota > Metazoa > Chordata > Aves > Passeriformes > Timaliidae > Erpornis > Erpornis zantholeuca. The sequence goes on along the minus strand of VZTN01007943.1, from coordinate 277,138 downwards.
TCTCAGGCACTGGGAATTGGTTGCCCATGGAGGTGGTGTAGTCACCATCCCTGGAGGTGTTCAAGAGGTGCTGGGTGATGTGGTTTGTGATTTAGGGGTGGACAATTGGACTGGATGATCCTGAAGGTCTCTTCCAACCCTGACAATCCTGGGATTCTGTGACTCTACACAGGTAACCATCAGAGCAGCTAACGCCCATTACAGCATTAGCATTGTGATGCCTTAGGTTTTAACTTTTATATTTTTCCAACCCTGCCCTGCCCAGTGTCACTCTGCAGTTCCCTGGAGCTCGTTCAGTGCTGTTCTCTCATGCTCACACACACACAACAAAGCCTCTCCAGCTCTCCAAGGACACCCAGACCCTCCTAGGCCCAACAACTGCAAACCACAATCTTGGGGACAGGGGGGCAAGCTTGGGCAAATTCCATCCTTGCCTGGCTTCTGCTTGGGGAATTGATGCTGAGATCCAAGTGGGAAGAACTCGGGAGCTGTCCTTGTCCATGTTGGGATGCACTGAGGCAGGAGCCTCTGGAGCCCAGAGTGTACCTCTGAAGGCCTTTCCAATCAATCCCTCCTTTATTCCTTTATTGCTGTCTGCTCTCTGTTTCTAGGGAGCCATTTAAGGCATCAATTGAACCCAGAATGACAAAACCACCTTTCTCAGGGCTACCTGAGCAGCCGCGCTCAGCAGCGCTCCTTACCCAGCCCCACCGCCCCTCCCGGCCGATAGCAGCGCTCCTTATCTCGGCTATGACGTCAGAGCCCCGTGACGTAGCGCGGGCGTTGGCCGGCAGGGGGCAGCAGCGCCCCGCGGATGGCAACCAAAATCAGGGATTTTACCGAAATCCTGGGATATGACGGGAAAACTCCGCCTGAGACCGGCATGAGGGGCTGGGACTGTCATGGAGCTCGGCGCGTCTCGCAGGGAAGGTAATGCTTGTATCATTCTTACGGCACATAAGCATAATTTTCGGCTCACCACATAAACATTGCTTTTGGCTCAGGTGTTATCTGTCCTTAGAGGTGGCTGAACCCTTCAAACCTCGAAACTACAAATAAGAGCGGGATTTAGGTAGTTCCAGTACTTTGTAACAGTTATTTTTGCTTATGCAAACTGGGAAGGAGCAGCAAAAGATAACATTTCATCCCTGCTTTTAAAGAAAGTGCTGCTCCCAGTGCAAGGTTAGGATAACAATCTCCAGAGGTCCCTTCTGACCAGCATTGCTATAGCTACACTTTGGTTTCTAAAAGACCCATTTTAAAGGAGCAAGATATTAAAATCACAATTAATTTATTCAGCAGAACTTTTTTTCTCAGAAGTTCAGGGTGCTGTTGGTCAAAGCCAGCCCAGGTCAGGATTCATATAAGACACTTTTTCCCTGAGAGGAAGTGATTGCATGTCCCTTCAGGGTGACTTATGTCACCAATAAAAGCTGCCAAGGAGTCACAACCATCTGACACTAAGGGTTGCTCCAATCTCTATGATTTGATAGCTGAGGCAGCCTTCCCTTGAACAAACTGGGCTGTAAGAATATGTAAAGCATAGAGCACAAACTGGTCTTTGCATGACGGACTACTGCACACATACATTAATCCTATTACCACAATCATTGGGGATTATTTTTAACCTAATTTTCATCTCAGAGAACTTTGCATGCTCTTGTGTGTACTTATGTAGTCTTTCAATTATGTGTTTCTGAAGTGCTTTCCAGTCATTAAATACTCCATGGGCATAGGCCATGTGCCCATTATTCCAGTCTACAAGTGGCACAGTAAATTATTTGCAGTGTCTGTTGTATAACCCAGTGGTGTTGATTCCCAGTGCTTCCCAAATCCTTTCCCCATAGGCATTACACTACTGTGGCAGGACATCAATTTTTTATTTTATCTTTCTTAAACTGCATCAAAATATATTAAACAAAGCTGATATTTAAAATTACATACTCCAACTGAGAATCAAATCTATGACCACTGTTGGTTTTGTTAGTATTAGATTGTGTTTGCTTTTGCATGCTGTGTTTGAGAGTAGGGCAGGAGCACCTATTTTTAAGATTGTTAGCAAATTTAACTGGAGTTTGCATTTATTTTTTTCACTGTAATTAACATCACAGCTCAAGGCAAATCAAATCAGCCAAACAGAACAATGGCTTGTATGATGCACCAGCTGGTCTCAGAAACCTCCCTTCAAACTGGTTTAGTTGAGCAGGAAAGTTATTTGGGGACTTGCTCATGTTTGCTTTCTCATTTTTGGGAGTGGTTTTTTTTTGGCACATTCAGAGCTGCTGCTTCTGTAAGGAGGTAAGTATGGTGGTGGGGGGGAGAAATGGGATGTAATCCTTTTTGCTTTTTTTTCCTTTTTCCTTACGTTGCTTACAACAGCTGCCTAGGAAAAAATAAAAAAAAATTTGATAAATGTCACAGAGAGAAACAAAACTCTTATGAAGGAGGCCTTCCTTTCTTAATTAAAAGAATAAATTGATAAGCTGAGCTGTGGTCCAAACCTTCTGGCGAAGTATCTACAGCCTTAAAGAAGTGCTAGAATCCACTCTCCTGAAATGTGACAATCCTACCATTCCTCAGGTGGATCTGGCTGCCCAAGTTCAATTTGCACAATATTTATAGCGAGGTAGTGCCCACTTAAATGACCTCACAAGAGCTGCACACAGGACACGACATTAAGAGCATTGCTCAGAAGGCTCAGAACGCAAGCGGAAGAGGCACAGAAAGCAAAAAGGGTTAAGTAGGGTGAATGTTGCAATTTCTTGTAGCTGGCAAGTATTTGCAGTTCCCTGTGGTTGCTACACCTTGGCAGAAGCTTCTGCTGCTTGACAGATACATGCATGAGACAAGACAGACAGAACAGGTAATGGGTGAAAAGAAAGCTATATGAAAAGAAATGTGAAAATAGGCAAAGAGTCTGACATTCAAAAAAATAAGGGTGCAGCAAACCCCTGTAGGTTGTGAATAAGAAGGGATCACATTACCTCATTCCTGTCTTGCCTAACCTGTTCTTAAACAACACCAGTGGTGGGCAGTGCCCAGCCAATGTCACTGAGCAGTCTATTCCCAGGCCTAGTTAGCCAAATGCTTGGTTTCCAACTCATTCTCTGTTTGTCTAACTCATTCTTCCTGTGATTATGCTCAGTACTTGTATTTTCTGGGATAAGACTTGGGATTGTTTAGCCTCAAAATGAAAAGACTCGGGGGATTTTTTCAGTGTGAGTAAATGCCTGATGGGAGGAAGAAAAGAAGACACGAATATCCTGTAAAAGGACAAAAGGAAATGGTCACAAAGGGAAACATAGGAAATTCCACTTAAAGTTAAGAATTATTTTCACTGTGAGGGTGGTTGAACACTGGCACAGATTGCCCAGAGTGACTGTGGAGTCACTGTCTTTGGAGATAGCCAAACCCCACTGGACATGAGTCTGGACAACCTTCTCTAGCTGATCCTGCTGGGAGCAGAGGGCTTGAACCACAGGTGCCTTCCAGCCTCCACCATTCTGTGGTTCAGTGACTCTGGGCAAAGAAACCAGTTGTTCTTGTCCTCTTTCCAGCAATTCTTGTGTATTTCAAGACTGTTTTCCTGTTTCCAATGAGAAACTAGTCCAAAAAATCCCTATTCTTCAAATAATAAGTCAAAGCTTTTAAAGTTCAGATTACCCTTTATTTCCTTTGGCCTGTTTTCTACAGATAATTCTTTAAATGGTTGTATCAAACTGAATATAGAATTCCCACTGAGGTCTGACTCAGAGTAGAGTAAAAGGATTACTGCATAGGTCTTATGTATAATGCTCCTTTGTATTCATTGCAGTATAAATGGATTTTTTTTTCCCTTTTTTGTTACTGGTACTTTTATCAATTTATGATCTAGGATTACCCCAGAACTCCTGATTAACCAACTCTTCCCAAGCTTGTATTTGTACAAATGATTATTGTTCTTGAAATTTTTTTTTCTTGCCAGGCATTTCATTCATTTCAGGTAATTTACTCAACTTGTCACAATAATCTCATAATGGAATCCTGATCCACATTGGGCTTTTTGACCCTTCTAACCTGATAAATTTATTGAGTACACTTATTATTCCATTATTTGGGCCATTGGCAAATGTACAGGATAGTGCCAAACTAGAGTGTTAGCCATTAGTAACCAGTGTTCAGGAGAAAATTCTCAAATGTTACGACTGTGGAGGTGTCATAAGTGGACCATATTTCCTTAGATAGTTATGGGAAAATCACAAGGAACAGGACCAAAGGTCATATTAAGTGCAGACACAACTATTGCCCAGGACTGCCAGAGTGTCACAAGAAGAAAGGATGTTCATTCAATCTCACATTTATTATCTAAACTGTTCACACTTTCTTATCTTGTTGGTACTTTAAAGTACATACTTTGATACTTTTTTTTTCTGCTATTTTTTTTTCATTTAAGAAAAGGGTCTGACTGATCTAAAATTCTGTGACTCCTCCTACTTACCCTTTGTTAAAGTCAGGATGGTGGCACAGTTTCCTCAATATATAAGAAGTTATAACCACCCAGTGGTTTCACAGACATTGGGAAACAATAGGAAATTAGAAGCCTAATACTTTTCCTACTTTCTGAGGCCTCATCCTGTGTTAGTTTTCAAAGATCAGCACTTTTTTCTCCAAGCTGATCATGTCTCCACCTGGCCCTACCGGCCTGATGACATAGTGTAACTCCTGCAACAACAACACATGCTTGTCATTTTCCCTTCAGTAATTACTCAGGGATAGTTCTATTTCCTCCTACATCTTATATGGTCTAATGGTGTATATGGCAGGCTTAGGATGCCTTAATAAATGAAAGGGTGCCTTGCAATTCTTTGTGTGCCTTTCTCAAAGAGGTAATTGACTATTTATATGCAGTTTCTAGGATATTATAAAATTTTGCTTAGGAATGCCTTTGACGCTCTCTCAGAAAGTTCAAGTAAAGCTGAGTCATTTGTGTAGCTCCATCTCTGTCAGTGTTACAGCCCTCTGTAACACATAGCCATAGAGCCAGGGTAAAAAGCTATTACAGAAATGCAGCATATAAATGGTCCAGATAGATAGATGTTGTAATGTAATTAAAGTATCCAAGTGAAAAGCACATTTTCAAGTGTTTTGCGTGGCTCTGATTCCACCTTGCTCCACTCCAGTCTTGCTTCTCACTGGCATTCCCCCCCACATATACAGAACCTGACTGACTCCAACAAAAATGCAGAACTTCCCTGATTTGTCTGAGGAATGATCCTACATAAATGTTATATTATTATTATTTCCATAAAAGATAGACCTTGCTTTCATTTATCTGAATATAAATATGAATATAAACTCCGTTGCCATGAAAGTTTAAAACATTTTACACATATCTATGTAGTTGGCCTCTAACACTTGTGCACAGTAGGGAGCAAATGTTACCTTTAGTCCTTAATGTAAAAGTGTGGTGCAAAGAACCCTCTATGTATTCAAGGACAAGGACTCAGACTTTCCGATTTTCAGTCCTCTTTTTCAGTCTCATGCCTATTTTCCTTCCTTAGATTTGACAATGACCTACATAGCATTGCCCAAGAAAAGCAAAGCCAGCAATAAACACTTTTAGCCTGTATATAGCAATGATCATCTATCCCAGTCACTCAAGTATAGAGCATATAATCTCACAGGAAAATAAAGTTCTTTTAATCTTCTGGTTTAGCCCTTTGAGAGTCATAAGAATTCTAATTACCGGCACAGTACTTAACTGAGCATCAAGAGCTTGAGGATTGCAGGATCTATACAGGACTTTTTTACCCACATGCCACAGATGAAGGAAAAGCTGATAAGTGTTTTTTGACCTAAATTGTTGCCTGGCAGCTAGAGATTCTGTTCTTGGGAGGAGAGGGTTGAGTGTCACTCTTGGAACTTCATACATCCGTACTCTTAAACACTGAGGTGTATCTGCAGTGTAAATGCAGCATATGCAGAGGCTGAAGCTCTGTATACATGACTTCTCTTGGAGACCCCTGGGCAGGTGTGTCAATGAGGTTTTTTGTGGCTCCAAATGTCTGCCAGAATAATTTCACTTACAGCGTTAAAAACAATCACCTCACCTGTGTGTTGGTGAATCTGGCTGAGATACAGCAAGGCTTCCAGAAGACCACTCCTCCTCTTCCAGCTCATGACAAATGTCATGAAGGGAAGGTGGTGGTCACTGGAAAAGCTCCTTTGGATGACACTCTGAGACTCATCACAGAGCTATGCTGTTCTATATGTGAGCACATGAATTGAGTTCCTTAAGGGTTGCAACAGAAAACAGGAGATGCACTCCAGGACTGCCTCTGACAGGCTCCAGCTGCTAAGGGATCTGTAGGACAAAACTAGATCTAATCTTAAATAAAGCCCCTGGAGTGTGCAGAAGTGAAATAGTTCAAAAGCTGGATCTTCACTGCCAGCTGTTTAGTTCTCCAAATCCTTTCCAATTCTATGGCATTGCTTCCTAACATGGGCACATCAGCATTAGAGTATCCATACTATAGACATGATCTGGTTCTGCTCAGTGTGACACTGGCACTGTCTGAGTGACACTAAGGTAAGTCCTGACCCTACAAAATTAGGCTCCTTCTGCTCAGTAAGGCCAGGTAAGTTTGTTCTTACCTCAGTTACTGTGGTTTAGGGTCCAGTTTCATAAATAATATTTAATAGGTTATTGTGCATCTGCAAATCCAGTTCACAATATGGTGCACAAATGCTTGTGGCTATCCAGTGCAGGCGTGGGACAGGAATAGAAACACACAGCTGGGAAGGAGGAAAGGATTATTTAAGCTGGCTTTGACAGTATTCAGTATTGTTGCTGAATGTCACAGCGTGTCAGACCTTACTCTGCAAAGTTCCCTCTGGAACAACTTCTGGGGTGAGGAAAGGAGAGTTTGACCCCAAGTTCATTTGTTGCATAGGATTTTGCTGCAGCTATACACGTGCTATATTAAAGGCATGTTATTTACAATATAGAGAGTGGATCCCACTAGAGTGATATAATATAAACATTTTGTGTTAAAACTTTATTAATTGAATGGAGTACTAAAGTATGTTTTCCATCAAAATTCAGTAACACTTAAGTCCTGAGACCACTGGCATTCATGCTGATGAAAAATGCCTCATTTGCTTATGTTCATCTCTTAAACATATTGTTCTGTTATTGGCTTCACCTTTTGTAATGGTTCTAAACCCCTGGAATCTGAACAGGCATTGCTGGCTGTGCACAGCACCTCACACAGTGGGGGTCCTTATCCAGAGCTCCTGGGCACGACACGAACGTAAACAATGCATAATAATTCATAAATATTGCATAAAATAATGAGATCCAGGAGAACAGGGAGTAAGAGGAAAATGATTCAACCCCCCACACTTTTCCTGGGTTTATTTCCATCACATATGACTGACAGATTTTTGCACTGAATATCAAATACATTTCCTTTTCCTAGGGCAGCCAAAACCAGGGAAAAGTGACAAAAAGAACTGTGTGACACTTCAGCACTTGGCAACCACTGCTGTTCTTCAGGTATCATCTGATGCTTGGCCTCCACAATATTCACAGCATAGAGTTATGCAAAAATGGAATATATATATTTGGCTATTTTTGATAATTTACTGTCTAATCTACTGATAAATTTTGAGGAAAAAGCTAGATTCAGCAAACAGCAGTAAAACTACAAAGATGATGATGCTTTTTGTTCCTATAATATTAAAATAAACAACAAACAAACAAACAAACCCTAGGGAAATTAAACCAACTTCCAAGAAAGCTACTTGCAAAATTGATTCAGATTGGCTAAAAGGTATCAGAAAAAAAATACTTTTAAAAATCTTTTTTTCTAAAAGACATATTAAATTCCAGTGATCCTGAAATTTTACTTTTCATCCTTTCTAAGGGCAAAATTCTTCTTTTTGCAATGTGAGCCATTTTGCTGTTTAAAAAAACCCCAACCTAAATTAAAAGTAAAGAAAGGGAGGTAACTTCTTCCAAAGGGTAATAAAACCATTAACTTTTTCAGACTAAAGAAAAGCAAGTAGAATCTGTTTTGAATGAGATGCAAATCTCATTACAATGGCCATGAAGAATGGCCTGCTGTTTACTGTGGAGAAATTATGAATTAAATGTGGCCTTGGTATAGTATAAATAGTATTTTAACTGAGGAAGGCAGCCCAACAACACAGTAAGGAATCTTTTTATGTGCACTAACTTGGTAGTCTGCAAAATGCAATTTGCAATTCTAGAATAAAAGAATCGTAGGCAGTCAAAACATTCTCATTTATTTTTGAAATGGTTCCATTGATTTGCTCTTAACTGCAAGAGAAGGAAATCAATACCTTGTCCATAAGCCATAGAGAAACTGGCAGATATTAACCACATACACATTGCTTCGAAGGGAGAAGGTTGTTCTCTTCCTCGTGCTCACTGAAATGGAAATACTCCCATTGCAAGTAAGAAATTTTCATGGGGAAGGAGGAAATACCAGAGTTCCTCTTCCTTTAGAAGCTGCCACAAAAAGTTACTTCAGTGAAAAGAAAGCTAAAAATAAATTCAGGCAAAAATACTTACACAGAACTGCTTGAGAGTTTTCATTTTCTTGCCTAAAAGCTAATGTTCGTGCCAGTAGTTTCGTATTTTTCTGCTATAAAACACAACATAAAACTATTTTTCAGTAGTACATCTACAGGCACTTCAGAAAATGGTCTAGTACCAAACAAATCTTTTTTATCCACTATATTGCCTGTCAGGAGACCGTCTTGTGCTACTCTTGTTCTGAGGAGGTTCCTTCTCAAAGCAGACTCTTCAGTCTCTGTTTAAGGCGTAACAGACCCTCTCTAAAAAGCACACAACAAAAAGCCTTCTCAAAAACATATTTCAGAGGAGGAAATTAACCTCACTAGGAGAACCTCCCTCAGCTCCAAAGGAAAACAGAAGTATGTGGAAGGTGTAAGTGGGTAGGGAATGCCAAGGAGGAACACAGAGGTATTGGACACACAGGGATGAAAATAGAAATGACAAAACACAGCAGGACTAAAAACTGACAAGGAGTATGAAGGGTAACAAGAAAGGCTTCTATAGTTACTTTGGCATCAAAAAAGATGACCCAAGATTTTTCCAGTGTTTCTCTGGAAGCTGCCAGGAGCATTGAAGCCAAACAGACAAACAGAAAATTGTTCCATGACTTCTTAATGACCGACATTTAGAAATAAAGTTCCTCATGCTGTCTACAGTGTCATTTCCAGATCTGGTACCATTCACCTCAGGAAAAGTGGTGTATTTGTCCAATCTATCCAGCCAGTTGTACTTCCAAGTGTGGAGTGCTCCTAAATCACATCTCTTTCCATTAATCAACATTTAAACTTGAAATCAAGCTGCTGGCAATCAGGTAGTACTGGGAGAGAGCATGACTAATTGTCAGCCTACGCATTTCCTTACCATTAGCTAGTGACAATGAATCGCAAAAATGCAAAATTAATCTTCCAATTTTTCCCCCTATGCTAACTAAAGCTGACAGGCTCATAAAAACAGCACCCAGGTGTGAATCTATGGAAAACACAGTGAATGCAAACAGAAAACTACCCACGGGGAAAAAATAAAGCTCTGATCAAAGCGTGAAAAAGGGCAAAACAAAAGTCTGTCCTTGAAATCCCTACAAGCATTTTAATGGCAACCCTATGCATTGTGCTACAACACTGAACTATTTGGGAAATGTGAGCAGAATAGAGATGATATTGCAAGTGATAAATATTTAGTGAATGATAGTGCAGACTAAAGGCACGGGAGCAAAAAATAATGTTTTGACCCATTGAGAAGTTCAGTTCCTAATCCCAAACCAGAAAAGTTCTGAAGAACATGCTTATCTTTGAAGATGTTAATGTTCAATTAAACCTATTTAAATTATACATCTAAAGTTCATGCCTGCACTTAAATGATTTTTCGAGACTGGCTGCTCAGTGCGTTCCAAAACCAAGCCTTCGCTTGAGTCTTGAATGTCCACATTTAATAAGGAGACTTCTCATTTCCTAAAGTCCTTTAGTCATGTGTTTCGTAGCATCACTAATGAAAGGGATGAGGGGAACCGGGTTGATGGGAGCCGATCTAAGGAGAGCCGGGCTGAGGGGAAGGGGCTGAGGGGAGCCGATCTAAGGAGAGCCGGGCTGAGGGGAAGGGGCTGAGGGGAGCCGATCTAAGGAGAGCCGGGCTGAGGGGAAGGGGCTGAGGGGAGCCGATCTAAGGAGAGCCGGGCTGAGGGGAAGGGGCTGAGGGGAGCCGATCTAAGGAGAGCCGGGCTGAGGGGAAGGGGCTGAGGGGAGCCGATCTAAGGAGAGCCGGGCTGAGGGGAAGGGGCTGAGGGGAGCCGATCTAAGGAGAGCCGGGCTGAGGGGAAGGGGCTGAGGGGAGCCGATCTAAGGAGAGCCGGGCTGAGGGGAAGGGGCTGAGGGGAGCCGATCTAAGGAGAGCCGGGCTGAGGGGAAGGGGCTGAGGGGAGCCGATCTAAGGAGAGCCGGGCTGAGGGGAAGGGGCTGAGGGGAGCCGATCTAAGGAGAGCCGGGCTGAGGGGAAGGGGCTGAGGGGAGCCGATCTAAGGAGAGCCGGGCTGAGGGGAAGGGGCTGAGGGGAGCCGATCTAAGGAGAGCCGGGCTGAGGGGAAGGGGCTGAGGGGAGCCGATCTAAGGAGAGCCGGGCTGAGGGGAAGGGGCTGAGGGGAGCCGATCTAAGGAGAGCCGGGCTGAGGGGAAGGGGCTGAGGGGAGCCGATCTAAGGAGAGCCGGGCTGAGGGGAAGGGGCTGAGGGGAGCCGATCTAAGGAGAGCCGGGCTGAGGGGAAGGGGCTGAGGGGAGCCGATCTAAGGAGAGCCGGGCTGAGGGGAAGGGGCTGAGGGGAGCCGATCTAAGGAGAGCNCGGTACCGCTGCCCATCGCCCCGCAGCTCGCAGCACCAGCTCCGGCTCCCCCCGGGCCGCCGGAGGTCACGCGTGTCCCGGGGTCCCGGCTGGCGCGTCGCTTTCCCCGCACGGATCCGCGCCCCGTGTGACCCGAATCGGTGCCGGTGTCGAAAGGCATCTGGGCATCCCCGGGGAGCATCGCGGGGTGCCAAGGGCCGTGTGGGGCTGGTGTCAGCCTTACATAAGGAATGCTCCCGATGCACGGGCATTGCGGCTTTGGGCAGATGTGTCCCGTGGTCGCCTCTTCCAGGAGAAATTGAACAGGTGGCTACACCGGGTAGGGGCTGGGTGATCTTTAAGGTCCATTCCAACCCTTTGACATGCTGTGATTCTGCGGCTTCTAAAGTGCTTCTAAATTTTTCGGTGATTACAGGCTGTGTGACAATCGCACAGAGCTCCACTGTGTTTTAATGTAAGACTGACGGGAAGGCGAACAAAAATTGGGATGGAGTTGTGTAAAAGGGAATTTTGAAACAATGGTAATTGTCCTGTCCTACCTAGGAGGTTAGTCAGTAAAGCTGTCTATAAAATAAAATACCACCGGTGGAAATTATCTTGCTTTGTCTAATATGGGCTCCCTGCCCATGGCAGGGGCTTGGAACAAGATGATCTTTAAAGTTCCTTCCAAGCCAAACCATTCTGTGAATGTTCTTCATTCTCTGTGATTCTAGTAAATAGCTGTGATGTAAAAGACCGTGCTGACCCTGCTTATATGCGAAAGAAACTCTGAAAAGCTGGATGTTTCACCAAACATGTGGCAGGCTGCACAGATGTTATTTACCGCTTTCTTTAACTGGGATCTGTGTTATGCCAAAAAAGGTGGCTAAACATGTATATGGCCAGGTTGGCTATCTGAGTACAGTAGGCTTTATGAGGTTTTGTGAAAGGCTGGACAAACTTTAAACATAAACATTGAATACCGTTGTTATCTGTGTTTTTTCCAAAGAACTGTTTTTCACGCTGCACTTTCTTGTTGTATTTTCATCCTTGAGTGGTGTCTTCTCAGCACAGTTTGTTTGCGTCTCTTAGATAAAACTGCAGTCTGTCTCCAGTTAGTGTGACTAACTCTTGTCCATCAGCTTCACTAATTCAGCAATACTTTGATTTCCAAGTGATCTCACAAAATAATTGATGTTAAGCTATCAGACAATACTGCTAGTCAGCGAAATGCATGCTTTCACTCCGGTTTAGGTCTGTGGTGGTTACAGCCATCTGCATGGGCATAAAAGCTCTTACTTGACCCACAGCAATTAAAGCACAAACTAGTTAACTGTAGTATTGGAGACTGGTGTTTGATAACTTTAACTTTTAAAAGCATCAAGCCCTTGCTTTCATGCAGCCATTGCTGTGTTTTAGTTTTTCTTGGTGTCCCTTCACTTCCTGGAGGCTTTGCCTGTTTGTCTGCCTGCTGTTCCAGCAGCATTTTGTCCTTAGCCTGCCTCTGCATTTTCAGGCACTTTACATGTGATCCCTATTGTGTGTGACTGGCAGATTAACGAAAGGTAATGTGATATTGGAGTCCCTTGGTCTGCTTGAAACTCTCAGTTGTTAGCAATCCTTTCCCATTTCCACGTGTTTGCAGCTTTGTTTTTTCAGCCCTGTCTGTGCATCATCTTCTCGGCAGTGGACTCCAGGGCTGTGCAATGAAATACCATAGGAGGTTGAAAGTAAGCCCAAGAAAGAAGCAGTTCTCTCACAGGAAGTGTTTCTTGGATCAATAGCTCTTCCCTGTATTGAGACAAAACTGCATATCCTCAAGTTTGCAATTTATTACATTTGATCATTTATTATCGAGGCCACTGCCCGGAAATGAGTAAATGGATTTCTGTGTGGTGAGTCACTGCTGTGTTAAAAAAAACAAACAAAGTCATAACTTGTGTTCATTGACATGTTTAATAATCTGTCAAAAGGCTGTGATCTAACTGTGTGTCTCTGCTTGGTTTTGGAGGCTTTGGTTTTATTCTCTCTTAGAGAGAATGAATCTCTGTACATTCATGGATTAAAATAGATAATTCCGGTAAACCTTGGGAATCATTGCTTGAGATGGTAGGTCTGAATCTAAAGAGCTGATGCTCAGCTTTAAAATACTCTCCTTCCTCAACTATAAAGGTATGTTCAGAAATTTGCTAATGTTGAAAGCTGTATTTCTGACCTCTTTGGATCATGGAGATAACAGCTTGAATTTAAAAAAAAAGGCAAATAATCTTGATAAATATTTGCCATAAGCAAAGTCTGAGGTTGGCCCTCGTTTGAAGGATGTCAGCCTGTGTTTACAAGTTGTTGCTGGGTTTTTTTAATTCTCTAAAGTGAAAGCACTAATGAGTCACCTGCAGGAAATCCATGAATCACTCTGGCATCATCATTTTTCTTTTTTTAAAGAATTTGGCTGTCTAGAGTGTACTTTTTTCAGTGTAGTGAAAAAACATGTGCTATTCAACCGTGCCTTAAATGCCTTACATCAGGTCTTGGTCAGGATTTCACTCTGGGATTACTCTGTTTATGCTCTGTGTGGCTTCTCCTGACTGGTAGTTTTATAAAGATTACAAACATTGTTTTATTGATGATGTTTGTGTAAATTAGGTATTTATATTTGCATATATATGCACACATATATATGTAAAGGATAAAAAGCGTCGAAGACACCAAATTCTTGTCAGTGTTTTTTTAGCAGCACAAAAAGGATTGAGACTGTTATGGTGTGAAAACTTCTATTATCATTGTGCTGGCCTTGATAATACTCCAGGCAATAATGTCAAACAACATTAGGGAACAGTTGCTACTAAAACTATTTCTCATAGTTATGCTGATTCCCAGCACTCTGGAGAAAAAACCTACTAGGTATTTTGAGGGATACACAGTTTGGAATTAGTCTAACATGGTTTTTGGGGACATCATGCTCAAAGACTCCGTTGCCTCTGCCAGTAAGAGTTAGATGGATTAAGCTGTGTTTTACCTCTGGAACTGTAAACTAGAGGCAAATGAGCATTTGTTTGTTTCAAACAAACCCTTTAGGAATTTCTTGTTACAGTTTTCATTTTTATCTGTTGAAAATGGTTGTGAGTCAGCAACTGAAGCAATGCACTTTAAATACTTTTAGTGAGGGACATGCTACCAAGTGGTATTTTCAGTGTACCAGGGAACAGATTTCAGGTTAGGTGTCTTAGTCTGATGGTGTGAAATCATCTCTGAATCACAAATCATAAGGCTGTCTGATATTCCAGCTGTGTGCTTGCCTTACTCCTCAAAGGCATTGCAGGAGTCATGTAGAAATGACTTGTCAGAATTCCTGAGCTGTTCTTCATGTCTGTAGACTGGAGGAGAAGAGCAGTTTCTTTGTGGGAAGTCTGGAAGTGCTCAAGTGAAGGCCTTGAGCTAATGAATGGTGTCAGGAGTGATGTCTCTGCTACCAAAGCATGTATTGCTAAGTTTAAGTCTACAGAGCCGTCCTAGACATGGCTCTGAGGGGTGACAGCCCAAGTGTGAAGTCATGCTACTGAATTATTTCATACAAAACTGCCTTCCTGAATTTCAGTAGTATGTCTTGGAAACTGCCTGTCTATTCTGGGAAATGAATTCCACAGGAAGCTGTAGCTTTAGAAAAATTCTCTCCGTATTTCAAGTTACTTCATAAGGAACTTCAAGCTGTTTTTTGACGCCTTTTTAGCTGCAATGGGTACTGCACTGTTTCTCACCCTTGCTTGCTCATTCTGTTCCCTCTTTTCCCTGCTCTTTCTTGGTTGTCAGCACCACGTACTTGTGGCGTATGTGACAAACCAGATGTCAGAACTGATCTGCATTAGCTGCAACCCAGCGAGAATGTAGGCTGAAAAAATCTTCAGCAGTTGGGTCCCTGTTGCTGCTTTTTCCTTCTTGTGAAAGACAGCAGAGGGGACCAGGGGAGTGGGCTGGGCTATATCCTTCATCTGGTTAAATATTGCACACATTAGTCACTGTTACAGCTTCTGACTCTAAGGAAAAATCTTCATATACATTTATAGAGAAATTATATAGAGAGAAATTATTTTTTTACTTTTTATAAGTAAGATCTACTTTGTAATTCCATCCATGATTCTTTTTATAGAGCATAGTAAACCTAAAACTGAGACCTAAGTGGGTTGACAGTGTGTTACAGCCTAGCCTGGTGAGAATTAAATAAACCTTGAGGTGAGGTGTTTCTTTCCTGTTGAGTCTTAGCAGATGATGTGTTGAATATGACAAGGGAGTTCCTGTCTCTTTTTTTTTTTTTCCCCATTTTCCTTCTGTGAAGAGTTCTGAAAATGCCAAACTTGTCCCAACTCAGATCTGTAGATGTCTTGGTATTCCTGCCCATATTGAAATGACCTGAGGTTTTAAATACATTAAAAATTCCTAATGCTTGATATCTTAATATTCTGGTGTTGCTGGTTCCTTTTTTTTTTTTTTCCCTTCTCCCCCTGGAATTAAAAAGAATCTAATTCAAGTGGATTTCTGTGGCATGTATTTTGCTGGCAGGGGTGACTCATCTTTGATCTCATCAGTTAGTATTAACTAAATATTGAATAGGAAATTGCAGACTAACTGCAACTAAAATATTTAGAACAGAAGACACTGATTTCAATTAAGAGACGTCTGCATCTGTACCAAGGGCTTGTGGTTTTTCCATCTGAGAGTACTGTTCTTCTTGTTAGGTTGTTTCACAGTTTAATGGTGGGGCTGATATTTCAGCTGTATGTGCAAGGAGACATTAAAACTTAAGTGATTTTAAGTTTTAAACTCGGAACTGCAGGAAAAGGTAGCTACTTGTTTGATGTGCTGCTTGTGTTCTTTCAAAACAACTATTGTAGATTGGAATGGGATAGAAAATAAAGGAATAGGAATGGAGTATCAGGAAGAGGAGAAAGTTTTGGCTGTATTTCTAGAGGAAGAATTTGGAAATAGTGCAAATACTGTTTTTTATTAAAGTTTGGCTTTAGTAAACAGGATTATTAATTCTTAATCTGTTTTCTTGCTCCAAACATCTTTCCCAATAAAAACTGGGAGAGGACTTTTTTCCTGAAAAGCTGAACCCAAATGAATGAAATACCACTTGGAACACTGAGGTTTTCCTTTTAAGGGAGAAATCTTTAGTGAATAGAGCCCTGGAGCAGTGTTTGCTGAGTCTCTGAAAAACTGAAAACAAGGCCCTTGAACATGCTTTGAACTGGAAAACAGAATTCTGAGCCAAATTTAAAAGTAAATGACCTTGCCCAAGAGGTAATTGCAGAATGTAAATGGCAGATATGTTGGTCTGTCATTAATTGTTATCTTTCAGGTTTTTTCCTTGTCTGTTTCTCAGTTGAGGAAAACCAGCAACTTTTGCACATATGGGTGGGTGATTTGTTAAGTTTTCCCCCTATATTTGCATGTCTTCCAATAACATTTAAATAATATGTTGCTCCTTGTTATATGAGTAGCCAAATTGTCCCTAACAGTTAAAAAAAAAATTAAAGGGGGGAATATATGGGGTGTGTGTGGTGTGAAATCCTGTCTGTTCCTGAAACATGTGCCAGGTTTTTGAGTATAGCTCCCATATTTAGTGTTAGAAATGGTTGTTTCCCATACATAATTATTTCTGTGCTTTGAGCCTGATCAGTTGGACAATCAGAGAGAAAAGTTAATTATGGAGTCAGAAGAACAGGTGACAGTGAGGGAAAACTTTACCTTGCTTAGACTTGGCTCACACGGTAATTCTCTCATGGCTCTTAAGAAGCATTAGCATAAGTCAGCTCAGTGATTAGCAAAACAAACTAATTTCCATAATTGTGAAATCCTTCTGCTCAGTTAATGTTTATATTTTAACGTTTTGAGGATAGAATCGCTTTCTGCTTTTCTTCTTTCAGTGTAGCTGTAGCTGAGCAAACTTTTAATAGAGAATCTTCAGAATGAGTGAACATAGTGTTTAAGCTGTCAGTTTTGTAAGTAGGTTTGAGTGAAATCTTTCTCCTGCCTGATTGATAGTTTCCCTCTTGCAGAGTAAATAGGATTAAAAAAAATGCAGACAACCTACTGCTTTCTGAGCTTTAAGGGTATATCCTCAAACAACTTGAGCTTTGTTGAAATACCAGCTAAAAATGGGAATGAATGTGTGTTGGTGTGGAATAATATTAATTAGTGCAGTGCTGTTGCTTTGGGAAGGATAAAAGTTATTTTTTCATTTTCTGTATCACTTCTGAGAAAATGTGTTTGCTAACAGAGTTCAGCAATGTGAACAATAAAGGGAAGCTCTAAAGTTAAAAAAAAAAAGCCAAACCAATCAAGCAAAAAACCAACCCTCTGAGCTCCAGTGGCTTGGCACTTATTTGCATTTTAAGAGTCCCTGCTGGGTGGTTTTTTGAATGTTATTTACAGGTTTGTGGAAGGGATGTGAGGAGCTGGTTCTTCTTATTTCAAGTAACAGCTTCTTGCATATATTTAGCCACCTACATCAGTGGTCTCTAAAGTGAGGTGCCCACACCTTGTGGGTGCTCAAGGCAGTCCATTGGGGGTGTTGGAAGAAAATACTTTGTACCATTAATAAAAATAAACAGTGTTTTAACATTGTGTTCATTCATTCATTAAAAACCTCTTAATCTTTTGTATGTTCTATAATGTATGCAATATAAATTATTTACATGTCCTACTGGATTAATAAATAAATATATGTATTTGGGACATGTGCTATTTTTTTTTCTTGGTGTAGTACTTGATAAAAAAGTTTGGAGGCCTCTGATGCACAGGGTCAGATTCTGTTTGGAGCAAACACTGGCTGCAGCAGTTTGTTTCCACTTCTAGTACAGGAGTTCCTTGTGCAATTCCCTGTAACATTGGAGACTCTCCAGACAACTGAACGTTTCCCGTATGTTTTCCAGTTTCCCAAGCAATGCCTGGTGACTCTAGGGATTTTCTGGCTGCACCAGAATACAAAGAAGTATTTCTTTATCAAGCTGAGTAGTAGGGATTCTTTTTTTGTTAGGTGCTTTCTGTGGGACTTGCATCCTCCCTTGGCAGCAGCAATACAAATGTGTATTCCATGCTCCCATCCCCACTGCTTTAAATCTGTCACTAAATTGTGCTTGACCTGTTTGTGTTCATCCAGTCTAATGCTGAGATACTGAAGGGAAGTGTCCCAATAAATGAAATGAACTGTTCAGATTTCCTGAGTGCAGTGGGGAAGCTGTGTGCTCTGCAGTGTGCTGGGCTCCTGCTGCTGAGGCAGGCACTGTAAAACTTGCACTGAGTGCCTGCTTGGAGAGCATGCCTTCCATCAGGGGAGGACAAGCAGGCTGTCTAAGGAGGCTTTGAGGTGCAGCAGCAATGAGGAAATTAAGTGGGATTTTTTTTTTAAATTCACCCTTCTGTGGGCTCCTTACAGCAGGGCCAGGCTGGGGAGCAGAGGTGATCCCATTTCCCTTCCAAAGCAGAGTATTTCAGCCCAAAGTGATGGAGGGTTCTCGAGACTATAACACCTACAGACAGCACAAGCTGTAAAAATGACCAATTAAAGATATTTAATCAGGTGATTAGCTGAAGGGATGACTTGTTTAAAGTTTGGAGGAGAATATCTAAGTAAATAAAGTTAACAGTTCATGACAATTAAGAGCTTGTAATACTAAATGTCTTAATGCTCCATCTTCCTGCAAGTAGCTTAAATACAGTTTTAGAAATCTGTGTTGAAAGGAAAACTCAATTAGCCTAAGTTTTATTTGCATAAGTAGTACTTTATTTCATCCAAGAGAAAGAAGTTCAACTTCATACTCTTAAGTCTTCCCAGTTAATTTGTAATCTCTTAATCCTGGCTAAAATTCCAGAACACTATTCAAAGATGAACTGGAACTTGGAAGCAGACTTTCTTTTGAAAAGCCAAAGGAGGTAATAAAGGTCAAGTAATGCTAATAATAAAGCCTTGCAGTTGTTTTTGATCTTAAGCAGACATAATTTAAAGAAAAAAACCCTCTAAAATCTATTTAAAAATAGTATTGAAGCTTCTTCCTGAAAATTAACACTTCTGGTGTGAAAATTTACATTAGCAGAGCTGAGTGTTTTATTTTGGCTATATATAGTGAGTTATTTTGCTTTTATATTTTGTATATAAATATCTATGGCTTATGTTGAATGGTGAAAATGATTGAGAATTAGTGCTCTGTCCAACTCCAGGAAGACTTTGTGAGAAAGGACACATTAATGTCTGTGCTTATACACTTAGGTGTAACCTGAGGGAAATTTAGTGGTGGTGTTTATATGTTTTTATATCCAGCACACTGTCAGGAACACACTTTCTAGCTGAGGCTCATTCCCAAAGAGGGAGATAAGAGGTGTGTCTATGCCCTCTGAACTATGGCAAGACTGGAAGTGAAATAGTTACAGCTACTCAATGGATTGAACCAGGCAGCAGCTCAGTGGTATGGGCTGGATTCAAATGATAACAAAATAAATGCTTTTTCTTCCTGCCCTCTCCAAAGGGAGCTGCCAGCCAAACTCTCCAGACTTGCCTCCAGCCATTCTGTGTTGAGCAAGTGGTTTATCCCAAAGCAGCAGTTTGTTTTCTTATCAGAGTTCTTGCCTGACCTTGGATCAACTCAGCTGGTGGCAGACTGCAGAAAGAGCCAGAAAGCAGTTTTGGGTTTTGATGCTCTTCCAAGTTGCTTTTGTATCACCTTTATCAGGGTTGTGTTTGTGTAAAGAATTGAAGAGACTTTATGGAGTGTTGCAGGGCTCTGCATCGCTGCTGGTGAGCTCTGAGGGTGGTGGTGGAAGTCAATCACATCAAAGCTGGTTTTGTTCTGAATTTGTGACAGAAGTTCTGTTGTGCTGCAACTGAATGCTGACACCATCGCTGTGAATGGTAAATGCATTGCAGTGATCATTAATCTCTGGCAGGAATCAGCAAAAAACCCCAACATTTATTTCAGTAGCTTGAATTTATTTAGTAGGATAAGGCAAGGAATGAGCAATTTTGTACTTCAGGATGGAAACTTAGTGAGCAAGTGTATACATCAGAGTGTTAAGGCCTGTCAAACACTGCCAGTTCTCTCAAATTTAAACACATTGAGGACAGCAGAGAATGCCTCAAGTCAGGGAAGATCTTCCTTGGGACTCATCTCACTGCTCAGAGTGATTCTTTCTGGACACAGCTTCTGACTTTCTGCTTTGAGGGACAATGACTATTTTGACACTGCTCTTTTGTCATCAGCACAGTACTGTAAGAAGTCTGTTTCAACATCGTTGTGTTGCAGTTTAAAGTTGATAATTCTATTCCTGGCTCTCTGAGGTTCAAAAGAGGACATTTATAGGAAGATAAGTTTGTGTGGGGAAGCAAGAGCAGCTATTGATAAATTGTATTTCACATTATGTCTCAAAACATTCAGTCTGAATGTGTAAGGGAAGATCAGTGTTTCCTTTGATAGAGCCTCGTGGTGGTTGATTCTTACTGATAGGCTTTTCTTTAAAAAAGAAAAACACTATCAAACTTGTCATGAGTTCTTTCAGCCTTCAGCAGTCAGAAGTGTGGCCAGGTCTCATGTATGCTATCTGAAAACTTAACTGAGGATTTTCAGTTTTGTTTTGTATGGTTATTTTCTTTTTAGGACTTTAAGAGCACGTGGATGCCTTCTATAGCATGTATCACTGTCTACCATCTTAGGCTGCCTCTTAAATTCAGTAAAATATATTACAGTTAAATACTAACCTACAGGCTTGCAGTTAACTTACTTGGATCTCTGAATCTTTACCTATGTAATGATTTAAAATGTAGAGTGGTTATAATTTTCAAAGATACAAGATAATGGCTGGAGATTGCTGCTGCCAGATTTGCCAGGCAGACCAAATGTCTGCAAGGGAGCAGTCTTGAACAATTTTAGTGTTAGACAAAAGTTGGAGACAGCTTCTTTCTATAGAGAGTAAATAGGAGTGCACTCAGCATGAACGCCCATCTTTGGGGAAGAGTGGGGAAATGATATTTAAACCTTTAATTTGTTTGGTTCATCCATCTCCCATTTCCAGAGTGCACTGTTCAAGAACAAGAGGTTCATGTTGGTATTTCCTGCAGTGGTATTTATTCAGCATGGTTGGGTGTTGGCTCTGAGCTGAGATATGGTTGTCACACAGGAAACTGAACTCTAACCAATAACAAAGTTCTAATCAGAAGGTCGGAACCAGATATGTTTTATTTAGTTACAACAACTGGCTTGCTTCTGTGCTGTCACACATATTTTCCTATAGAAAATTCTCTAGAAATAGTGTAAGAAAAACAGATTTTGTGATTCTGTCTCCAGAAGGAGACAGAGTGTGATTCCACAACTGGTTTTTTTTCACAGCCTACAGCCATTTCTCCTGTAAGACTTCTTTGCATCTAGGTTTTCTTGGACACTGATAAAAACATGTTAATCTCCTTATACATAGCTAAAAATATGTCTTTTTTTCCCCCTATGCCCTGCCTTCCCCATGGAAAATTTTCTTAAAGCAGTCAGCCTTTGCCATTAGTAGCTTGATAATCACACTTATCTCAAGAGCCAGTGCTGCCCAGCTGGTGGATCCATATTTACTGTCTTTTTAGCTCTGAAGGTGGAATATGCATTTGATTCCAAATACATTCTCTTCTTTTGCAAAGCTTGTCTGTACTTTAGAGCCATTTCTCATTGTGTCTCTACTGCTGGGGTAACAGGATTGCTGTAGAAGTCTTGTATTGTCTGGTGCTGCTTCTGTCAGAGGACCCCACGAGAGTAATAGAACATCTGTGTGAGACTCACTTGTCTGTGCAGTCCCTAACACCAGTTTTCCTATGTCCTTTTACAGGCAAGTCTGAAATCTTGTTTCCTTATTCCTCTAATTAAAACAAAATCTTGTTTCCTCATTTTTTTCATCTCTTGTAAACTCCTAAAGGAAGGCTCTGGATAGCGAGTGAGGTTTTCTTCCTAATATCTTGTCACAGCAGGAAATCAGTGTTTTAGAAAGATGTAGGAAGTCTTCTAGATTACTAGGCTTATAGTAGCCATGGTAAACCTCCACTGGTTTGGTTCTTTAAATTCCTCCTGTGCCTGGCTTTGTTTGCTGCCTGATATCTCTGGCTGCCTTTTAGCTGTCACGGTGGAAATACGAATTTAAAGCTAATTACGAAGACAGCAAGAAGTAGATGAAGTGTGAGACAGTGCAGCTCTACAAGAGTCCCAGGCTGAAGACAAAACTGGATTGTGTGGGTGACCTGGGGAAGAAGGTGGAAGGTTTGGGAGTGAGGAAGGCTGCCTGTGTTCCTCTTTGCTGATAGTGCAGATTTCCCACTCAGCACAGAGATACTCCTGCGTGTTGTTTGGAGTGAAACTGAGCTCAGGCTGTTCTAGAACTTTATCTGAGCATAAATCTGTCAGGAGGATCCAAGATGTGTTCAGGTACTTCATCAGGGATTGAGGGCACATCAAACCATTCACTCTGTCATACCCAGCATCACCGATTTCCTGATGCTCAACTGTGTTAGTCCCTTTAAAGTTCATTTCATTCTGGCATGATTCACACAAGGTTCTGTGCAGATCAAGTCACTGTCCAGAGCACTCCTGCAGAGAAAGGAAAAACCAGGAATTTGCTCCAGCCTGGTTACACACATTAATTGCAACCCTGCACTGCTGCTGCAAACTTTGCTTTAAATTCTGCTACTGTGGGCTTTTAGTTCTTGCTTGTCTGTGTCCAGGCACATGTGATCCATCCCATTTAATGAGCTCATTCCAGATCTACCCTGACTGCAACTGTTTCTATTGTAGCTCATGGAAGTGCTCGTATTTAATGAGGAAATCAGCCTAGTCTAGTGTACTATTAAATGTTGTGCTGGAAGCTGGGAAAAGAATGTGTTCTTGGAATATCAAGGCCTCAATTACAAATTGAGTCAGTGTTTTAAAATAAGTGTGTAAAAAAATAATCATACTATCAGTTGTCACCTGCAGATCTCAGATTCACAAGAAGAAACAAAGGTATTATAAATAAAGTGTTTTCATGTAAATCATTTATACTCTTACATTGTGTATGTTTGTTCTTTCAAATGTTCATCTACTTACACCAATAGAAAATATATTTATTTGTCTGGATGTTACAACTGGAGAAACTTTTACCTTGGAACAAGTGTGTTTTGGTAAATAATAACAAGCTTGTCCTTTGTGGCATAGAAAAACCTCTTTTCCTTTGAGATTTTTCTCTCCTACACAGACATTATTTGCTTTTAAGTATTTGTTTTCACTTTAAAGATTTGAATTAGGAATTTTACTCTTATCCCCCCACTCTCAAATCCTTGAATAGGTATGGCACCACTGTTAGAAACTCATTGCCTTCCTGCTTTCTCTTCTACTTCCTATGTGATTCACTGGAATTTGTTAAGAGTAGAACTAGAAACCTAAACCTTAACTGAGTGTACTTGGATATTCCTTGTAGTTGTGGAGAGTGCTTTAACAGAAGAGGAAGTGCCTATGTGTGCATGTTTATAGAAAGAGGATGTGAAAGTAATAGTAATTGGATACAGATGGGAGGGAGCTGGGGGTGAAAGTCAGCATCTGCTGGGTTTTGAAGCTGTGTTGTTGACTCGGTGACCTCTATTCAGTTTCACTACAGCCATGTAAAATTTTGCTTACGTTAAAAATTCTAGTGGATATTAGAAGAGTTAAACCTCCATTAAACTCAATTACTGTACCCAAAGCTACTTTTCCCCCCTCAAAAATCTGGAAAATGTCTGTGATGGGGACTTTTGTTGGAAACGTCCTCATTTGGTCATAGCTACTTGGTAACAAGTGAAAATGGAAGTGTGCATCACCTTATTATTGCTGGGATCATTGTACATTTTCTACCCTCTAAGGTGGGGAAAGTGGGGAGAGTGACCATCACTGGATTAATTGTCCTGTTGAGTTTATTGTTTAAAAACAGGAGTTTTGTTCTTTTTTGCAGCCACTGATCTTCTTTTGGCTTGGAATCCCATTTGTCTGGGCCTGGTGGAGGGAGTCATTGGTAAAGTCCAGCTTCATACAGGTATGTTAGTTTGTGCTTAGTTCTCTTTTGATGGTTTTTTAATTTGTTTTGTTTACTACTGAAGTTCTGCGATATTACAAATGATGCTGCATAGCTCCAATAGAATGATGGAGTATTCTCTGCTCTGGAGGAGCACTCCCCAAATATGTGGACTCTGCAAAGTCACTCTCTTTCAGCTGCAGGTGCAAATTCACTCTGCTCTCCAGTGTATGTATTTTGATTTGGCACTTGTGAAAAATAGAGAACTGCATTCACAAATAGTAGAAACTTGTATTTGAAATTCTCTCTGAGGCTCCATGTGAGATTTATGAAATTCTTAAACCTTTTGGAACAATCCATTCAAGGAGATTCCTGTTGTTCTCCTATGGTACAAAAACTAATAAAGGAAGTTTTCACAAAAGTATAAGGCCTGAATTCTCAATTCTATATAAAAACCTGAAGAATAATTGCTACCTTGGTAGAGAAATATTTGAAAGCAAAAGAAACACTTAAACTTGCTTGCAGTTAAATGACAAGGCTGTACAATTCAAGCAGGTGTAGAATTCATTGTTATTTCAATGATAAGCTTGTCTCTAACTGATAGTAGTAATGTTTTAAAATAAACTCGGTACTCCTTTTGCTTATCAGCTG
>VZTN01007943.1:211171-252519 GCA_013400515.1 Erpornis zantholeuca | reverse complement strand
CATAATAAATATTTATTTTGATATATACCAGCTTTGTCCAGAAAGATTCCTCTGCCCATAGAGCTCTGTCCATTTACTGGCAGGTGGGAAAGGTAGCCATAAACCCTTGGTGTGTGCCATCTTTTTTGGCAGTGCTTAGGCCCTGCATTTAAAGTAGTGCCTGGCAATATGATCAATACAGGTAAAGTTTCAAGTGTGTTCCAGGAGAGCAGGATGGAATAAGTGCTGAAATGGATCAGATGTTTGTGGTCCCTTGAATAGAAACAGCTTGGTCAGCGTGGCAGCATCCTACTGGCAATGATGGGGTGGAGAACAGGGACTGGGACACCCTGGCATGAGTGTAGGGCAGATTAGTCCTAGGAATTATGTGGCTCCATAGGTACTGTGACTCCTGGTCCTGTTTCTGGGAGTAATAGTTCAGAGCCATCTCTCTGTGAAGTTCATGACCAGGTTCCTCTTTCCACTTGCATCGCTTCATCTTCTTTCAATGTCTCCTGATATTTTTGTCTGTGCTCATTCTACGGATTTATTCAGCCACCCTTTTTCAGGTCTGGTGATATGAAATGGTTCAGACTCTGCCATCTCTCGTTCTCTGCTCTTCATCCAGGTTGTCTGTGCTGTGCAGCACGTGCTGTCTGTGATGAATGATGGCTAAACTCCAGTAATGACCTTTTTCTGCTGTGGGAAAATGCTCAGTGATTGGTTTTGACACATGTTTTTTGTGTTTGTGTGGGGTGTGGTGTTTTGTTTTAAAACCAGGCCCTTGGGTACACAAAAGCCTTTCCCCCTCTTCTCTCTAGGGAGTCTTGTTATAAAAGCCCTTGAAGGGGGAGACCTCAAATGCTTTCTGGAAGGTTTTTTAGTATGTTGTGGCAACTGAAGATCCTTGCATGTGTGTTTATTGTGAGCTGCTTCCTCTGCTTATGAAATCCGAGTTGAAACTTTCCCCAGAGTGTGACACTTCAACAGGTGTCAGCTTGCTGTTGTCAGGTAAATTAAGATTATCAGGTAATAAGCTTGATATCTCTTTTTTCCATGTGTCCTATAGCACTACTGAATCAATTAAGCTCATCCAGGGATTCCACTCTGTTGCTGCTTAGGCCATTGAAAGTGTTTTATTTTGTCCCTGCCATCACAAACTGTTCATCCTTTTTGTGGTAGATATTCTGGTATTTAGTGATGCAGCTGTCCTATAAATGGTGTTTTGTCTTCTGCTGTTAAATGTCTGAAGAAAGATAACCTCCAGCTATTTATCCTTGCTCTTCTTCTGAGAACTCCTTGAATTTGCTGACATTTCCTGGTGAGTGTCATCCATCAGGCTGCAGTCACAATGAGAGGGCTGGCTGAGATGTCTTACACAGGTCTCTTCAAACCTGCTATTTTCAATGAACTCCTACTTGTTCATACTCAAGTGCAGCTTGATGTTATCCTCAGGCTGAATCACCTAGCAGTCTGTAACAGTAACCTGTCTTCATTACTTATTCTTGTATCAATCTTTGTCACCTGGAAACTTTATCAGCAGAAGTTGTATAAATATTTAACACTGCTGGACCATTCTGTCCAGACTCAGTAGGAGAACTGTGCTGCAGGGAGCTGGGTGAAGTGTTTTAGTTACAGAGCTGACCTGCAACAGGAGGGCTTGCTGCTCTGATTTCTTGTCCCATGCCCCCAGGTTATGAGGATCAGGAAACCTAATTTGAGGCTCATTTGGTGAATTTGGCTTTGTCCAGCTCAGAGCCTTGTTACCAGCTGTTGTTGAAAAGAAGTTTTAAAAATCCTTAACACACACAAGTGTTGGAAATTTCAAATGCCTTTGTAAGTATTGGAGTTGCTAGCAGTGCACTCTAGAGCCTGTATGCACTTGAATGTTTTGGACATAGACCCTCATATGTTCTCCAAGCTTGGCCTATTGCAAGAATGCTGGAATTGTCTAAGGTGACCTTGAAATGTCCCTGCAATCAGTCATGAGCTGTGTGTAATTTAGTGTTGGAATACTCTTGCCAATGAGCTGTAACTAGGGATGGGTTTTAATTTACTCTTAATCTTGTTGGTTTTATTGCTTGCCTCCTACAGGAGAATTTGTAGGAAAGCTGCTGTGACAGGGAAGCCATCTCATAGAAAGCAGCTAGCCAAATTTACATGGTTTATTTTTTAATTCTTTAAAGAAGCTTTGACGTGAGGGGGGCAGCTGTACCTCTGAACATAACTGTACTCTCACATTTGAGATTGAAATCTCTTTAAAGTAGTATTTTGTTCTTCCCCAAAGTGAATTTTCTTAAACATTCAGATTCATTTTTTTTTTTGGTGTGTGTGGGGAACTCAAACCCAAACAATAAAACTTAGGTTGAACATCAGAATGTGAGAATATGATCACTTACCATTTTCTGATCCATCCTAAGATAACATGTAAGAAAATGCAGAGGAACAATGGGAACAAAAGGAAAAGGTTTTAGGATGTATCGTGGAAATGCTAGTGAAACAGATCATTGCACATTTTCTTGGTAAGATGCACAATTAAAACTGTCTTTGCATGATCTTCCCATGTAGAGCCAAACACATCTCTTGCATGAAGTGTCTCCTTTACAGAATATTAATTCTGTTGTTCAGTATATCTGACTATAACCAGAGCTGGATTTCTTAACCAGTTCCAGCAGCTGCCAATTAACACAATCATTTCTGCCACAGGTTCTCCTGTTTCTTGGTCACAGCTCATCCCTGTGCAGTGCAGTGTGTGTACCTGTATTCATCTGCAGTGTTCTTCCAGTGCTGGTTAATTAAGACCCAGGTTAAATGCTGCTGGCAAGATTCCACAGACTCTGTAAACAGGAGGGAAATGGAGTTCTTCCTTCCTTATCCCCAGCTTTTTTTTGTTATCATGCCTCTGAATCTTGTTAGAAACTACAGGCTGTTCAGCATCTGAAATCTCTTCCCTGAGATAGAACTGAATTTTCTACAGGCAACAACCTAAAGCATTCTTTTTGCATGCAGAAAATTTTTAAGTTGTTCAAGTAACAAAAAGTATGAAAGTGGCAGCATAGAATCTCTTGGCTAAAATCTAAATACTTGCAAAAAAGCAGCATTTGTAGTTAACTCATGTACAGTTTAAGAAAAGTTACTGCAAAAGCATTTGGGGAAAGTAAATGCTAGATTGTCTAGGAAGTGTTAGAGAAAAACAGCAGCGTTGTGCTGACAGTGTTGAAACAACAGAGGAGTAAATTTCCATTTTAGTGAGGAATGAGAGGTAATAGCTTCCTTTGGATGCAATACTTCAAACTAGTTGTGGCCATTTGCTCTGCCATAGGTCATAAAACACTAAAAATGAGCATTAGATCCTGAGAGGTGACTTTAAACATGCACTTTTCTGGATGGCATACAGCTGTGCTGTTCTTGTGTGCACACATCCCTCACACATTGAGCAGGCAATAACCAATCTTCAGTGGAACTGCTTTTTTTTTCTCTTTCTGATGCAGAAGCACATGCTCTATATTTAGGGATTCAGTTGTTTAGATATTGCTGGCTATTATAATATGCTGCTTTTATGGCTATTGTTGAAGCTTTTACTTCAGGGCATACTTTATCTGCATAATTGCTTCCTGACTGTTTGCTTTTGATCTGCTGGGGAATTCCTGTTTTCTTTCAATGTTCTGTGGCTATAATACAGAGAGTTTTGCAATGTACACCAAGATGACATTTCAGTATGTTTTAAAAACGACAGAAGGATACTCACTTGTCTGTATTAAACTCTTAAGTTCTTGTTTACTACTACCAGGAATAGCTACTAATATAGGAAGGGAATATAATAAAGGGAATATATTCCCTTGTTAATAAAGGGAAGACTGGGCAGAGATTTTTCCTTTTCCAGTATTTTACTGTGGCATATCTGCTCAGAAATGCCTTTACCTTATAATTATCTCCAGTAGAACCCTACTGATTAGTTCACTGGAGCTCTAGGTGGTCACCTTTCTTGAAAGAGTGTCTGATTTTTTTTTGTGACATACACTGATGATCTCCTAGGGATAAATTGTGTGGCTAACATTCTGTAGGTGGGAATAGATGAGATTATAGGCCTGCCCAGCAGGAATATCTGCCTGGATGTTCTGTTGTGCTTCTCTTCTGTTGAAAGCTTGGATTGCCCTGGCTTGCTGGAGACTGCTGGGTTTGCCTACTAGAAAGCAGCATGAAAAGGATAGGCCTTCTTTTCATATGAACTGATAGGCATCTCTATCTGTTGCTGGTGGGTTTGGCAGCATTTCAATTGCCCCTTTTCAAAGGGGTTTTTTTAACCTATTCATTGGTCTTCTCACTGTTGCATCAAATCTGTTGTTTCCTCAGCTGCCTTTTTCCCCTGGCTGCTGGATGGGATGCTGGGGGCAAAGGGAGGTGTTCTCCAAGGCATGTTCCCCACACCTGTACAGAAGAGCTGTTCTAACACCTCTTTGTCAGTGAGGATCACTAAGAGGCATTTGCTGTCACTCTCTTGTCCTTGATTGGGTATCCTTTGATGAATTTTAGGGGATTGAGCTTGTGTGACAGCTTGGAGTAACCTGGTCCAGCCTCAGGGCTGGCTCTGCAGGATCAGGGTGACACTGTGAGATCCCTCCTGACCTGAAGTGTCCCTGATCCTGCAGAGATGATGATTCTGCTGCAGTGTTCAGGCATAGCACAGGATTCCCTTTACAGGATCATATATATTAAATATGTGATGCATGTCTTCATTCCCCTTCCCCTCCTCCCTTTTTGGGAGGCACCCTCTTGCTCTCACAGCACATTTGTTGTTAGGAGGATTTGAAATTTCTAAAGGCTTCTTAATACCTAACATAAACATATCTCTTTTTTGAAGGCAGCAATACAGACTCCAAGGGAGGAGTGGAGTGTCGTAGCACAGTTGTCTGTTGGCAATGACTATTCCTGTTCTTGAGATAAAAGAAACTGCTGGGGGTTTTCTGTGTTTTTCTTAAGCACTGAGAGGATAAAATACTGTTTAGAATTTACTGAGCAAGGAGAACAGACTTTGTATTTGCTATAGAGCTGCTAAATAGGCTTTTCAAAGGCTGTGTATCGTGTTCAGAGTATAATGCGTGACACAATCTGCCATCACAAGTGTGGAGCATATTTAAGTCTACCACAGGAGGCTTTTTATTGTCTTTACATCACCTTTTCAGTTGAACTCAGTTGGCTGCTTCTCAGCTGGGAGAAGCAGTGAGTGTGTGTTTGTTTCTAAGACTTTCTCTGCCTTTTCCATCTCCCTTAACAGAACTTAAGAGAACTACTGCTCTGACCAAGGGATTGGAGTCTAGGAATGTGCAGGCACTCTTCAGCAGCCAGTGGGAATGTTAGCTCTGTTTCCCTGTCTCGTTAAAGTGTGGGTGCTACAACTGCAAGTGCTGTAGGCTGGATGTGTGTATGGAATGCACCTGTCACCAATATCTTCATTAATTTTAATCTCATTCATTTCTCCACCGCTTCACCTACCTCGGGAATGATTTCATGAGCCTTCAAGGATGTGTAAACTGCTTTATGGTGCAGTGCATGTTTGCTCATCAGATTTTTCTTCCCTCATGAATCTCGTAGTCAGATGTTACCTGTGTCTCTTGTTCGCTGTTTGATACACGACAGGAGGTACAAAGGGAAATTCTTACCTTGCTGTCTGAGCTCCAGCTGTGCTCAAACTGTGCTGCCAGCAGTGGCAGTGTGCATCATCCTAGGGATTGCTAATTGCTGTGGGTGAAGCAGGGTTAACTTCAATGTAAGTCTGTGAAACAGTTAATCTCCTTATTATGTTAGAGATGAATATTTATTTTTCAGGTTTTTTTTTTCTTAGTTTTTATTTTATCTTATTACATTGCATAGTAACAAAACACAACAGTAACAAATCATCATTCACTGGATTCTTCCAGTCAAGTGGTTTCTGGCACACTAGTCAAAATAAGTGCCTGACAAGACAAATAAAAGCATCTACTGATCTCTTTTTTCCCAGATTTACCATGGTGGCTTCTTTTAATTCGTCAGAAAGCATTGATTGGTAAACTTCCAGGAGATCATGAGGTTTGCAAAATAACAAAGATTGCAGTGATTCCACTCTCTGAGACAGAACCTCAGGATCTGGAATTGGAGGTATGGCTATCCTCAAGGAACTCTGACTGTTCCCCTTCTGCTTCAGTGAAATAAAAGTTAAATGTCTCTCATCTCTTTTTCCTGGTATAAGCATACATCTTGAATATTTTGTGCTTTTTTAAATCCTGTTTTTTGATTAAAAGTATTTTTTTAAATAGAAATCACAAGTTCTGCTAGGGAAGAAATTGCAACAAAATAATACCTAAATTCCATAAAGGTCACTGGGAATAGCACACACAAGAACAAGGTGTACTGAACCTGGAGAAAGTATATTTTTATAATGGATCCTTTTGCTTTTATCCCATTTTGGAATCTTAATTCTATGGCTTGGCTTGAAGGGAATTCCTTACTTCAGATGTTGCAAATTGTTTGGTTTTTTTTTCCCAAAAGACAATGGGTAAAGGAGCAAAAATAAAAATGAGTAGTGCTGATGTAATTTGGGTGGGAAGTTGAGGTGGGTCTGGGTACTCAGGTAATGTCAAATAGAGGCAGAGATTCTCACAACCACAGGAGAAAATGGCTTTTACAAAAAAATAGTGAGAATTTGGCTATAGATGGAAACGTACATGTTCCCCCTCTATTTCAATGTCTCCCCTAGGTTTGTGGACATCAAAATCTTGCTTCTGTGGACTTTAAGTTGTCTTTGAACTTTTTAAAGAATATTTAAATGTTGGCTTTAATTCAATGTCATTATTTTAGCTTTGTAAAAAGCACCATTTTGGGATAAACAAGCCAGAGAAGATTACACATTCCCCAGATGACACAAAATTTCTGCTGAAGACTCTTACTCAAATTAAATCTAATGTGTCTGCTCCAAATAAAAAGAAGGTAAAGTTTTCTACTTCGTTTTATTTTCCAAAATGTTTAGTTTATAATTCAAAGGCTGTGATGGATGATCAGATGGAATATAAAGACCTTTAAAAAAAAACCCTAGTGAAAAACTGCAGGATGTGAAACAACTCTCTTGATGCCCAGTTTAATTTTTTTTATTTTTTAGCTGTAGCACTTCTGTGATTTTTCATTTTGTAATTACATAATTTTGGCAGAATTGTTAATAGAGTTCTTTTTAGCAGGATTATCTTCTAGTGAAGTTCTAAACTTCTAGAAATTGCTTTGCTTAAGTTTCTTTTATAATATAGAATTGAGCACAAAATTTGGTGCTTCATTCCTCAGAGAACACCATACAATCTCTTCTAACTGCTTTTAATACAATGGCTTGGATTAGGAGGTCAAAACAAGTTATTAACGTGAGAATTATGTTTCTGAGGCTGCTGTCTCTTGTGTTTATCTCTGCTGGGGATTTTAACATCCTGCTCATCACTGGGAAAATGTTTGTCTACAAGGTTAGAAATGGAAAACACGACTGGAGTCTTTTTCACTCACAGAGAGAGACATAAGAAAGCCATTTTTTTTTTCCTTTCAGATTAGAGAAAGCAAAGAGAAAGAGAGACTGGAGAAGAGATTATTGGAGGAGCTGTTCAAAATGTTCATGGATTCAGACTCCTTTTACTACAGCCTGAGCTATGACCTGACAAATTCTGTGCAGAGGCAGAGCGCCTGTGAGAAAACCAACTTACCCCTGTGGAGAAAAGTGAGTGCTTTGTGTTTGCTCCTTGCACCTGGGGAGAGGTGAGCTCTCCAGGTCTGGTCATGGTCCAAACCTGCCTGGTCACATTCTACAGCAGCTAAACACCTTGTCCTGTCTCCAGCTCAGGTGCAAGGAAACAAAAGTCTCCAGCAGCACGACCTGAAGTGATTTATTGAAAGCACTGATGGGTCTGTGCAGTGAATAAACTGCAGTGAATAGTCTGTGGTGCATAAAGTGATGGACACTGGTGTCCTTCCCACAGACACTGCCAAACCCAGCGTGTAATGCTGCAAAAACTGCCCTTCTGTCTTTCAAACAGGTGGATGACAGATTCTTTTGGAACAAGCACATGATTGAAGATCTCATCAGCATTGATGTGAGTCTTGTCTCTAACGTGTGTCTTAAGTTTAGCTCGAGGTGAAATGTTTGCTGAAGGCCTCGTGGAAGTTTGATTACAAACCTGCTTGGCAGACAGGGCAGGATCAGGGTTGTGCCTTCTGTAGCTGAGCACCTGTCACTGCCTTCTTCCCCCAGCCAGCCTTCCAGTCAGCCTGTGATCATTGCTAAGGAGTGAACTTCACCTGAATTAAAACATTTATTACAGTAAAGCAACGTAGAGTAACTAGGTATGATAAGTTTGTGCTGATTTCTGAAGGTAAATTTGAGTTGTATTCTGACATGAAATGGATCATCCCTGAACAGAGCTGAGCTTGATAATAAGAAGGAGCCAGAAGAGAAATAACCTTTGAATTCCAGAGTTTCCCTGAGATAAGGTTTTGGTCCTCCATAGTGGAAAATAATGTTTTCTCCTTGAACAGAGAAGCTGATCTGTGTAAAAACAGCATAGAACAAGTTGTTCTGAACAGCTGGTCAGAGTAAATAGAACATTTTCCTGGCTAAAGATGACATAAAGAAACAGAAAACCACCACTCTTCCTTCAGTATATGATATTCCATTATTTTAAATTGACCTTGTAGATCAAGGACTAAGTTGCTAACTTCTGTATGCCAGTTTAGGCCAAGTCTAATTTTCTTTAGGGAATGGCAGCAAACATCTTACCTTATGTCCTCCTCCTCTTTCATTGATAATTACACATGGTGAAATGGCTGTGGAGTCACAGAAGGGTAAACCTGTGCCCTCTGTGAAAAGTTGTGTGTAATTCAGGAGATTAGTGAGTTGTATTTTTAATGTTATAAGATATAAATGGATAACCTTGAATTAGTGGGGAATTTGGATCTCGATTGTGTTTAAGAAATCAGTGTTTTAGGGTGCAGAGCCCTGAACAACCCCAGTTCCCTTGGGGACTAAGTTAGCCCATATGAAGCTTTCTGGTGGTATGTTTTGCTGAAAACAGGCTAACATCTACCTTCCTTTATAAATGTGGTATGGTATGTGCCCACACAGAGGATGTAAAACTGCTTTAAGCAGAAACTAGGTAAAAAAGTTGCTTTCTTTCCTCCTCCTGATTTAAAAGCCTTGTGACTGATGGAGGAGGTGGTGCCTCTTACAGAAATAAAGCTATGGCAAAAATTCCTTAAAGCTGAAAAGCAACTGTTTCTATAAACATGAGAAATGGCAGAAATAATTGCAGGTAACAGTGGAAAGTAAATGTTTTTTGGTAACCTTCAGAATGCTGAAGTGGACTTCTGGATTATCCCCATCATTCAAGGATTTGTGCAAATCGAAGAACTCGTAGTAAACTACAGCGAATCTTCTGATGATGACAAGAGCAGTCCTGAAACTCCTCCTCAGGAATCATCCTGCGTGGATGACATTCACCCAACGTTTCTGGTGGCACTGATCTCCCGCCGGAGCCGGCACAGAGCAGGTGGGCAAACACAGCTCAGGGTGCCAGGGTTGTTTCTGAGCACTGGAGAGGGATGCAGATGGGAGAACTGGGGAGTGCTGAGTTGCTCAGCAGATGGTCAGCTCCTGTCAGGGTCTGCACTGCAGCCTTCCCTGCTGGGAGGAGGGAGAGGAGAGGCTGCAGTGCCTACAGCACTGCACAGCTGGTGCTTGGGTACTGAGTGAGCTTCACTGGTCTGCTCAGGAGCTCTGAATGCATCCTTGCAGGTCACATTCCTGAGGTAAAGTTGCATTTTTACAGAGATCCCTCTGACTGGGGCCTTGCTTATAACTGTGCTGATATATTTCAGTAGGCTTGGATGGGAGTTAAATTTTCAGTGGTCTTTTAGAGCTTTGAAAGCAGCTAAAGGGACTTGAAAAGTCATGTGTGTGCATGCCTATGTCCCAGGAGATGTTTATTAGGGACAAGGTGTGAAATGTGACCATGATTTGGTCTTGTACCTTCTTTGACTTAGAGTAGCAAGGCAAACAGAAATGATTGCCTGCCCTCAGGATCTCAGAAAGAAAGATTGATTCACTTTACAGCTTAATAGGTCCTGTTCAACTCCAGGCTTTTCAGTCTATCTGATTTTTATGATGCTGTTCTCCAATGTCTCCAAGTCCTTTCTTACACAGTCAGGTTTTTAGCACGTCAAAAAGCCCAGAAAAAACCTTTTGAGCTTACCCTGATACAGGACTGTCCCTCTGTACCACAGCT
Organism: Erpornis zantholeuca; assembly: GCA_013400515.1. NCBI lineage: Eukaryota > Metazoa > Chordata > Aves > Passeriformes > Timaliidae > Erpornis > Erpornis zantholeuca. Next base: position 242,254 of record VZTN01007943.1, on the reverse strand, counting down.
CACTTGGATGCATTTAATTGAGTTCCAAGGAAAATGGTTTGTCAGAGCAACTCAGAGTAAGTACTTGAGGGTTTCAGAGCAGTATCTAGTTTGCAGTCTGCCTTCTTAATACTAAATTGTTACACAGAATCGGCAACTGAATTCTAGAGGGAAAATTTCTTATTGATTCCTTCTTACTGTTAATATCACTTTGCTCATCTGAGTGCTAGTCCAGAGCATAAGCTGTGCAGGATTTTCTCCCTGTCTGATTAAAGGCTGTAATTCTGCTCTGACAATTTCTCTCTAAAGGTCCCTATTATAGGTATTTTACATTCCTTTCCCTTCCCTACTTTTAACCTCCTCCCCTCTGTGCTGTCAAGGTTCAGATCAAAGGTTTGGTTCAGTGCTACTTCAGGAATTGGAACTGAATTTCCATGACCTTGAATATTTTTCCAACTCTCTTATTCCTTCCCCATCCTCTGCTACCACCTGCATCCTTTCTGAAATAATGATGTACTCTCCTTTGAGTCAAGGATATGCAAACACTTCTGTGTTTAATGAGCAGCGCAGAGCTGGGTAGGCATAAAACTGTAGTCAGAGGAGCATTCTGTCTTCCTAATGTACAGAATTAGTTACACAAGTTAAAGCAAGGAGGGGAAGCCTTGTGGAACATGTAAATCTCTTTGGGCTGCTTGTGGGATCTCTGTGAGAAGTGGAACCTCTGTCACTAAAAGTGGCCTTTAGGTTAATGGAAAATACTGAGTACTAAAGGAGAACTTTCTGCTAAATGTGACAGAACAGGAAGAAATGTGTCATTTAAGAGGTATTTGTGACTTTATAGTGCAATTAAACTGTCTTGCCCTGTCAGCTTGCTTTCTGCTGCTCACAGTGTATCAGTAAATAAATTTTATCCATATAGTCAAGATAACTTTTGGGGAATAAACTGGGACAGGAGTGACTTCTACCATTGATCATGGATTTGGGCTAGAACTGTTGTCATGTGTTAGCATGGTCAAAACCAGCAACACAAATTATTAATGTTTAAGACAAATACTTAAGGATGACTGGACCATTCTCATTCCCCCTAGGAATGCGGTATAAGAGGAGGGGTGTAGATAAAAATGGAAACGTGGCAAATTATGTTGAGACAGAGCAACTGATCCATGTCCACAATCACACCCTTTCCTATATCCAAACACGAGGCTCTGTGCCTGTTTTCTGGAGCCAAGTTGGATACAGATATAACCCACGGCCCCGCCTGGATAAGAGTGAGTATTTGGGTGGAAAACCTAAAAATCAGGGGCCCTTGGAACTCTTCTTTTGGAAGAGATGTTTATGTGGGTGTGGTGCATGTGTAGAATGATAAAACAGGTTTATTGAAAGTTAAATTTTTGTCCCATCTCCTCTGCACGAAAGGCAAAACAAAGCAGAATTCAAGAACAATTTTGCTGTACACTAGATTATAACAGCAGCGTTGAAGCTGGGCAGATTAATGAAAGACCTTTTAAAGTAATTTTGTACAATGTGTTGTTATCTTTAAGCTGAGCTATCTTGGTTTTTTAGAGTACAAATTTGGGCATGATTTAATACATCAAACAGGACTCACTGCTGAACAGGCTGTTTTTGTCTTAGCACTGCTCTCCCTTGCAGGTGAAAATGAAACTGTGTCCTGTTTCCGTGCACACTTTGAAGAACAGCTGAAAAATTACAAAAAGCAGGTGAGTGCTACATGACAGAATGGTAATGTCATGAAAATGCAGGGGATGAAGGTTAATTTTTTAGGCTGTTTTTCTTGGTGGTTTGTCGTGGGTTTTTTTAGAAGCTTGTTGACAATCAGAAGGTTGGTACATAAATTAAATTTTACTTTAGGTTTTTCAAATATCCTTGTAAGTAACCAGTAAAATCCAGGAATAACTTATGGGAATGTGCAAACCCTATTTCTGTGTACCTGTTCTGTGCTTTCAGAGCTTCTGTGTATTAAAATTTGTGTGTGGGCAGGGAACTGTTGCTGCTTATTTGTTTTAGTTGCAATCTAGCAAAGGTTGTCACTTCAGCAAGATTGCTACAAATCTTTAACTCTTGAGCTATTTGTTATTGTGTGGTGTAAATCCAAGCAAGTTGTGTAGCAAATGATGAGTGTTAAATAATTAAACTTTTGAACAGGTTATTATTAACTTGGTGGATCAGACAGGCAGAGAGAAGATTATTGGAGATGCTTACCTTAAACAAGTTCTTCTCTACAACAATGCAAATCTGACTTATGTTTCATTTGACTTCCATGAGCACTGGTAAGAAACCTTTTAAAAATGTCACTTTGCATCTTTTTTATTGGCATGAAAGGTGAGTATAAGGGAGGAGAAAACCCATTATTATTTCTACTTCTGAATGAAACACTGTTCCTTTAAACAAGAATACAGTTTTAAACTAAAGCACTATAAAACATAAAATTTGGGTAACCAAGCACTGCTGTTTGTGATCTTGTGTCCCTGACCTGTTAAATATGCAGTCACTTATTGGGCAAAGCTTGATTGTCACACATTTTAAGAGTTTCCTTGAACGTGCTGTGAATGTAAAGCTGTGGCTGACCTGCTTTTCCAAGCTATGTAGCATTTTGCTTTTAATTCTCTAGTTCTGTTTCTCTTGCTTGTTCCTATAAAACATGATGGGTTCTTTCAGGATCCTGATGCTGTTATTTCAGTATAAAATGCACCGGATTTTATCTTAATCCAGTGTGAGTAGTTGCTGTTTTCAGGACTCCCCTCTGATGCTGCCATGCTCTAGAGCAGTGCTCACATGCCCAAGCATCTCATCTGTCACAGGCATGTTTTTCTCCTGCTCCCCTCAAGCAGGCTGCATTTGTGTGGGGCCTAAACTGGTTTAATCTTCATTTCCAAACTTAATCTAGGGATTGCAGCTGGCCTGGGAGAGCATTACTGACTGACTGAGAATGGCATTAGTAGATATTGTCAGAGGGGGTGGTGGGAAGGGAAACCTCTCTCAGAACAGTATTGGCCTTTGAGAGTTCTGTAGGACTGTTGGCACCCTGGGTTGATTTGATAATTGATCTTTTGTATGAAGGAGCTTTCACTTTCCTTCGTTCACTTTTCTCCTGTGAACAGCTGTAGTGACCAGGACTGTTTCTGCACTGTGAGCAGAAGTGAATTGAGAACAATCCTGAAAAACAACCTGATGGGGTGGAGGGAGGAGGAGGTGATGTATCTGTAGGTGGTTTTCCTGTACAATCACTGGCAAAGCAGAACTCATCATCCCAGTTCCAAATCTACAGCAGTTACTTTTCTTGTGACTAAAATGAGAACAGAGTGTTGCACATGCCTGAATAGCTGCACACTTATTATTCCCAATGGAAGCAGCATTAAAAAATGCAAATCCTTGAGAATTTTGTGATCTTTTAACCTCTTGCCTTGGATTTGGATGTTGAACTGTACTGCAGAATAGTTCTGAATATTGGCTCCTGTTTAAAGCTCATTGCAGGAGGGAATGCTTGTCTCTCTCATTTAGCCAAAACATTCTTTGTTAACATTACAAATGAGATAAAGTTATTAAGTAAAGTCACTGCTCTAGTTCAAACCAACTTTTGTGAAATTCTGTGTTTCAGCCGAGGAATGAAGTTTGAAAATGTTCAAACACTGACTGATGCCATTCATGATATTATTCTTGACATGAAGTGGTGCTGGTAGGTACTTCACTGTTTTTAGACTAGTAGAGAACATTTGTAGGGGAAAACACCAACAAAGAGTAGATATTCAGAGGCCTTAATTTTCTCCTCACCAGTGTGTTTTATATTCCTCTTTTGGTGTCCAACTTGTCTGCCAGAGATTTTGTGTTCTGAAGTGTTGGTGTTCTACCTGTGTAAACTCAAAAATTCTCAGGTGCTGTTTCCTGCCTGAGATTTACTGCATTTCACACCTTTAGGGCCACTCACATTTAATGTGAAACACTTTTTATTTGACCCACAAACCCTAGAATGGCAGCCTTACTGTTGACAGCAGGTAGACCTGTTTGACCTTTGGTTTGAACTGATTAGAGTTCATACATTTGGGTAACAAGCGTGGCTGCAGCCTCAGTCAATTGCTCTATGTTGTTCTGCATTGCTGTCATTATCATTGGCTTCTCTGTGAATTGAAATTAAATGCCTTTGCTCTTTGAAAGCTTGTATTATGTATGCATGAGTGGAATTCAGCCCCTGATTGCATCTCAGGTTTGTGGCCCCAGTAGGATTTATGTCTGACATCCAGCCTAGATTAAAGAGGAGGATAAGTTGGAACAAGAGGAGTTCATTCAGAGTGGGGTGTGCCTGGGGTGGTGAGTGCGGCCACAAATGTTCTACTGTTGATAGAAGCTGATGAATTGCCCTGGATTTTAAGTGTCTCAGTGTGCTTTTGTTCTCTTCCTGTTGAAAGGGTTGACCAAGCTGGAGTGATCTGTAAGCAGGAAGGAATTTTCCGGGTTAACTGCATGGACTGCCTGGATCGGACCAACGTTGTGCAGGCTGCCATTGCCAGAGTGGTCATGGAGCAGCAGGCATGTACCTCCGAGGGGCTGGGCCAAGTACTGAGGGCCTCACACCTCTCTTGTGCTTCACAGAGAAATCTGTGCATTTCAGAAGTGCTGCACTAATGTCTACTAACAAATCTTTGCAAAATACTTGAAGAGCCGTGAAGCTGAGAGGAATAATACATGCAAATGGAAAACTTGAAAGTGTTACAGAGCAGTGATGCTTCCTGTCCTCCTTCAGAAAGGACTGACTGTCCACATCTTGGAGAGGATTGTCTTGCTTGGATTTAGTAATTTCAGTTTGAGTTATGTAGGAATACAGAGTTTAGAAACAAGACACCTTCCCCTGCCAAATCCCTCACTGAAATGATGTTAAAGGACTAAAATCTAACAAGTTGGATGCTATTTTAGGTGCTTTGAAGTGAAATACTGTGATGCAGCAAGTAGGGAGATTAGTTGTCTCTTCTGTGTGTAGAGGAATAATTAATTCATGATGTAAATAGCCCTGATGGCTGTGACTGTTTTGTTGTGGAGTTCTCCCTGTACAGAGCAGGGATTTCCAAGCAGACTGAGAGTACTTTCCTTTAATTTTTCTCTTTGCCCTGGCTCCATTTGCTTTTTGCTCTAGAAGCTCAGTAGTGACTCTCTTCTCTTGTGAAGACTTCACTGACCCAGTACTGCTACAGACAAAAAGGAGACTTAATGTCCTGTAACTGAGACTTCAAAGTCCCAGTCAGGACCCAAAATGGGCAAACCTGAGGATGGTTAAAGGGAGGGAGAAAGGCTGAAGGGGGTCCTTCATTAGAGTGAAAAATGCATGGCTCTGACCATTGTATCTGGCAGTTCTTCTTTGTCATTTGCTGTTAGGAGCTCCTGACACAGAAGAAGTTCTGAGGGCAAGGGGAGGGACCAGCAATCCCACAGTCACTATTTTAGAACAGGATTTCTATCCAGGGTAACTCTTGAGTTCCAAGGCAATTCTTTTAAAAACAAGAGTGTTACAGATTGTTGAGGCTTCAGTAATCATTGCTGAAGTGTGAGCTTGTGATGTGCTGCATCATTCTCAGGCTGTAGCTGAAGTCCTTGGGAGGCAATTCATGACTGAGAAATGCCCTGAGCATTGCAGGGTCAATGACATGGAGTGCAGGACTGAGAGTTACATGTACCTTACACTTCTCTTCCTTGGAACCACAGGACCTGCTCTCTCTCTGGAAACTTGATAGTGCTTTCAAAGTAGTGAGCAGCTTTGCATTAATATTCATCTAACCTGCAAAGAGTGCTTGAACATTTGGTTTAATTTGTAGATTGAAGTTTGCCCATGATTTATTCCAAGTTACCTCTGTCATTTAGTGCCTGCATTGCAGTTATGTATGTGCTGCTCTACCCACTCAGGGTGTGCATGAAGCCTGATGTTGGTATTGTACCTGAGGCTTATCTGGGGAAAACTGAAGGACTGGTTGTTCTAAAAGTACTATCTTACTTTAGTATTAGTGTCAAACAGTGACTGTCCAAAATGTGCAAGCACTAATAATAAACCAACATAAGAAGTTGTTTTTCTTTGTTTTCAGATCCTCGAGGTCATGAAAGCTTTTGCAATAGAAGACATATTAACTTGTTTATTTTAAAATTCTGTGATGTCTTTTTTTGAGTATTCTCTATTAAAAAGTTTCCTGTGTCTTGAGAATCTACAGTAACTTGTTTTTCTTCAGCTAGTTTTTTTGATGATTGACTTGACATCCATAGTTAATGTTACTGCTGCCTCCAGTGATATGATGTTTAGCAATAAACGACCAATTGATTAATTTAATATGACAAATTAGCCCAATGGCTTCCTTTCCCCAATCATACTAAATCTAACAATTAAATGCTTGGCAAGCATTTCCGTTTTCTTTACCAAGCTCTGATACTGAGAATGACTTTTACTTTGGGCACTGAATTAATACATATGTCCCATTCCAGCTGAAAAAACTGGGTGTGATGCCACCAGAGCAGCCTTTGCCAGTGAAATGCAACAGGATCTACCAGATCATGTGGGCCAACAACGGCGATGCCATAAGCCGGCAGTACGCAGGCACTGCAGCCTTGAAGGTAAGGGGGAGAGCCTCACCTGCCCTCAGGAATGTCTTGTGCTACAGGCCTCATGTGCACTGGAAAACCCTGGGGTGTTTAAAAGTTCACCAACTATTCTGGGTGGTTTTGTTCTGGAGAGATGAGGTTCTGCAATAAAAGAATGTTTTGTGTCGCGCTCGGTGTGAGTCGGAGAAGAGCTGAGTGCTCCCAGCACTGCGCCTGCATTCTGTTCCCTTCGTGTCTGGGAACAAAGCAGAGCTCAGAGTTTGAGAGAGACATTAAGTTTTATGTCCATCTAGATTTTAGCATGGTCATAGTACTTCTAAGCAGTAGAAGTACTGAGTACTTCTTAGTATTTCCAAGTACTTCTACAGTACTTTAAAAATACTCTGAAGGTGTGAAGGTTGGGCTATGTAGGTAACAGAATGATATTAATTAGTTATATTTTCCAAAGGCTCCTCTTAATTACCTGTAAAGTGCTCTGCCTACCAAGATAAAACTCCTTACTGTTTACTCCCACTGCTTTGAAAAGTAGGAATTTGAGTATTTGCTGTGTGGAATAAATTTTAGTAGTATTTGTATTTGGCATAAGAAAAATCATTATGGGGAAACAACATTTAGGTCTTTTTTTAAATATCTCTGCTGAGCTTTGGTTAGTTGATTGCACTAATATTAAAAAAAATAGCCTGACATGCTTGTTTTCATTAAGTATATTAAACTTCAAATCTGAAATGCAGACCTCAATTTCTAGGTCTAAATTTTCAGGCCTTCTGCTGGAAGATTTCTCACTGTTGAAGTTCATGGATTAAATTAATTTTAACTGTGGTATTTCTTTGAATTTGAAAGTGAAGCACACTTGAAATATTCTTCATAGGAGTTGATGTGGCTTTTAGAACTGCTCTGTGCCAGTGTTCAGAGTGTCTCTGAAAATAGAATCCTCTAATGAAGGGCAACTACCAAAACAGCTTTTTATTCAAATTCTAAGCCTTCCCTGGCCTAGAAACTTTCTTTTGTTTCTGAAGTCGTGAGGATATGTGCTGCTTTCTCTCAGTATCTTATGCTTGTCTTGTTTTGGTAGCAAAAGTAGAGAAGATGAAAACCATTTTTGAGTAAGCTTCAGTCTTTTCTATTGTGCCAGTAGTGTTCCTTTTACATTAAAGGCCAAAAAATAAAGGGATTTTTTCTTTTGGAGGTATTGAAGCATCACAGTGATTGATGTCTTGAAAGTCCTGCTTCAGTTTTAGCTGGCTTATGTGTCCAGATTTGTTTTCTGTTGGAATTTCCTACTGAAACTGTAAGTCGCTCAAAACCAGGATTCTCTGCAGAGTCAATGCCAGAAGATTCTCTTTGTAAAAATCAGTATTTTCAACTTCTATGTGAAATAGTTACTTGAAGATAATTCCTGAGTTTCCATCTATTCAGCTCTGAGTTTCAGAGTGCCGAATCCTTTGAGCTGAGCCTGCTGCTCCAAAGTTTCACATTTGCATGGTTTGTGTGTTGTGTGTGGCAGGGTGACTTCACAAGGACTGGTGAAAGGAAGCTGGCAGGGGTGATGAAGGATGGAGTAAACTCTGCAAACAGATACTACCTGAATCGTTTCAGGGATGCTTACAGGCAAGCAGTCATAGGTAAGAGCACAATTCCAACCAAGCTGAGCTGTGGTATTTAGAAAAGATTATTAAATCCTATTGGTTTTATTTTTCTGACTGCTTTTTTTTTTTTTCCTGTTGCTTAAAAGCACCTCGAGTGTGTACAGTGTTCATGTCTGTGCTGGACACTGTAAGAGTCTTACTCACTTTGGGATTTAAGCAGCACTCGAGTCAGAGTGATGGCATGCAGTGTGACTCATTGGAGACTTCATTTTAGCATTAAATGTCTTGTAGCATCTCCCTTTATTTAAGATAAAAGTTAAATTTATGTAGCAAGTGTCTCTTAAAATAATGAAGAACTCCTGGTTTTCATTGAAAATAGGGTTATACCTTCTGAGTTTTCAGTTTCAGGCAGCATTCTATTCAGAAAGACTACCAAGAGCATCATGAAAATGCAACATTTGGAAGGAATTTACAAAACTGTTGCCATCTATCACTTTTAACTGTTCCTTTCTTGCTTGGTATTTCATGGATTTTTTCAGATTTGATGCAGGGTATTCCTGTGACAGAGGACCTGTACTCCATATTTACAAAAGAGAAGGAGCATGAGGCCCTGCACAAGGAGAACCTGAGGAGCCACCAGGAATTGATCAGCCAGCTGCTGCAGAGCTACATGAAACTGCTCTTGCCAGATGATGAAAAATTCCATGGAGGTTGGGCACTCATTGACTGTGATCCAAGGTTTGTTGAGCAAAGTTAAAATCAGGCAGCTGCTATGCTGACACCTCTTTTAATTACTCCTGATGTTAAAAGGTTTTGATAGCTGATGTGTGAAGAGAAAACAAGTGGACAGTTCTGTAGAAGGACGAGAATGCTTGAAGGGTTTGAATACTTAAAATTCTAAAGGAAAAGGTCCTCTAAAAATGGTGCATGCTGGAATTACCTTTGAGACATCATCTGGAAGTGGATGCATTCAGTTAGCATTGCCAAAATGTGGCAGGTACCACGAGGAGAACTTGCAGAACTAAGGGGGGTTAGAAGGGAGTGCTTGAGGAGTTGTTGTTCCTTATTGCTTTATGGGGAAAGTGTAACTTGACTGATCAGATTGAATTCTTGGGGAGTGAGTCAGCAAAGGTCAGTTTAGATTTCTGTTCATGGAAAGTAATGGGCATAAACTCTGAACTTCACTCCTTATCAAGGTCAGAGTTCACTAACTTGGAAGAGAAAAATAGTGGTTAGATCTTCTGCAGGTTAAACTTCAGCATCTAAAAATAGCAGAGCAGGTTGTTAAGGCAGCTATTCAGGGCACAGACTCATCTCCCTCACTGAGTCTGAGGTATTTTTCCATTTCTCTGGTAGCATTTTTCATAGCTTGTGGGCTTTCTATTTATTTTTGGACCTTCTGCTGACGTATTTGAGCTGTTAGGTAACTTCAGGTTTGAGAGAGAATGTTGCTTACATGGATCCATTTGATAACACACCGTGATTGAAACTTCTTGTAACTTGTGTTCAGCTGTAAAAGATTCTCCCCAAAATACACTGGGCATGGGTTACAGCTCTGCAATTAAAACCTTCTACCCTGTGTTTATTTTTCTTCCCTTCAGTCTCATCGATGCCACTCATAGGGATGTGGATGTGCTGCTTTTACTTTCAAATTCTGCCTACTATGTGGCCTAGTAAGTTACCACTTTCCCTTACTGCATGTAGTTTATTTTAGTAGCTTTACTTTAGATTAGCAGGAAGCACTAAATGCTGTTTCTTTTTTTCTAGTTACGATGATGAAATCGACAAAGTGAATCAGTACCAAAGGTTAAGTCTTGAAGCTCTGGAAAAAATAGAAATAGGTAAGAAAACAATCATTCAGTCTTTTTTTTGAATGCTCTTAACATTCAAAAATGAGTACTTATCAAAACATCCTCCAAGCAGCAGTCCTTGAAGTGTGGCACATACCCTGGGCAGCCCACCTAGAAAAGGCCCTCCTGGCTGATAACAGATGCCAGGCTCTTCCTGCTGCTGCAAATGGAAGCTTTGATCACAGGAAGGGTTCTAAAGTTTTCCTCTTTCAAACTCCTAAAAGAACCACGGAGTCACCCAAACAGATTTCATTATTTATCAAATGGCAGTAACAATTTGATCACCTTCTGAATGAGTCACAGGTTTGTGGATTCAGTGCTCTCTTCCTTTGATCCAAACACAGCAGCTGGCTCGGAATTGGACTTTAGATCTGCTTCAGAGCTTTGTAAAACTTCCTTCTCCAGGTCTGATAACAAACATGCTGTTACAAAAGCAGATTTAACTGCTGGTTATGCAGATTTAACTGATTTGCTATAGAATGTAACATCTGCAGGCTAAATTCAGCATTTTCTGCTGGAAGCATTGAAGATGTGATGTCTTTGGATCATGAAAAAGGTGATCCAGTTGGAGAGAAGGGAGTGTGTGGCCCCGTGATGGAGTTTAATCCTCCATTACACAGTACAAGGTGATTTCATCATCTCCTGACTGTAACTTTCACTGTCTGTGCAGTTTATAAGAGTTCAGGGGAAGGGTCTCCCTCACTTGTGTACTGTGGAGATCTGTATCCTGAGGTACAGAACAGAGTGAAACATCTACATCTACACCTCATTTAATGCTATGAATGATGCAATGCACTGAAGAGTTGAAGTACTTGATCTAAATATTGAAACTTAAATTACATCCTCTTGATAAAAATATATTAGCTTTCCCTTTAATTCTTGCAGGAGCATTCCCTAAAAAGCCCACAGGATGTAAAAAGTGTAAAACTTTTTTTTTCCTTCTATTTGAAAGGGTGAGCTGTAATAAACAATCAGGGTGGATTGTAGTAGACATACAGAGAGTCTAATTGCTTTTTGTAAGTTATCATTTAGTTAATGTGAAAATCTTTCATTTAAAGTGTCTGTCCTGCTCTAATGAAAAAACATGAAGCCTTTTAGGCTGAAAAAAACTGTCAGCATTTACATGCCTTTAGGTACAGACTCTGCCCTATCTCTTTCAGTGTTTGGTTAAAGATTTCTGAAGATTTCTAATCTGATTTCTCTCTCAGGGCCTGAGCCTACTCTGTTTGGCAAACCCAAGTTCTCTTGCATGAGGCTGCATTACAAATACAAAGAAATGAGTGGATATTTTCACACTCTCAGGGCTGTGGTTCGCAGCCCAGAAGAAGATGGAAAAGGTTTGTGTCCTATGTAAAATTTCAGACATAAAAGTATATGCAATGTTTCTCTGAGAAACATGTATTCCACTGCTCTTAAAATCTATCCTCCTTCAGAAGTCATTCTAATAAAATCCAGTTGTGTGAAGTGGGAAAACATTTTTAAAAAACCACTCAGATGTTGCTGTTTTAATAGAAAGAAAAATAAGTTTTAGATAGAGCTTTAAAGCAACCCATCTTTCTAGAACTGGAGTCATTTCCCTGTTCAGGTCTTTACTGCTCCAAAAACTTAGAAAATGAAGTTAAAATTAGCTCCTAAAGAGGTAGTTAAATTGATTTCTTTAGTGAAATCAATGTCTGGAAATGTTCTTGCTTGTTGTTTAACTAGATTAAATGAACACTAGCAAGGGAATAAACATCATTTCATACCTGGAGCACTGAGTTTTGTCAACAAGGATTAGAATAAATAAAATTGCTTCTCTTCCTTCTCCAAATAAAGCAGCATGGCAGTGAATTACTTAATACTGAGTATTTAGGGCTGAAGGAGAGTTTATTCTTTGGGCTTGTTTTGTAAGCTTTAAATCAGAATTGCAATTTGTAGGGCACAACTATTCTGTGAGGTGAAAGAAAAACCCAATAAAATCAAACAAAATTACGTTAAGTTAGACCTGTTCCTTTGTAGATTGTGGAATATGGGCTCCAGGGGTTTTTTAAGGGTCTGACAGGATGCTGCTTGGATTTCAGACACTCTTCAGTGCATTGCAGAAATGCTGAGAATCACAAAGCAAGCAATGGGAATGGATGTGCCCATTATTGAGAAGAAGCTGGAGAGGTGAGTGCCCTAAATGATGTGAACCTTCTGTATCCCACTTTTGCTCTCAACTCAGCTTCTTCTCCCAGCTGAGTAGGAAGTGTAGCAAAAATATCTTGATCTTTTTTGCAGGTATTGCAGACTGAATATTTGCTAAATCTGGTTACTGAGTACAGCATACACAAAGTCAGGGTTACAAAAATGGAGAATTCAAATCCTTTTTCATCAAAAACTAAAGTGCCTGCAGAAACTGTCTGCTCCCCTTGTTTGGCTACTGTTCTATATCAGCCCTCCTTTGTTTTTGTTGGTTTGAGCTTGATTGGCTTATATGGGTACAATATTATTATGTAAAGAAAGGATTAAATTTTTTATTTATGTGAGGAAGTGGTAACTTAGGAACTAGAATGTCCATCTCTGTTATGGAAATAGACTGGAAGACAGTGAATACCTAGTGCTTAAAAAAGACTGCTTTGATTGTACATTAAAGATCTTTTTTTCCTCTTCTAGGAGGAGCAGCAAACCTCATGAAGACATCATTGGCATTCGGTCTCAGAACAGAGGGTCCCTGGCCCAAGGCAAGAATTATTTACTGAGCAAGTTCTCCTCTCTCAATCAAAAGGTGAAGCAAACCAAATCCAATGTAAACATCAGCAACCTTCGGAAGCTGGGCAGCTTTGCCAAACCTGAAGTGAAAGTCAATTTTTTAAAGCCAAATTTGAAAGTGAATCTTTGGAAATCAGACAGCAGCCTCGAAACCCTGGATAATCCGGGGGTGGATGCTAAAGCCCCCAGTGAATCTGACACGGAAGGCTCAGACAACGACTCGTTCCACTCCGATGACTTCCTGACTAATTCCAAGTCGGATGAGGACACGCAGCTGACAGATTCCCTGGAGAACATTGGCCCCACAGACTATGTGCTGCCCAGCTGTGGCATCATCGCCTCGGCCCCGCGCCTGGGCAGCCGCTCGCAGTCCCTCAGCAGCACGGACATGAGCATCAGCATTCCCGTGCCGGCCGAGGGCCAGGACGTGCCCGTGCCCTCTGCTGACAACGCAGAGCTGGAGTTTGCTAAGCCCATGGATGTGTACTGCCAGAGGTTCGTGCAGGATGCCCAGAGCAAGGGTTCTGAGGTTTTGGAGCCTGAGGCTGGTTCTCAAGAGCCCCATCACACACCGACCCAAACCCGCAGGAACGCGGCCAAGAAGGCAGAACCTAAGGCTGAAGCTGTTGCAGACATTCCTTCCAGGCCGTCCAAGCTGGATGTTCAGTCTTCTGAGCCAAATCCTCAGCTCTTGGCTGTCGGTGGGCCTGACTTCAGTAAATCCCACAGAAGCCCGGGATCTGTGTCCGGGAACCACGAGCCAGGACTCCACACCACTCCTTCCCCCGCCGATGGCAGCGGCAGCAGGGCTGTGTCTCCCTTTGCTAAAATCCGCAGCTCCATGGTCCAGGTTGCCAACATCACCCAGGCAGGATTGACTCAAGGGATTAATTTTGCTGTGGCAAAGGTCCAGAAGAGTCCTGCGGAACCAGAAGCTTTAAATGAAATCAAACAAAAAGAACTTAGAGAAATGTTTACGCAATGCCAGACACGAATAATTCAGATCTAGTTGCTAATCTGGGAAGTGTTCTTCTGGCTGTGGCTTCTAATAAAGTAACACAATGACATCAGGACTATTGTGGCATGAACTGCTACTGGATACTGGGGTTGATAACAGGTAACTTGTTTACAGGCACTGAGAGATGCAAATGAATTTGGTTCTGATCAAGCTTCAGAATTGCCTCAGGCAGGTGAGACAGAACCTGTATAAACCATATTTAAACAGGTAGCTTAGACACTGGGATTCAATAAGCATGCTGTCTATCTTAGATGTGTTGCACAGTTATTTTTTTGAGACTAATTTTGTAGCTCTTCTGAATTATGTAGAAAGTATTTATACTCAAAAGGTGATACTGCACTTCTCTGACCTTACTTACCTTGCACTACACCAGCAAAAATAAAGTACCGGTAAATTACATTTTATTTATTTTTGGACTAGTATTTTTACTTGTTTTCATTGAAGTTCTAGATGCAGCTCTCTATGAATCGTGCCTCTACAATGGGAACCGATGTGTTTTTGTTGAATTTAAGTATGTTAACCAGAAAGTAGGATTTCTTTGCTATCCTTTTCTTTCCAGACATCCTGGGACACTTTCATTATAGATAAAGCTTAAAGACCCAATCTGTGAAATATCTACAATCCTGCAGTGCAAATTTCTTCTGTAGATTGGTTTTTTTCCTCACCTTTTTAGAGATGAGGGGAAATGAAGCAAATGTCTTTGAATTGTCTTGCCCATGTTAAAGCAATTCCTTTTTTTTAAATTCCACACTTTGCCAATTTGCTGTAATTTTCTGTCTCTGTGTAAAGCAAGATGAGCCAGAGACCTGCCTTGTCAGGCACTGTGTCCCTTTGTGCTAGGATTCTCTTTAAATGTATCCCAGCTGCCATCTAAAGCAGGAGGCCAGTGCACTGCTTTGTAGCATCAGTGTTGCATTAGAGCACAGCTGTCAGCATCTACTCAAGACCAAATTCATGACCAACTCCAGCTTTGCAGCTCGCAGGGTGAAGTGTCCACTCATGCTGGGAACTGGATAAAAAAGTCCTCTTCTCTCTGTGTGTCAAAAAATTCCATCTATTAAATGCTCTTTCCCAGGAATGCCTTGCTCTGCCATGCTCTAGTCTAGGACCTTGTCCCAAAGCTGCTGTGAAGCAGGACCTTCCTGTGCTGTGGTTTGTGACTATAACCACCCTGGCAGACCCAGTGCCTCTGTCCTTGTCCCTGTACTGTAGATAGGCTGCACGTGGTGTCCCCACAGCGTCGTGTCCTGGGTGGGTAGCTCTGTGTCTTAGGACTTGTACTGTGTCTGAAATCATTTATCACCTAACCCTGATGGTCTGAAACTTTGATAAACAAATTTGGTTTATTTATTTTATTAAAGTGATGTGGGTTTGTTTTTTTTTGGTTTTTTGAGTGTCTATACTTGTGGGTATATTTAAAATTAAAATACTGCTGTATTTTAATGTGAGCAATATACATGAGATATTTTAATAAAAAAAGTGGAATCAAAAGATGGGTTGGTATGTGTTGTTAGGGGATGGGGGACTGCAGGGCTCTGGGGCTTTGTTTTAAAGTTACAGATGAGATCCCCTGGCAGTCAAGGGACCACAGCCATGACTTCAGTTCTTTATCCCTTTAAAGTGGTGCTGCTACAACTCAAAAAAGCTTCTCTGGGCAACCTGTGCCAGGGCCTCACCACGCTCACAGGGAAGAATTTCTTCATATTTAATCTCAGTCTACCCTCTGTTAGTTTGAAGTCATCACCCCTTGTCCTGTCCCTGTCCCTCTCCAGCTCAATTGTCCTTCCAGCTTGGGAACTGTTCCATCCCTGGCTGTGAAATATTGGAGATGGCAATGTGCACAAACCCATCCTCTGAGACCATCTTAGAACCCAACCCTGCATTCCAGCTCAGCTGCCTTTTGAAGAGAGACTTCATTTCCTTCCTCTATTTGTTCACTTGCTTCACTTCACAGTAATGCAGCACAAGCAGCTGAAACCATGAATATTCATTCTTAACATTCAAAAAAAAAGAAGTGATTTGAAACAGCACCAAACTTGGCTCAAGTTTAGGATACACAAAAAATGTTTCTCATAGTAAGTATTCATTATCAGTGTACAGAGACAAAATATCCAGATTGGCTGTACAGCAAAACCCCTCATGTTTAGAACAGGAAAATGCAGCAAAAAAGGGGTTCCTGTCCCTGTGATTTCAATCAGCAGAAAGCACTTAAATAAAGGGGGTCTGAGCTTAATGAAAATTTGGCAGGAGCCTTTTATCTTGTTCAGAACAGGATTAATTAAAGCAAAATGTAGAAGTGGCTCCATCCCAGGCTCCTGCAGGCTGTCTCCACACAGCAGCCTCCCTGGATTACTCCCAGCATTTCACTCTTTCAACCACCCTTGGTCAATGAGTTCTGCATGTCCCATTAGGGGCAGCTCAAACCATCCAGCAGGAATCAGGAACAGAGGGATGGTTCTTAATGCTTCAGTGATGTTATACAAACCCTTTGAAGACTGCAGTTCTGGGGAGGTAGAAAGTAAAGGTATCTTTTGTATGAGCACATGCATGTCACCTATTGTCCAGTCAGTGTGGGCTTTTTTAAGAAGCTGTACCAGAATAAAGCTCATTGGAGAAATTTGAGAAGTCATGGTCGGCTCTAAGCACAAGGAAAACATATTTCATGTCTGAGCTGGTCATGGGTAAGATTAAATCACTGCTTGATACCACACTAATCACAATGATGCTGCTGCTGCTCTGAGTGTGATGTGCCTCAGCTCACAGAACAGCACAGGGATCAAAATCAGCACCTCCTCCAGCTGCAGCTGCTGGCCAGCTGAGATCACTCTGCTCCTCACAATTCAGCCAAGCAGAAATTAGAGCACAAATGTATTCCAGAGCAGAGCCTACCACTGCTGTGTATGAAGGGCTCTGAGCTAAATTTTCCTGTTATTATTAAAGGAAATAAGTTTACAACAACCTCAGTATTAAAGTTTAATATCAAACAATTTGCTCAGTGTTACCAATTTTCAATTACAAAACAGGGTCCAAAAAAATTCCATAAAATATGTTTAGGTGGCTGAACAGAGTTAAGTGTGTTCAGACTGCAAGGGTAAATATCCATAACTTTTTGGTATAAATTATCTACAAAAACTGGTATAAACAATATCCCAATCGTAGTATGGGTTCCAGCTAGGATTAGAGAAATTTTCAGGGTGACATCCAGCAGGTGTTAAAGTTCATTGCCGTTTACACATTTCTGCTGCTGCAGCCTGGCCTTCCGCAGGGCCTCGAGTTGTTTTGCTCTCAGCCACCTCTCCCTCGACAGCGTCGTCTGCCCCGCGCTGAGCGACAGGAACCTGGGGGAGCACAAAGAGCCACTCAGGAACAGCTCCTGTGGGTGCTGATAAACCAGCACAGCTCAAAACCAGCTGCCTTTCAGCACCCCAGGAATTAGAAAGCATGGGATGAAAGTAGGGAGGGAGTACTCTGCCTAGCTAAGAGGAACCATAGGCAGAGGAGATTCTATCTGGCTACTCTGGCACAACTCAGTCCAGCTGCAGACCAAGTGCTGGCTCAGTTTGCAGCTTGCTGGGAAGCCTTGAGTGGTGACAAGGGCAGCACACACACCTGGCCACGAGCAGCATTTTGTGCAGGTCATCAGCTGTGACGCTCTCGGGGTCGTTCTTGCGCATTTCCACAAAGTCTTCCTCTACTGCCTGCAACAACACAGTGTGCAATGATGGAGCAAAACAGAATCTCCACTCCAAGATAGGCTTTTGAGGAGCTAAAAACTGCAACTACCTTTAGACTACAGGAGAACATTTCAATTCATTGCTGTCCAGAAGTGAGCCTGAGCAAAACCAGGTTACTTCTCATTTTTGAAAAGAACCCCTTTTCAAAATGAGTGTTAGAAAGCAGGTTACATGTGCTGTTTCTTGTTTGTACTAAATTCAGTGTATACTTAACAAATCAGTGAAGGCACAGTCAGGATGTGAAAATGCTTCTGTTAGGTTTTTATAAAACTGAAAGGGGAATCACTGGCAGGGAGAGCAATGGGAAAGTACAGTAATGTCTAGTAAGGTGCTTGCTATCCAAATACACAGTTGAAAAACGTATTAGTGAAGTGCTCATACCTTGGTCACCTCATCAGATATACTGTAATCCAGCAGCCTCAATAAACTCAGGTAAATTCGGAATTTGTTCAGCACGGAGGGCAGCACTGCAGTGAGGAGGCTGCTCATGTACTCTTCCATGTTTGGGGGAATAATCTGTGGCTGTAAGTGGACTTGGCAATCTGACTGAAAGAGAAAATCACATTTCATCTCTTTCCACATCCCACTGTTTTCTATTCCCAGACTAATCTACTCTCAAAAGCAGCAGAAATCACTACTTCCCAGAATGAAGGTAAGACAATTCTTAAACATTCCACAGCTCCCATTTTGAACAGCTCCTGATTCAAGCAGGAGAGCAAAGGCTCAGCTGCCAAAGCTGGAATGTTGGAGAGCAGATGTTTGCAAGCTCAGGCTACTGCAGGGGCAATGCCACCTCAGAGGGAGGCTTTGAGAGGGGCACATCTCTGCAGCTGTACCCATCCTTCACCACGTCACCACCCCTGTTCAGAAAGAAGGAGGGAAGCACCATCTCCGTGTTTTCCTATGAACAGCTTTCTGGCCTGGCTGCAGCCAGGAGGGAGAAGGCAGCAGCTCCTCTCAGTGTCACAAGACAGGTTTCCTGTCCCCACTTGTCCCTGGCAGGGCCTCTGAGCAGCAGCTGCCAGCTGCAGTGCCCAGCAGAGCCAGGAAGCCCTTCCCATACCGGCAGGAGCGAGCGGCCCTCGGAAGTGATCAGAACATTAATGTTGCATGGGAATTCCATCCGGTGGTAATTGAAGTCATAATCCACCTTCTGCCAGGTGATCAGGTTACCCAGTGCTGTCACGTTGTGGACACCTGCGAGAGCAAGAACAAACTCCCTGACCACTGGACCTAAGCAAAAGTCAGGCCTGATTTATGTCTCCCATCTCTTATGTCTTTAAGGAGCAGCCAGAAGAAGGATTCCTGCAAGCATCCTGTTCCTTCTTGTGTCTGAGGTCTCTTCCAGATACAGACAACCACTTCTTAATGTGAATCCAAATTAAGAATTCTTGATTTCAGGCCTCAACTTTGTCTGGCTTAGTACATTAGTACATGTGTTTATAGCTCATATTTTCATTGATCCTACAAAGCCAGGTATCTATTTGTAGAGAAAAAACAAAAGAGAAAGCTCTCTTCAAAAGCAGAAAAAATGATCAATTTAATTTTGCTGGTTTTTTTTATAGTACTCACTTGCCTTACCTGGAATTAAGTTATTTAAAATATAAACCACTAAAATTGACAAATTAACTAGCTGACCCTTGGAATTCTCTCTTTGAAATACCAACAGGTACCTGACATATTGAATTTTTCTTCAGCAGTTACTGCATCAAATGACAAAACTACTGTTATGGTTTTGCCTTTATATAATTAGTAATAATTTAGTATATGGTAAATAAAGGCAAAGTTAGCAAATAAAGTCAAATTTAATATTAGGGTTGACTTCTGGGACATTTTTCT
This sequence comes from Erpornis zantholeuca, assembly GCA_013400515.1. Taxonomy (NCBI): domain Eukaryota; kingdom Metazoa; phylum Chordata; class Aves; order Passeriformes; family Timaliidae; genus Erpornis; species Erpornis zantholeuca. The sequence continues at coordinate 222,927 of VZTN01007943.1, read as the reverse complement.
ACTAGCAATTTCTAAGCTGTAGCTTCCAAGACTTCCAAAACAAATACTACATCTGAAGACATTCTTCTCTAGGATTAAATTTTGTTCCCGATGTTGCTGTAAGAAATTAAAAACTTTTACTTCTTTACTCTAAATTCAGTAGAAAACAATATCACACCAACAAAAATGAAATCAAATTAACAAGCCTTTTTTATCTGCAACTTTTAATACCTAAAATATTATTTTTCACTGAATGCTGAGGTTTTTTAGACATTACAAACATATTAGAAAACCTATAAATGAACACAGCAAGAGTTCTCTCTAAATGTGACTTTATCATATTTTGACTATTTTTTTGGAAACAGACAATGCAAAGCTTGTTACTAGTTTTACTGCTTTTTAATAAAATTTTGCAGCTTTACTGAAGCTGAGTAATAAAAAATTACCAACAATTCAAAAGCAATTGAATAATTTCAGTCAGCAATTTTTAAGAGCAGTAATTTAAAAAAGTCAAGCAGCTTTCTCAAGACAGCATTTTTATTTTAAAATTAAGTTACTTGCAGGGACTTCCTGTTGTTCTTTCACAGAATCTCCTGAGTTGGAAGGGACCCATAAGGATCATTGGTCTCCAACTCCTGGCCCTGCACAGGACAGCCCCAGGAGTCACCACAGACACCTGTACTGTGCATTCTCCAGTTACTGAGCTTTTAATATGCAACTCATCTCTTTTATGAGAGTTGTAATTAAATTAATTTCTAAAGCTCCCCTGAAAGCATGCTACACAGTGCTACATCAGCTTGTAAAATAGAATCCCTACCATCCTTAACACAGTAATAGCAATCTTTCTTCTCCAGTTTTTGGCTGTGTTCTCAGGGTGCATTCCAGACATACAATAAAAGTACAGAGCATAAGGCATCAGCATATGCTTTGCCCACTTCATGAACTATCACAGGAAACTGAAAGGCCACTTTAATGAATCAAGAGTTATTTTGGTAATAAAGAATTCTCCCAATTTGCCTTAAGCTGGCTGAGAAGGCTACAAGAAGCTGCTTCAAAGCAATGAAATAGGATGGAGAAACCACAAACGATTTTGCAATAGACCCTTATCACTGGGACACAATTACCATCACTGTCTTAAAACACAGCAGCTTTTAACCTCCCAAATGATAATTTAAACACCAAAACCTGTGTACCTGCTGTATCCAGCTGTCCTTGCTCGAGCTGGGTCTCATCTATGACCAGGGAGGTGTTGCTGGCCAGCTGCAGCAGCCCGCTGACCAGGCGATTGGCTGTGTAGTCCTTGTGAGGGATGAAGCGCGAGTGGTTCATGCTCTCAATGCTCATCCGGAGGTGGTAGGACTGCAATGAGACAACAAACCATCAGCACTTTTCCTGTCCTCCAGCTTCCCTGGGGAATGCTGCTTCCTTCAGCTACAGCTGGGCTGGGAACCTGCACAGTATCACTTTATCCCAAAGAGCCAAATGCCATATACTTGAAAATTTCCCAAAGGAAAATATTGCTGTTAGGAATTCCTGCCACCTCTCCTGCACATCTAGGATGAGCTCAATAACAAATGATTTATTGCAGCAATACTGTTAGTGTGACCCCAAATTGAATTACCATGAATTTTCTGTAGAGCAGTACCCACAAATTTGGGAATAAACAGTAATGACACCATAATTTAATGACCCAAATGTCTAAACATACCAATCCAGAAAGACAAAATAAAGCAGACAGCAGCTGTCTGTCAGTTCAATACCTCTGAAGAGAGGATTTCATTCCATATTCATCCTAGGTGATGGATGTACACAGACTGTCTGTACACAGACTTCAACACACAGGCCAGCCACATCTCTATTGTTATCTGCTCTCTAAATGGGTAGCAGGAGAGCATTTAATCAGCCTGCGCTGACCCAAAGCACTGTTTGCCTGGTTGAATCGATGAGAACACATCCCCCCAGACCCATGCCCAGTGCAGTGCTCACTGCTGGCACCAGCTGCTGGATGAGGCGGTACAGGTGCTCCATGAAGGCGCTGTTCCGGGGACACCCGCTCAGGTTGACAGTGAATTTTCCCAGAGGAAGCACATCCCGTCTGGCATAGCTGCACCAAAAAGGACACAGGTTAGGGAAACAGCTGGCTAACACTGAATACAGGTGTCATTCAGCTTGAGCATTGTGTGGTGTCTCTGAGAGCCAGCAGGATTTCAGAACTTAACACATCAAAATCAGCCAACTCCTCTTCTTCCTCCTGCAGTGCCCAAGGAGCTGAGCCAGGCTGAAGCTGATCCTCAAGGCTTTGCAGCACCACACAAAAGCAGTAATTTACAGTGCCTGGCACCCTGCAATGACCTCCCAGACATTCTGTTCTCCTTGTACCCTGCTGTTACTCAGTGAACACACTCCATTCTTTTCCTTTCTGGCACCCAATCTCAACTTCCCTCCTTATCACACTCGTTCATCTCCTTTACCTGCCCTCAGCTTTCCTCTCCCTCTTCTCACTGTGCATCTTCTCCCCATTCTTGACAACTCTCAAGCTTTTTGTGATACCAGCTAAGAGAGAAAATACATTCTAGTCTAAGCGTTGGAACATTCACAGTCCCACTAAAAAGAATGAAAACAGAACTCTTTTTGATTTTGAAGACTAAAATGCTTAACATTAAATTTGGGACTGACAACTACACTGAAGTTTCACACCTGTGATTTTAATGAGACATAGGATGCTGCTCTCTCAACCAGAGCTTAAATCAACATAAGAATCAATTTCTATACCATACTAAAGAGGTCACTTGAACTTACCCTTAAACATGTTTACATTTAATTAAACAAATTCCCATAATGAATTTGTCAGTGCCTTGTAGTACCTCAGCAATAATTCCTGCAGTGAGGAAACGCTGTCTTTGCGAAGTCAGTGGCATGTCCTACTCATTAGAAGAAGCCAGAGGCAGAAATATGTTTTCATACCTCAGTTTAAAAAGTGTCTGGGAGATTTTGTCAGCAGCACTGACAAACATACACTGCCATGAAGCTGGTCTTTTATCAATATTTACTGTTATTTCAGACAATGAAATCTGCCTTTGTGGGTATTGTGACAGGACAACTCTACTAGCTAGAAAAAGTACTACTGAAATAAGTATTATTTAAGCTATTTCTGCCATTTATTTGCAGACTGGTGAAGAGCCCCATGGAAAGAGATTTCTTTTAAATGATAAAATACATAAATTCTCAGCAGACATCTAGATACTTACACTGTAGAGATGAGATGCAGTATCAGGTATTCAGCAGCCAAACTGTCTCCCAGGAGGGCATGGGTGAGGAACCCCAACAACTCTGCTCTCACTGGTGACAGCTCAGACATGAAATTAGAAACAACTGGCAAAAGAGCACAAGACAAATGTCAGAAAATGTGCTGTTTCTCACCCTCTTCCCTCTATATAAATTTGACTTTCTGTCAGAGTTTGATGAAGAAAAATATGTACTTCAAAGCAGTCTAAGAAAAAAAACCCAAATGTTCATTGGTTTTTCCAACTGGCTTTGGGTCAACATTTCCTTGGAAATGTTTTTTGTTTTTTTTTTTATTAGATATTGTGTAATGCATTTGGAGTAGGCTATAAAGTTCAGAGCCAAATTTCTAAAATCCATAGCTGATCCATATTAGATTAAAGGTAGAAAAAAACCTCCTTTATAGGGCTCAGAACAAGGAACACAAGGCACTCAAGGAAGAAAGTTACAAATATCAGAGGACTGTGAGTAATAATTCAATGAAAAAACTAGTCAAACAAGGAATAGCACAATTGCTTAAAAGCAGAATTGCCTTACTTTGTGCACATTTTTATGAGTCTCTATATTATCAGTATGTTTCTTATTTCCAGTATCACACTAAATTGGAAATCTAATTTTCCAGCAATTCACAACTCCATTTAAAAACAAATCAAATCTTATGGCTGAACAACTTGGTAAAATCCATGGGCACATAGAATGCAAAACCAAGTTCCATATAAATCACATTTATTTCAGCCAAATAAAAACATAAACACCACATAAACACAAACACTTGCATCCTGTGCAACACTGCAGGGTTCTTCCATTTAACGAGAATTAAATTCAAACCTTGATGTTGAGGCATTTGCTTGTGGGCACAATTTGTTCAGATGTCATGGAAAGAAGAGCACATCTGACACTCACAGGTTTTACTCTCCTCCTCGTTAAGGCAGGCAGGCAGCAAGGGGTTAATGTGTTGCAACTTCTGTGCCAGGATCACATGGATCCTGGGCACTAATGAGGCTGGAGGGCTGTGCACTCTCTGCTCCTCTGCCGTGTCCATGCACTCCATAGGATCAAGGGTTGAGCTGTCCCTAGGGAGAGGGCACAGCACAGCTGGACTTAGAAACATTCCACAGGAATTTCTCTCCCTCTGACCCAGAGCAGCTGGAACCAGGCCAAGAACAAAGGAACAAACAACATCCAATCCCAGCTCCTGGTGACTCCTCCCACACTCAAACCACCTTCTTTAGGATCTTTATAAACACCATGAATACTGAATCACAATTATAGGATGACATATAAGCACCAAAGCAGGCTTGACCCAAAATACCTGCATTCTATTATTTTCAGAAAATAATCAACACTTTTCTGAAGAAAAAAACCCCAACCAAACAAAAAAACATAAAACTAAACTCTCAAAACCAAACCACACTTATTATTTGCTGCAGCATTTAATAGGCTGTAGCTTCAAATAGAAGTTACACACTGTTCTGTCCAGCCTGTACTGAATGAAGTCTAAACACTAGCTTTTAAAAAAATAAGGGCATGATTTATTACATTTGTGGCTGTAAGCACATGTGGGATTTTCATATCCCACCAGATTCTGGAGCCTGACAAGATCTTCTAGACAGTCATATCATGACTCTATCACTGACTGAGTAAAAATCTATGAATAAATAAACCCTAATGTACCTCTGCTGGAACCTGGAGGTATTACCTCTTAATTTAAGAGTTCAGATACACAAGCTTTGCACTCCCTGAAGATGTCTTACAAAATTACTTCCAAGTGGTTTTCACTTTTCATTTTCCTTTTTAAAAAGTAAAATCCCTAAAGCAACACTATCAGATGATAGTACAGTTCAGCACAAATTTCATCTTGTACTGGTTTTAAAAGCTGTCAGGCTTTATAACTTCAAAGCCACTTCAGCAGTTCACCCACACACTATCCACTCTTTCCATTAAAAGAGATTTCTTTTGTTTGCATTCAAAATGTTGCAAAATGCCACCATTTTGTATTCTTGTTATAGAATGACACAGGAAAAAACCCACAAGCACCTGTGACAGAGCAACTGAGTTGCCAGTCTGGCATTAGCTGTCACACAGATGATAACAAAAAGCAGCTGACCAGGCTGAGTTAATTTTTATGAAGTTGGCACTATAAAGGATTCACATTGCACTCTGGATACTGCATGTGCCAGACAGATAAACTCACCAACAGAAATGATTCAGAGTGCAATGGTTCAGGACATGGGCAGTATTTATGTTAGATTCTGGTTAAGAGTTTGATTTTGAAAATTGACTTCTTGTGTCTTGGTTTTTATTTTGTCAGGCAAGGAATTGCAGAACAGCAGGTGAGATGGGAAGTTTCTATCAGTGGATTAACAAGATGAGATACCTTCATTAATGAAAAATCGACCCATTTTTTAATTATTTTGGTCACTATCACTCTCCGTGCAGATATGCAAACTTTTTTTAAAAATATTCTTCAGAAATGTTTACATTTCTGGTAACAACTTTCATGAACTTAGATATTGGTTCAAAAGGGCATTTTATAATTTTAAAGCTTCTTTGAAAGCTTTGTTCACTATTCACTCATCCACCAAAAGTTTAGTAGGCATGAAAGAGCTCTAAACATTTAGCTATAAAAGCATTTTCTGCTTTATAGACTGTGTAACAACCTAAAAAAAGATGCACTGGGTATCCAAGGATATGGATGTACCAGAGCACATTGCACTCCAGTTTACAGGATGCTGGATATAACACCTTCCTCATCAAGCTATTTTTAAACAAGAAAATTCACTTCTTAAGCATAATTATCATATATTTACACATTTCCTTGTCCACATTAGGGGTAGCCTGCTCATTGCAATAAAAATCTGCATTTCAGGGCAGCCTTACCTCTCTTCACTGTTCACTATGCTCAGCACTGGGTCCACAGACAGAACACCAAACACCTCCAGCACATCATTGACTTTGAAGCTCTCCCAGCTCTCATAGACCTGCCCCAAACAGAAAATAAAAGGCAGAGGCAGATGGGCCAGATGCAGGACAGCAGAAAAACACAGACAAAGGAAACTCAGGAGACTCAGCTGTGGACTGAGAACAGTCTGAGTGAAGAGGTCTCCCCCAAGCCTCGGTGTCACCAAGCTTACATTGGAAAAGGGAGTTTCTATGATTCCACACTTTTTTTATTAGCATTCTTTGTCACACAGGTGTGAACAATTGTATTCTACTCTTGATTCATCAAGATTTGCTGAATAAGAGAGAACAGCACAGCAACACCAGAGAAATTTTGTGTGAGAACAGCACAGCAACACCAGAGAAATTCTGTGTAAAGTTTCATAGTAATATAGGATGGTAGTAAATCAAGGACTACTTCAAATTCAATACACAAACGTGTAGTTGATTGGTTTTTCAGCTTGGTTTTTCACAGCTGTTTTTCAATTAGAGGAGATATCCTAAAAGCAAAATATCAGGGCTCAATACCAGCTACATCCTCAAGCATCTGATACTGGAATCTTTTTTTTAAACTAAGTGTGGTGAGAAGGTACAAGCTCTAATAAATGCTGCTGAAGGATTTCAGCGACTCAAATGCAGCACTCAAGAAAAGAAACACTGTGTTAATGAAGAGAAAGAATGTAATTATCTCTAGAAACAAAATTCTGCATTTGAGAGACAATTTCTGTGCCTACAAATCACTGCAAGGCTCATTCTGTCTGCCTCACAGAGAGCACAACCCTGTTCATCACCTCTCCTTCTCTTACCTTTACAAGACATGCTGGTCCTTTCTCTCCTGGCAAGGGAAAATTTAGGTCAAGTGGAGGGGAGCAGTTGGGAGAAATGACATGATGACCTGCAGAAGCTTCTGTTTCTAATCTCTTTGGCTCCACACACCCATGGATATCACTGCCACTACCTGAAAAACACAGCATTTGCAGGGTCTTTAAACAGAAATCCAAAACAGAACAATGTCCTTTGCTGAGCAACACAGAATAAAGCTAATTTAACAAGACAATATCTGAGACAAAAATATTTAATAATGCAATATATTTGACAGAATATATTCTTAATATGCGAAGTCCCACAAATGCATATTTTATGTTATCAAGTTAAGTGTGAGAGAGAGTACTGGCAAAGATCTATGTGTCTTGGAAACGCAAACATGGCCAGAAATCTGATTTTCAAAATGCAATGTTTAAACCAGGGGAATGAATTTTTTTCTAGAGCCCATAGGACTGCAAAGGCAATATTTTTCTGCACTTCATGTTTAAAAAATCAGTTCTTAGAGGAGATAATATGCATAAAAGCCAGTTTACATTAAAAATCTCCCCAGATTGTCAGCAAGTCATACAACACACATATAACACTGTGGGCTCTCCCACACTCCTTCAAATCAAACCACTGACTTCAACAAAGCCCCCAAATCATAAAGGCTGCAACAACACTAATAATTCAAACAGCTGCAAATATTTCAATTTTTAGCAATGAATTTTTGACAGATTCTGGAATGATATCATAACAACTATTCACCAACAGCAACTATTACCCATATGTTGCTCCTTCTGCTTGCAGGGATGCAGATCCATGTCCTCATCCTCCTCATAGCTCCTCTTGTGGCGACTGGGTGTGTAGGAGGTTGAAGGGCTCACTCGGGCTTGGCTGGCACTGATGTATGCGTGGAATTGCAGGTTAAGGATCCCACACACTGAGCAGGGAAAACTCAACCACACTAAGGTTTAGGGGTTTTTTTTAAACAAAATCCTAACCTTAACATGCTCAGCTACAGGTGTTTTATAGGAGAATCTCACTGTGTGAGTGTCCTACTGTAGAAAATGCCAGTGACTCAACTGAAGTTTCATTTTTCTAAACGTCTGCAAATAGAAATTAACAGAAATTTTCAAGACTCTTCCAAGCAAAAATCTATACTAAATCAAAACAAATGCTCCTAAATTCATTTGCATCCTCTTTGTGCATATTACACAATTTTCCTTTTTTCTCTTTCTACACCTACCGCCTCTCCTGATTCTCTAAGAAAAATACAAAAAAGGAAACTCTAAATAAACTTATCTTCTTATATCTATTAATTAGTTGGTGACCAATGATTGCATAAAGCACCAGCTCAGTCAAAAAAGATATTTCTTTCACCCATGCTGATTCACCAGGCACTGGAACACAGTAGAAAGTCTGTCTCTCCAAGGTGACTGTTTGTGAGGAGTTCAAATCAATTTCCTGCTGAGGCTGGAATCCCAAGAGAAATTTTGTTAAAAACCTGATTACAGTTTGTTTTCTTTTTTTAAACTAATCCCACAGATTCAGTTACATAGACAGAAGTTACAATTAACATACAACGACTACATAACTCAGGAAAAAGTGAATATATAATGCCTTGATTCAAATTGCACTGCACTACCAAAAGTAACTGTTTTCCATAGCAGACAGTTTCAAGGTCATGGGCACTCCCCCCTCCACTCAACCAAAACAAATTTTAAATACAGAAACAGCTGGAAGCCTGCTGAAATTAGAATGCCAGTGAGCAGTTATGAATACTCTGCCTTCCAAACCAAAGATTTATTTTGCATTTAGAGCAGTATCTTCAGGAATCCACTGGCAAGTTACAAAGCAGCTGTCACATTTATAAAACTGCAACATTCCATCTAATATTTTATCCCAAAGTTCATATAGCTTATGTAACTTACCCCACATTCTGCCACATCTCTGTATTTACCAAAATGCAAAACCTGTCAAGAAGGAAAAGGCAATGCAATCATTTTGTTTCTGACAGCACCCTGAACACTAATCACATCAAAATCACTGCAGTTCAAAGTCCCTCACAGACATTCTGCCAAAGCTTTCATCATTTTAGTGCTCTCTATTCCTCAACAGAAATGTTACAAATGATGTTTTACTGATGCCATCGGAGCTGAACAGTCACTATCAGTATCCAGACTCCATAGGTTTAACTCACAAACTGAAGAAATACAAGGACCAGAATGAGTGAAATAACAAACATTTACTAAAACACTAAGTCAGCATTTCACTTACACGTGCATTTGTGTTTGGGTCAACTGTTTCATACACTCCCATGTAGAACTCAGGATCAAACATATCTTGAACCATGCAGCGAAATTTCACTAAGCTGTTGGGTTTTAGGTAATGTACAGGAACATCATTCAGTGATGGAACCTGTGAGAGAAGAGGTTGTTCTATGCAACTGGTGTATATTGAGCAGTGCTCTGAAGTAAGCCAAAACCAACACAGAAACTTAACCTTTGATCATCCAGTACATCCTCCTACTCAAACCCTGTATACATACCACACTTAATGTTTTCTGAGTGCATCTCCCACCCTAATCTAAGCAGTAACAAAGTGTATCTAGCCCAACACCTTTCTGCAATGGCTGTTGCAGATAATAGTTACAATTAGCAGGCACTTAACAGTTCCCAAATTCTTCCAGTCCCAAAGCCACCAGTCCCAATACTGCACGATGAAAGAAGTGGTTATAGGTCACTGGAACAGTATGAAAACTGTACAACACTTGAAACCAACTTTTAAACTTAGACTTATTGCAGCTGTAGGATTAAACAGAATGTATTACTTATTTCTACTTAACCCGTGCTGTGTACCAGCAGTACTAGAACAATTTGCATACACAATTTATTATAACAAAAGGTCCTGGAAAACCTGTATGTTAATTTCCAAGTCCACATTGGGGAAGTCTTTTTCACACAGCTTTACATGACAATGGGAAAATAGGAAGGAAAAAAAATCAATGCCTAAGCACGTGGTATAACTCCAAAGAATGAGACTTGCAATATGAATACAGCTTTCTAAATTTGAAGATAAAATCTTTGTTAAAAAAGCCCACATACAACATAAAAATGCAACAAAAACCCTAAGTGGCCCCATGGGAAGTGGGATTTTAACAAAAGTATATCCCCTCATGGGTTTTTTTAGTAAGAAAATGTGATTTCAATTCCTTCTAATGTAGTAAATTTTAGTCAATTTTGCCATTTATGCTTTGATTTAAGCTACCATTTAATACTAAGTACAAAATACTCTCACTAACAAAGAAAACCAATATTTTCCACCTGCTTTTAGCCATAAGTAGACCAGACTTGATATGAAAGTTTCTAATCCCCTTAGCAGTTCCATGATGTCATTTCTGCTACAGCCTTTTAGAAAAATACTAACTTATGAACTCGACTGTGCACATTTTATTTTTAAAACCTAAAGCACAGCTTCTCTGCCCAACTGCACAAACCAGGCCTGACCCAGCCCAATACTGCACAGTTTTAGCAGGAAAAGCATTTTTTTCCTTAAAACCTGAAGGCCCAGGCAGCTATTTATCCAACCCACACAAGAGCTCACAGCATCGTGATAAAAGCTCCTGAGAGAAGAGGTTTCTAACCAGCAGCTGAGAAGCTCGTGGTGCACACTGAGGACACACACTTCCCCAAAAATGACAATATTTGTCATCTCCTGCCATCTACTGACTGTGCTACAGAGTGGCAGCACCCAGCAGTGATGGCCTGGGGGAAGGAGGGTGCTGAAGGCAAAGGGATGGATGGGCTGCTCCAGCTGGGCTTCCACATCCTGGCTTAGCACTCAGGTTAAAGCAGCCAAGGTGTAAATTCCACATGCCAAAGCCTGGGCTTGAAATTCGGCAGTGCACTTATGATGGAAAGGCAGAACTTAGCAAAAGCAAGCCACTGAAATAAACTGTAAAAAACAATGAAGCTTAAGAAAAAGTGTAACTCGAAAAGAATAAAACACTCTTACCCAGTTAGTAGCATTATTTTCTTTTAATTTCTCCTTAAAGTATTCGGTTACTTTCTTCTCCCAGTCAGAGTTTGGAAAATTTTGGGCTACAAAATCAACATATTTATGTGCCTATTAGCACCACATAGGAGACTTTTATCCAGCATTATCCCAGTATATCAAACAAATCCAACTTTCACTTCTATCTTAGGGAAGTAAGTGCACCTTAGACTAATTTATTCCCCTTGCAATTCACTGGCTTCCCCTTTCAAACCCTTTCTGGCCAACCAAGCAGCACAGAGCCATTCTTAGAAGCGAGGGAAAGCTCCACAACAGCCCAGCGGGAAAGGGCAGGAGCCGAGGCACTGCTTTCCACGCTGTGTCGGCTGCGGAAATTTTTATTTCAGAATTCTTTAAGTTTCAATCAAGCCCAACACGGAAATAGCCGCGGCTGATGGCACTGGTAACAGCAGCGCGTACAGACAGCACGCGTAATGTTGCCGGAACCCAGAAATACACGAGACACACGAAATATACGCTATTTACAAGATATATAACATATACGACACATATGTAAGCTATAGAGTCGGCCTCGCCGCTCTCCCGCCACCACCCCATGAGGGAAAGCGCCGTCCGGTTCCGGGCGCCCTCGGGGCGCTCCCGCCGAGGGGACGCGGGCCGCGCCTCACCGAAGATGCCCTGCACGATGCTGAGGGGGCTGTTGAGCCAGTCGCCCACGCACGGCATGGCGGGGT